>JANEYF010004128.1:1257500-1616083 GCA_029963845.1 Rhamnusium bicolor
CTGCCACACAACAACGCTCTAGCCAATTGTGCTACTGTCTCGGTACTTAAAAACGCCACTCTATATCTATGCCCTAGCCAGGATTCGAATCCAGGACCCTATAGTCTCAAGCCTAACGAATAAGCACTGAACCATTAAGTCGACTTGACAGAGTTTTCTGAGATAAATGGATTGAAAGAAGATGATGGCCTGCCAGGACACCAGACTTCCTTAGATTATTTTCTGCGGAGTTATCTTAAAAGTCAAGTTTATAAAAGTAAATCAGTAAATCTGGATGATTTGTGAGCGCGCATTACTGCGCAAATCAGGTCTATTGCACCGGAAATGTTAGAGACCACTTTATTTAAGATTTGATTGTTATCAAGATGTTAATGGTGTACATTTTGAGCATTTGTTAAATTGAAATTAAAAAATAAATATCAGCTACTTCTTTATATTTAAGCATCATTTTTGGTCATCTTACTTCTTATCGAAAAAGTAAGAAATGTTCCGATTTTCCTTCAAATGCGCTATCAAACGTATCACATAACCTACTTTACTATTTAAAAAAAATGACGGCACTGACTGATATCACGTGATTGTCGAAGATCACGAATTACAGAATTTATTCCATTAAAAGTTTCCACACTGTATATTATAATAATTTAAAAATTTAAACGATTCGTTTTGTAAATTATTATACAGTGCGTCCATAAAGTAAGCATAAATTCATTATTCCCGAAACACGTCGATTTTTTATTTTAATTTATTGTTTTTTCAAATAATAATTTAATATACAGGGTACCCTCGAGTAATGACGTCACCATCGGTTTTTGTAAATGGAACACCCCACTTTTTTCCCACTTTCTGGATGTTCCTTGCTGAGCTGATTCCAAAAATGGATCGCAAGTTGCTTCAAATAGGTAAATACAGGGTGGGCAACAATACCAAAATTACAAGTTATTTACAAATGAATAAACGTACTAAAAAATTAAATGAAATTAACGTATTATGATACAACTACTTTGATAAAATATTAAAATACACCCCAACCATGTTTATTAGTGATCTTTGCTTCTCGACTATACCGTACTATTTTTATTGTTTGTAGGTATTTTTTGCCTTTTCTTTTTTTTTAATTGACGTTAAGAACTGTCATAAAAAGTTCACTTCTGTATTGTTAACGCTTCAAAGTAGGTACGTTTACGTGAAATCTAAATCTAATTTATCATATTAAAACTGTTTTTTGAAAATGCCTTTAACTGAAAGGGAGAGGAATGAAATTTTAATGATGATTGGTGTTGGCGATAGGATGCGGACTCAACATGAGGTATACAGATTATTCCATGAAATGCACTCAGATCGTGAACCTATTTCACAATCTGAGGTAAGCAGAATAGAGCAAAAATACAGAGAATTAGGACATGTGAGGGATGCACCAAAGCAAGGTATCTAAAGTTAATGAAAATATTTAACAAGACGTAATTTTGTCGGCAGTAGAAAAGCCACATTGTACAGTGCGGGGAGTATCTAGGGATTTGAATATTGGAAAGTCTTCAGTGTAGAACATTTTTAAAAAGGTAAAATTCCATCCTTATAAAGTACGTCTTATCCATGAATTGGCTGAAGACGACTTTGGCCGAAGAAATGAATTCTGCGAGTATATGATGGACCAAAATAATCGAAATAACAATTTCATTGCTAACGTTTTATTTTCCGACGAGGCAACGTATTACTTGAACGGGCATGTTAATCGGCAAAACACCCATTATTGGTCTCAGGAAAATCCACACTGGATGCAAGAGTACCATAAGCAACGACCACAAAAGGTCAATGTGTGTGCTGATATTGTGAGAAATACAATAATTGTTGGTTCATATTTCTTTGATGAAAATTTGACAGGAGCATTGTATCTGAATTTCTTACAAAATACATTAATTCCTGATTTGACCCGGCTTTTTCTTGATATTCAAATAGCCAATGTTTTAGACAGCAGAATCTGGTTTCAACAGGATGACGCACCGCCACATTTCGCTGCAGCTGTGCGAGAGTTTTTACACAGAACCTTTCCAGATCGGTAGATAGGAAGAAGGGAAACAGTGGAATGGCCCGCTAGATCATCTGATCTTAGTCCACTAGACTTCTGTTTATGGGGTTATTTAAAATCTAAAGTCTATACCAACAGACCTGACAATATCCATGAGCTAAAAGACCGAATGAGACAAGAAATGTTGAACATAACACCCGCTGTGCTACAACATGTCAGAGACGAATGTATTGCCCGGTTAGGTCATTGTCTAGCGGTCAATGGAGAACAATTTGAACATTTATTGTAAATTGTCTTTTGTGAAAATACAGTAACGTATAACTTTCTAATTAAATTTTTATAAACCCATTTTGTATTGTTGCCCACCCTATACCAATTTAAAGCAACTTGTGATACATTTTTGGAATCAGCAAGGAACATCCCAAAATTGGGAAAAAAGTGGTGTGTTCCATTTAAAAAAACCGGTGATGATGTCATTACTCGAAGGTAGGTCACTCAGTATATTAAATTATTATTTGAAAAAAACAGTAAATTAAAATCAAAAATCTACGTGTTTCGGGAATTTTCAATAACATTGATTATTTGCCTAATAATGAATGTATGCGTTACTTTATGGACGCACTGTATATGTTCTATTACTGTATTTAATTTCCGCGGAAAAAAAAATATGTATATATATATATATATATATATATATATATATATATATATATATATATATATATATATATATATATATTAATAAATATATATATATATATATATATATATATATATATATATATATATATATATATATATATATATATATATATATATATATATATATATTAATATATATATATATATATATATATATATATATATATATATATATTAATATATATATATATATATATATATATATATATATATATATATATATATATATATATATATATATATATATATATATATATATATATATATATATATATATATATATATATATATATATATATATATGCGCAAGGAGCTTCTTATGTCATTTCTTGTTAGACGATTTTGATGAAACCCAGACATTCAGCCGCAGTTGCTTAAAACTGATATAACGCTAATTTCCACAACTTTCCACGTTGTGAAAAGGCAGGGTGAAACAGTTCCCCAAGATTAGGCAAAGCAACATAAATTCAAATCCATGATGCAAATCCACTAAGTCAGCTTCTCATCTTAATTTTGATTAATAAACCTAAATGGATAGTGTGGAACAATAATCTTGAATATTAATGTAGAATTATCATCATATTTTAAGCTTCAGCTTTCTTTTGTAAAATAATATAAAGTATGACTCATAGCATACAGCAGCTGCTCAAATACCCACTGCTTATTTCTTATATATTTCAATTTCAAGTTGTCTACAAAACACACAAAAACATTAATTTGCATGGAAATATCCAAACACCTTTGCGATTTAACGTTTTTTTTGGAAATTTCAGTCGCAATTTTTTTTCTGCAAAACTTCTTTATTTGTTCTTAATAGTTATGCCATCGCCGAGTGTCGCTTGGGTCTCATGCTTCAATACTAAGATATGTCTTAACCAATTTCACCAGCTGGTACTTTATTATTTTAAACACACATAAATCATAAAAAAATTCCTCTCTTGTAACTGTACCGGCAATCACAGAACAATCGGCAATATTGGTAGGAGTGTTTTATGTGAGAATGTTAGCGGACCATATGCCAAACACCGCATCGATTATAACCGTACACTGTTGTGTTGCTAAGCTAACTGAGCATAGATACTGGATAGCTACGTATGTTATACACATTTATCCCGGCTTCCTGAAAGTTCTAGTCTCAATACCGGTTATATTGGTTGCGCTATCCGCCACAGAGACATCTATGATGTCTGTCGGATAGTAGCATTTAGACCATACGAGAAGTTTCATACCTCTCACCACTACTCAATTTACCTTAGTTAGTATATGACTAGCAGGTTGGCCACTATCATTTGACTGTTCCATAACCTATGGCATACTGAGGAGAACAAATAAGTTCGAAACCGGTCTATGTCTGGTTAGGAATTGACAAATGATATTGGCTATCGATCTATCATGATTTGAAGGTGTAATCCAATCCAGATAGGGGTATTTGCCCGCTGAGTTGTTGTTTCGTTCAAATCATATTTAATAACAGTAGTTTAGTCCACCTGGGCTAGAGGTCGCCGCTCTCGGTACTTGCTTCGCAAGTCGCTATCCGCCACAGAGACATCTATGATGTCTCCTAAATTTTTTGGATTATCAACAAAAGGCACCTTTTCATTGTTAGCGTAAATATGGATATTGCTTTTTAAGCGTTCATAAATAAATCTCCCACAAAATAGTATAGCGTTGGTTTTTGAAGCATTTATTTGTAAAATATGATTTTAACAATATGTAGTTATTAAGTTGAGGTCTTCATTTATACAATTAGATGCACACTGAAAATGTGTTGGATGAAAGCTGTAAATAAGCTGAGTATACATGTATGTCCATAAATTTTAAGCCAGCAGTAATATCTGCTGTATATGAAAGAAACAAAAGAGGCCTCAGTACAGAGCCATGGGGAATCCCCGAAACTACTAATTTCTGATGAAATTCCAAGTTGTGTGCGAACCAATTGATACCGTCCTTCTAAATAAAAACGTTAAAGAAACTTGATCTAGGTCATAGTATTTTAGTTTGGCACAGAGTAAATCGTGATCCACTCTGTCAAACGCTTTTGAAAAATCTAAAAATACCGACATTGTTGCAATTTTGTTATCTACTGCTTTAATAATGTTGTCAGAAATGTTCGTGTTGGTATTATGTCCAGATCTAAATCCAGATTGATGACGCGGAATAATTTGATTTTGATTTCATTTATATGAGTTGGATTTTTAACTTTAGAAAGAGGACATACGATTGTTAGTTTCCAAGCAGATGGGAAATAACCACTCTCCAAACAACAGTTTATAATGTGAGTAATATAAATCAATATAGCAGGAAGACACAACTTAATTGTTTGTAATGTAACTGCGTCAGATCCACAAGAATTAGACTTAATCCCGCTAATTATTTTATGTATTTGCGCATGATTAGTAAGAATAAAGGTAAAATTATTATTGATATTGTATCAACATTTAAATTAAACGAGGATAAAAAAGAAATTATTGATAGATGTAGGGTCTGCTAAATTATCTGTGTTGTGTCCTCATTTTTTTGAATATTCATTATTTTTAATGTTTTCGATAATTTTACAGTGTCATTTTCTTCTAAGTACTTTTGATAGGCTGATTTTTCTCTGTGAGTTGCGGCAAATACATAATTACGAGCAATTTTATAATTATTATCCGTTTTATTTTGTCTATATTTTGTGAGTGCTCTGTCTTTTTCTGCTAAAATACGCTTAAATCCTTCGGTAAGCCATGGAGAATGTGGTTTATTCATACGCGCTGTACGGATTGGGGCATGAGTGTCGAACAAATGCAATATATTATCTGTAAAAAAAATATATTTTTTCATCAATACTTTTCAGATATAAAGTTTCTTGCCAGGGTATATTATTTAAATCATTATCAAATTGTAATTGATCAAAATATTTAAAATCTCTATAAGTATGCATTTTTGATTTGTGTTTAAAAATTTCTATTGCTAACTCATAAAAAACCTAAATGCCGATATTATCTGTAATAATATCGGCATTTAGAGTGCCATAATTTTTAACAACGTTAATATTATTTATAAAAATATAACTGCTGGCTCTAAAAGATGGCAAATATTTGCGCTGCCTAGTCATAATAATTCGAATTGGTACATTAGTTGCGTTCGGTATTATGCTCGTGGATGCGAGGATCTTTTGGTCTCATGGCTACAAATGAGACGAACAACCGGTAAATAAACGGACGAAACATATATTGGTTCTTTGACGTTTTTCATTTAAACCCCACATCACAAAAACAATAAACAAAATTACATGAACTTATGCAAACTTTATCCCCTCCGTAACAGACGCTCCCAACTAAATACTGATAACAAACTATTTACAAGACAATACTTAGAATAATGATGTACAGACACACAATATAACCGCCTCCAGTTGACGCAGAATGTATTACTGAGACTCGTGACCAACACAAACAGATACATACGGATAGACGACTTACACAGAAACAGAAACATGCCACTAATACGCGACCACATAATAGAACTCTCCCAAAAATTCCTAACATCCACTATCTACGCTTCCAACCTAACAAGACATATAACAGACATACGCGGACATCACAATTATATTCACACACATAAACTGAAACACGAGAACCGGCCACTACGAAGTGGCATTTTTTTTCTGTGCATTATCCGATGACTATTAACCAAAAGAATCTCCTTACATTCACTTCTAAAAACTTGTAAAGATAAATAACTAATACGCACTGTATTTGTTCTATAGGAAAGTGCCAGCTGCGGAAAAATTATAAAGAAGCCAGTAAACGGGCACAGAGCCGCAACAGCGGCTGCCAGCACCTCTTGGCGGGAATTGTCGCCCTGAAGGTTCATTTTTGTATGAATATTTATTTATTTATATGTAAAAAAAATGACTTAAACCCACGTTTGTATTTTTTATTTATATTAGCAATGAAATAAATGATATATAATTAGCTGCTAAGTAGATTTATATATTAATAGGCAATAAAGATTTAAATTAGCAATTGGCAATAACCTAACTTTTCGTGATTTTTTGAGAAGTGTATTTTTGATTTTTATAATATTAATATTCGCTACAACCGTTAAATCTAAAATATGAAGCTACTTACGACAAGTGGATGTGCAATTTTCCAGAATAAGATTAAATTAAAAGCATTTTACTTCCATCTAAAACAGTTTTATAATAGTTATTCTCAGTGACCATTAATTTAACGACTTTTTGTTGCTCAAAATCGAAGAGTACTATTTCTTTTATTTGTATACCTTTACACTTTCTCCGCAAAAGATATTTTTGATAAGGATACTGACACTACGATAACATATTGGTTAGTAAAAGCTCCAGCGAGGTTGAAAAAGAAAATTAATGCTGATAACGACAAGGCCAGTGCTCTGTGAAAAGGAAACTTTTGTGTATATAATTAATTATGTACCGTAAAGTTGTCATTCTGAAAAAAAAAAATGGTATGGGCACATTTTTCTAAAAGCAGTCGACATGTTGTTTTAATTCATTGTACTGATCTTTCAAAAGTTATCACTAGAGATCGGATTATAGGCAAAAAACCTATCGCCCGTTTTTTAGGCATTAATTTTTTAATAAGATACAAATTTGTTTTGTAAAATTCTAAATCATTTGACCTATTTGATCTTATCTTGCATATTTTAGAGTCTATTTAAACAATCAGTTAAACACGTCCGTTTTTCATTGAATTTGTTTTATGTTATGAAATTAAGTAATTTTTAGGTCGTACAGGATTTTCATTCTGATTTTGTTAGATCTATAAAAGATTCCAAAATGTATTTTAACAAACGAAATATGAAAAAATAATTAATTTATGTAAAAGCTAATTTTAAAATTCTTGTTGATGCAATAAAACAACTTGAGACAAATACGTTAGCTTTGGTGGAAGCAATTGGCATTTTTAAAAGTGTAACCGAATAGTTAAAGTCAACTCCAGGCCAAGTATGGCAAAAAACTTCCGATAAATTAATAAAAGTTATTAATAAAAATCTAAAAATGGATTTACTCTTTTAAATAACGTTTCAAAATTATTGATCGGTAAAAATGTAGAAGTGTCTGAGCAATCAACTATATCAGATACTCTAAATTACAAACTTGCATCTGTACATCGTGTGATGTGGAAAGGTCATTTCCGGTCCACAAGACCACATTGTCCGACAGGTACCAGTGATCGACGGAAGAGAATTTAGAAAAACTAATAGTGAGCTATATGAATCATGAAAATCGTGTCCGTTGTCGAGAACGAGAAATGCCGGATTTACTGGAACTACTCGTTCCCGACGGTCAGGCTAATCCAAGCCTGACATAGTCCTCCTTGACCATTATCTCAAGGTGATATATGTCATAGAGTTCTCGGCACCTGCTGAGAAAAACATCACCTTGAAAGAGGAGGAGAATTGGACCAAATATCGCGATCTCGGTTCGAGCTCCATGTGCTGTACCCAGGCTATTCGGTCAAAATAGTCGTCCTAATAATCGGTGTACTCGAAGGAATAAAGCCTATGCTGCTCTCGGAACTACCATACCAGTCTGCATAAAATAAGCCGAGTGGCTGGCAGGGCAAATGGAGAAGGCGGTCAGTCTGGGTTCGCTCCGTCTGCTTAGGGCACACGATTCTGGTATCTACAGTCACTAACCCTGCGGGATGTGGGGAGTGGCTGACGCGACTCCCGTGAGGCGTCGGGGGCCACGAGAGGACTGTCCGGCATCGGATATTCCGAAGAAAAAAAACAGTGAAAATATTAATTAGTGGTTTTGCAATAAATTTCTTTTAATTTTAAACTTAAATGAATTTGAACTATAATTTTTTAAATCATGCTCAACATTATTATAAAAATGAACAGCATTGTAAGAAAAAGATCGTCTAAATATTGTTGTAGCGTGGTTTGGCATTGTAAGAATTTGACCATGCCTAATGTCATGGTTGTGAATTTCATCCCTAGACAACAACTTTTTTCGTAAATATGTAAGCATAGATGTTAATAGCAAACGATGTACAAAGGTAAGTAAATGATATTTATAATTATTATCCATATTTAACCAGTTAATTGCCGAAATTTTTCTGATATGATAAAATTTCCCCAGAATGAACCGACCGCAGGTGTTTTGTACTTTTTGAATGCGACTTTTGGTAGCAGAATACAAGCGCAGATAATATACAATATCAGCATAAAAGAAAATTGGACATACAATTAATTCACAATTTTTTTCTTGTTTTATAATTAAAAATGTGTTTATTTGCGTATAATAATTTTAAACTTATACAAGATTTTTTTATTCAGTTATTAACATGGTCGTTATCTCTTAACTAAATATAAATTGTAACACCTAAGTTTTTTGGCTTTTTCAACAAATAGTATCTTGTCATCATTGATTACAATAATCCGGATTTAAGAATTTCATAATCATTTTTAGGACAAAATAACATTATAGATGTTTTTTTGTGAATTGAGTTTTAAGTTCTGTTTTTTACAAATCGAAACTACTTTGCTAAGATCCTCGTTAATATTTTTAGATGCTAATTCATATTCTTGGGAATTAAATTTTGTAGAGATAAGTTGATTATCATCTGCATAACAATGAACCTCTGAAAACTTAGTAACATTATAAATGTCAGATGTGTTTACAAGAACTAGAAATGGACCCAATATGGAGCCTTGTGGAACTCCAGATGGCACTAGGTCAGAGGACGAGATGCCTAGATTTGATGACGATTTTCCAAATACGAACGAAAAAACAAGTGTTGTATCATCTAAACTATAATATTTTAATTTGGTGTCAATTAATTATGATCCACTAAGTCAAAAGCCTTGGAGAAATCTAATAAAACTAGTACACTCGCCAATCTCTCATTAAGACTTCTAACTAGTGGATCTATCTCTACAATATTTAGCAGTGCCCACTTCTAAAACATGACTGATTTTCAGGAAACAACATATAATTATTAAAATATTCTGTTATTTGATTGTGGACAACTCTTTCCAAAATTTTACTTAAAATACATAGCAAACTGATAAATCACCAAATATTTCTGGACTATTTACTTTAGGTATAGGGCATACAACAGAGATTTTCCATTGCTCTGGAAAAATCCTCTTTCGAGGCAGCAGTTAATAATGTGTGTAACATATTTTTTATGACAGGCATACATAATATCAGCATTTGCAAATTTATTGCATCGTATCCAGAAGCATTTGATTTTATTTTGGATGCAATTTCTTCAATTATCTCGGAACTAACGAGCTGAAAAGTAAATTTTATATCAGCATTATATTTTTATTATTTTTTATTAAATCTGCCTGTTATTTCAGGTAACAACTTATAAGCAAAAAAACAGAGCCTTTTTCCGTGATTTTATTTGTCTAATAATAATTTCGTAAATTTTCGTAAATATACAAAATAGTCGACTCACGGTTATTTTGCGTTACACTGTGGAAATCATACTAATCTTATTAAGCCTCTGTTAATTCCTTTAAAGCCCTGCAGTGCAATGATTTACGTGCATCTCTACAACTTACCAACGTAATTACGGCACAGGAGGAGATAAGCGTGACGGACACCAAGAATATTGCCAACCTTAAACACCTACTGTCTGCAACTATCTGTCCGGGGGGTGAACAAGCTCCAGGCTCATCCACGGGGGTTTCTGAAGGAGGTCTAGGACCACAGCAGCCGTCCAACCAGCACAAGTATACAAAGATTAAAAGGACCACCAGTGTTGGAGCTTGGGTTCCGTAAAGTATGAGGGTCCTGAAACGGAAAGACGTTGCTAAATATGATATTGGATTAAACATGAATTATGAGAATTATTTGTTTCCCGGGATTAAATTTATTATCGTAAAGAGAAAGATAAATCAGTTAAAATTAAATTTAACACTGTCGTTTGTTCTTTCACTTCCTTATACGATATTTGAAGTAATGTAAAATGAAAAACAGAATGTATCCAAATGAATGAAATACAGTTTAACAATGAAATGACACAATTGTATTTTTTAAATATGTATTCTAAATTTAATTTTCAGCCATATCCTTTTTAGTCATAAAGTATTCGCTATCATCGTAAAAAATGCAAATTCTGAATTGTCATGAAAATTTTATACCTACATATTTTACAATCATTTTGTATCGTTACCATGGCAACCATAAAAATTTCCAAAATTTTTTCTTCTAGTCGAAATTTTTCTGTCAAATAATGGTGCGAAATTTATAAATTATTGACGTTTCATTTTTTCAGATTAATTCGCTTTAAAATATTTAACACTGACGTTGTTTTCCATGAAACACCAAAACACCATAAACTGCATGCGACACGCGTTTCGTGAACCAAGTTGGAATCATTTTGAGATGATTAAAACTGCAGATGATGCTAACTTGGTTGGCGAAACGTGCGTCGAGTGCAGTAAATGGTGTTTTGGTGTTTCGTGAAAACCTAGGTCAGTGTTACCTTCACATCAAAGGTTCCAACCTACGTTGCATCACCGTTAGTGCATTATATTTAATTAAAAACAATAAAATTAACTATTCTATTTCCTTTTTTAATTGTTTCATGTAACTATCAACATTTTGGTACTTTGCTCGGGGTGCGTTCAGTAGGCCGTTCTTTGCAAGAACAAGGTTGTACGTTTATACATGTTACGTGTAAAGTGCATGCTTTACATCTTGCGGCAGAAACTATTCGAAAACGTTTTCCAGAGGTGGATGCATTAATAGCAAGTACAAAAAAAGTGTTTCTTAAATCTCCTAAACGTCTCCGTGCATTTCATAGCAAGTGTCCCGGTATTGCTGAACCACCACAGCCGATTATTACACGTTGAGGAACATGGTTCCAGGCAGCTTTTCATTATGCTGAATATTTCCAATAAATAAAAGCTGTGATACTACAATTCAATCCAGCCTGCAGCTATTAAGTAAAGCCAGACAAAATTCGAAGATATTTCCGTTGAACGCGAAGAACTATAAACCATTACATGAAAGCATAAAAAAATTAGAAAACAGTGCGTTGTCGTTAGCGGAGTCACTGCAAATAGTGGACGAAGTAAATCTACTGCTACAGGCTATAGGTGACGCAACAAATGAGCGCGTTAAAGAAAAGTTTGCAAGTGTGTTAAATAAAGATACCGGTTTTTGCCAAATTAAGACAAATATGTGATGGCGCAGCTCCAGATCCGTTAAGTGCGTTCAAAAACTATTTTACGTATGCGTTTATTACATCAGTAGATGTCGAATGGTCGTTTTCAAAATATAAGAATATATTTTCACCAAAGCGAACATCACTCATGGAGACAACCATACAAACATACCTGATTCTGCAAAATGGCTACACATCTCCAGTTTGTGATAAGCAAGCTAGTTCATCACACTAGTTGAGAGGGTAAGTTTTACATACATTGTTATAAATTGTAACAGTTTATTGTTTCTCGTATTAGTTAATTTCGCGTACGCCACTGTCCCACGGAACATTTTTGACAGCCCTATTAATAAGTATTAACAGTATTATTGTACCAAAAAAATCTCCCAACATTTCAAGCTTTATAGTTTAATGAATTGTAACTTATACATTAATTCAAATAAATGCCTATCAAATCCAATAAACCATATCAATTTGCTACAAAATATTTACACCTTTAAATTGTTTTTCGATTGTATTTCACAGTTTAAACATCAAATCCAATAATTGAATGCACCGTACTACGATGCACGGCTATGTGTATTTGCTGTAAGCGATATTTGCCCTGAAGAGTCCTTAAAGAACTGTAAATTACAAAGGTTGAAATCAAAGTTGACCAAACCACATGAAAGTAACAAACAATTTCTATGTATTTCAAAACAATGCGGATTACTTCCAGTGCAAATAGTTCTTCCAAAGTAACAGAAAAAGCCATTTACAAATTTCCTCACTTCATAAGCACACTGAAAATTTTGGAAGACTACTAAAGCTTAAATTTTTTTATAAATCAGAATTACTTTTAGGACAGGCGAGTTAGTAATGTTTTATACAGAGTGTTTCCTAAGTGATATCAAAAAAAGTTCCTATGAACATGAGTCCGTAAATGCTTCCCTGTTATGGCCCTTCAGAATTAAAGAAAAATTTAAAAAGTCTGTGATTATCTTTCATAATTTTTAATTAATAATAATATCACAAAAATTTTTTTTATTGAAACCAACGCTTAATACAAAGAAGAAAAGGAAAATAATACTTCTGAATATAACTACGCACCTATTATACAAGGTGAGTCATAAATAATGGGACATGAGTAACTGGAGATATTTTGGTTTAAAATATAAAGATTTAACCAAACACGTCTAAGTAATGTGTACCTAGGTAATGAGATACAGGGTGTAAAGTCAATTTCTTTACGTGATGTTGTGGGTGTCTCGAAAATTACTTGACGTATCAGAATAGAATTTTGGTAAAAATTATTATTACTGTGTTATATGTCATTGTAAGGTAAATAAATAAAATGTCACGACATACCTATACGTTTTCTTAATTGTTATTTGTAGTTTATCAATGGGTAGTCCATTAAAATAATATGTTTTCTTTTAAAATTTTAGTTATTATACAGTATTTTACCTATTATAGTGTGTAGTATTCAGTTAACTTTTTAATCGTTAAATATTTCGAAAATTGGTTGATTTTAGCTACTTAAGACAAGTATACCTTTTTTTACTTAGAATTAGTGAGTACGCGATCCCTTCAAATAAAAATATTCTGAAAAAACATATTTATTTCATTTAATGTATTGTATGTGACGCCCTGTATAACTGAGATCAAAGATAACATGAAATTATGATTTCTCACCACAATAAACTTATCAGTGCCAATTTTCTGCTTGATACGTCAAATAGTTTTTGAGTTACACCCAAAAAATCATTTAAAGAAATTGACATTAACACCCTGTATCTCATTAACTAGTACCATATTACTTACGCATGTTTGGTTAAATTTTCATGTTTTGAACCAAAGAATCTCCAGTTACTTTATGGTCCATTCCTTATGATTAACCCTATATAATACGTAGTTATGTTCAGGAGTATTATTTACCTTCCAAAAAAAACTTTTATTTTTTTTAATGTCATTTTCCCATGATATCTAACGCATCACCCTGTATATCTGCTCGATTTTCCGAATACGTTTTATCATTGCTGACACTTAAAGACACCGATTTACGAATCCCACAAGATCTAATTCCCATGAAATCTAAATATGTGACGTTGCCTTGTATACTGAAGTAGTGGCATTACGTATTCAGAGACGTATTACTAACAATAATAAACTGTTAAAAAATGTTCTCTATCAACACTATACCGGATACAAATTAAAACCAATTTTAACCAAAGTTCAAGAAATTGAAATCCATATGCATTTATAATAATTACCTTGTTATACATAAGGTGGCTTTGAAATACAAAAAATGAACACAAAACATTACAATAGTTGTTCAAAATGCTGTCCATTAACATCAATGCACTTCTGAACTCACATAGCTTTTCTCGAAGAACGTTCACCAATTGCTGGGCCGTTATGCTATAATTGCGCGTCTTGCTCGTAGCTCTAGGTCTTCATGGGTTGTAACAGCGGTTGCGTAGACAATATTTTTTAAATTACCCCAAACAAAGAAATCAAAAGGGTGTTAAATCAGGTGACCTTGAAGGCCATTTCACAGGACCATTCATCGAAATTACGTTTTCTCCGAATCTTTGTTGAAGGTAATCAATTACTATCCTAGAATTATGGGGAGGAGCGCCATCTTGGAAATACATTCCCTGTCGTAAATGTAAAGGTAATTCAGCTAAACTATCCTTAATTTCATTTTGCAGAAATCCCAAGTATTTGGCATCAGTCTCGGTCCTTCAAATATTATTGGAGCAATGGTTCTACTACCGATTATTCCAAGCCAAACATTGAAACCGAACCGCACTTGAAAGTTACCCTCCCGTAATAAATTTTGATTTTCTTGTGACCAATATTTTGTATTTTGTCGATTAAATAATCTCAAATTTGTGAACCTAGACTCGTCCGACAATAAAATCATTCCCAAAAAATCATTGTTTGCCTGAAGTTATTCTGCAAAATCCAATTGCAATATTCCATCCACGTTCGTAATCATTTTCGTACAAGTGCTGGTTCAATTGGTATTTAAAAGATTTATAGTGGTATTTGTGCAAAATTCGACTTACGCGAATTTACTAACAACTTACATATTAATGTACTACTGGGATGACGACACCGTTTTTTGTTCATTTCAATATACTCTACCCTGCCTTTCATAAGGCCGTTAAACCTATATAGGAAATCATTTAGTTTCTGTTTGTATTTAAAGATGAACTGGTTTTTATAAGATTTTACAGTGACTGATGTAAACATGACATTTGTTTTAGTACACTGTTTAAGTTTGTTACACATCTTGCGGAGAGAGGGTACACTATTTTTGGATAATATATTTGATCCAACCATAACTATGACAAAGTCCTCAAGAGTAAATTGTTTAGTTAAGCTCTCAATATTTTCCATCACTTGATGTAGTAAGGCCCCAGGTTTTCGTATTAATGTTACTTCGTAGGAAGTTTGTCTTTTACGTTTTTTTATTTAAAACGTTTTTATTGTATAAAACGTTGTTTTCACCTACTTTGTTGGTAACGTTAATTTCTCTGTCAAGACCAGTATCCGTACTTTTAATGTTTATTTCTGAATTTAGTGTCAGATGCTCCTTTACTATATCTTTTACTTCAGGTATAAAAAATGCAGTAGAAGTCGATAAACTTTTAATAAAACTTTTCGTTGTTTGTCTACTGATAGAGTTCGTGGTTTTTATTTAGTCTGCAACAGTTTTTTCTAATTCGTGAATATATTGTTTTAATTCTTGAATTATTCTATCGCGCATCTCTAATAATTCGTTTAATTCATCTTCTCGTTTCAGTGCTTCATCTAAAATTAATTTATTATTTGTCTTTAGTTTTTTGAATATGTTTATTTTTCATTTCACTATCTTCTGTCAGTTCATTAAGAGTTTTTTTCAAGAATACTTTTCTTATCAAGTTCACTTTAACTTAATAACAAATAATTTTATTTTGTTTATCAAATCGCATTTGTTTTTCTAAATTTAAAAACACATAATTTATGATAAATACTGTGACACTTAAGAGAGACATAATGAATAAATGGTTTTGTTTTTACAGCACTTATAAGCTATATTATCGGAGCTCTGCATTTTGCTTATACGCCTAAACGATCGGAAAAACTGATTCATATCAAAATTGTAACCAGAGACTAAGACCGAGAATTACCTCGTAACCTCATTTGCTGTATTTTCGCACAGAATGACTTTATTTTTCAGTTATGTCGAGGAAAGGAACAGTTTACAAACATTATACTTTTATGAAGGTAAAAGCGGATCTTCGTTAGGCCCATCCTAATAATACTATAAAAATGAATTATTAATAACGAACCGAGGTGTAAGCTAATGTCTGGTAAAATTTAATTACTTTGGGGATTAAATTTTGTACAAAAATTAATTAAGACGAGAGGATTTTGCATATTTGGATTAATTAAAACTTAATTTTCTTAGGGAATCATAAGGCTCTCTCAAATTGGAGCCGTAATCTTTTAAATAATGTTAATGTCTTAGGAACTGCTCACTAAGTATAATAATTATGTAAATTAGAGATCCACGAACAACAGTTTGTTCTGTGTTATAAAAAACATTAACTTCTTAGTTTGTGAATAATTCGTTTGATAAAGTATGAGTCTGTTGTTGAATAATTAATACTTGTCTGAAATTTAAAATCAAGTAGTAGCTAAGTGATTGACCTACCTTTTAGAAACACACTATATAACAATTCTATGTGGCGCAATGGTCCCAACCCTGGAGAAGCTATACAAAATTCATAGACACAACGCAATGCGACCTCAATGTAAAATATGCAGCAGAAGAAAATTGTCTACTGCTAAGTACAACGGAAACCCAATATTTATACAGTATTTTGTTTAATAGCTTCAATATGATTGGTGAACATTAATTTCGTGTTAAATGTAATACCTAGATCACTAGTTTCAGAAACTGGATTTAACAAAATATCATTAATAGGGCAATGGTAAATAATAACATTTATTTTTTAGTGACCTGTCAATTATTTTGCACTTGTTAATATTTAAACATAAACTGTTATTTTCACATGTTATTTTAGATAGGTAATCAAATCATTCTGAAATACTAAGTGATAGTCCGATAAATATTTTATTTCTTTGTGAATTTTTATGTCATCAGCAAAGAATACATGTTATTTCATTACATGTATCAGAAATATATAAATAAAAACAATAAGTGGCCTAAATTTCACCCTTGGGAAACACGAATATCGAATACTTTATTAAAACCAATGCAAACGACATATCCAAATAATTTTGTAGGGTTTTCAGAATAGTGTTGTAAACCAAAGTATTTTTTTACAAACCTATTAATCCAGTCTGGAGGGGCCAAAAAAGGCCTTTGTGTTACAAAAGGTGGGGTAGTAATAATTTTTAAATTATGTTGTTCAAAATCCAAAAAATGAGTTTCTTCAAAACAACTCCGCAGGAGTTGATCCAACGACGAAAATGTCTTTAACAAAGTTAAAGAAGACAAAAGTCCTCACACTTTTTGTATAAAAATTTCTTTGTAAGTCTAATATGTAGCGAGTTACAGCGGCGCGGAAAGATAAACATTTTCCTTCCCAAAAAACAATTAAACCCGATTTTTGACGGTAAATTTAGTAAGAGCAAATTACACTTATTTTTAATGTGTTTCTCACACCACAATAAGATATACAGCAATATCTATTTCAAATTACAGTGATTTTTCTTGTTACATATAAACTTTCTTACCGCCTCAGGCGCAGTGGCGTAATAGATATAAGTTAATAGAGAATTTTATTCTGGTTTGTGGAACAGTTTCCTAGAACAGGTTTAGCAGGTATTGTGCGTCCTTTTGTTTTTTTTCTCTTGAAAAGGGCAGTCCTCTCTCCACTTCTAGTTTAGAAAGAGTGGTATCTCAGGATACCCAGTAGCGTCTAGAGTCTGCCTTTCAACTCGAGTGCTCGGTATTAATCGGGCCCGTATCGACTAATCTCGGTCAGAAATTTCCGCGAAGTTTGGATTCGGGAATACTTGTTCAACTTGAAACGGTAAGGCCTCCTCCGATGTAGTAGAATCATTGATTAGTTGATTACAATATTAAACAGGCGGAAGAAGATGCTGATATGTTGATAGTCAGCACAGCGATTTCCTTGTGCTCAACATTTGATGTTGTTTTCGTCGTTGGCGAAGACGTTGATCCTCTTGTCCCAAAGTAACATCTACCTTCGCAAACCAGGAAGAGGCAGAATTGCTGAAAGACTATATTTCGAGAATAGTTTGAAACATGAAGAAGTGGTTGAGAACATTCTGTTTCTCCATGCGTTTAGTGGCTGCGACACGACATCGTCCATCTTCAACCAAGGAAAAACAAAATTTTCTTCGCTTGTTCAGAAAACCCCAGGACTCAGTGTCACTATTAGCATCTTCAAACATCAGGATGCACCGATGATGATGACATTGAGGACGCAGATATACTGAAGACGTCAACATCAATCGACCAGGACCATTAAAAAAGGGAAAACGCCAATAATATAACTGCGTGGTCAAGGTGTTGTGAAAACGAGTATAGTCTGAATTTACAAAATTATTATAACTATGTAATAAATAGCGAGAAACAATCGAAAAAAATCACAAAAATGGGGAGTTTTACAGTTTTTTCGGAGAAATGTTAATCTTTCTGCCGCTATAACTCGTTACATATTAGACTTACAAAAAAAATGTTTATAGAAAAAATGTGAGGCATTTTGTCTACTTTAACTTTATAGACATTTTTGTCGTTGGATCAACCGTTGCGAAGAAGTTATTTTGAAAAAAACTAATTTTTTGTACCTTTTATTCAAGATGGCGGCTCGAGCGGTCCCCCCCCCCAAGGTCGAAAACTTGGATGTTTTGTCAAGGCCCAGACCTGAACAACATAATTTAAAAATTATTACTACCCCACCTTTTGCAGGGCAAAACTCTCTACATACTGCATACATCAAATTACGGCAAAATCGTATGGTCTGACGATACTTATTTAAGCAATGTATTAAAACCATGTTAACGAGATTACACCAGTAGGACCCTCTATACTACTATCACCTTGATAATATTTTAAGAAACCCAACTTTCCTGAAAAAAATATGACGGACATATAAGGTGTCTACGCTATTTTTAAGTAGTTAAATTAGAATTCGTAATTTGATGCACAATCCAACTCTATCGCCTCACCCTGTATAATTACTAGTTGTACAGACCACAAACATTATAAGAAATAGGTAGCTTATAAATAAAACAAAATTTTATTAGTTTAGAACATGTATATTCGTTATTTCACTGTGTTCCTTGCCCTACAAAACTATTCAAATTTATGGCATTCATCTTAATTTTCCTTGCCTTAAAACGACCTTTAAAATGTCATTCTTCGGTTCCAATTCACTTGCCCATCATTTTATTTTTGATCGCTGCCTCGAACTGTGACTCATAACAGTCAAAATTATAAAAAAACGGACATTTTAAGGCAATGAAAATTAGTTGCGTCACAAAATGGATGCGCAACGGGGTTGGCACCTGGTAATGAAACATACAAAGTGTTCAGAATTAGTTTTGCGCATATTATGATGTGCAATAATACTAGTTGAAGATAGATATATCGAGTATTGGACATTTTATTTGCTCATTACTCTGATCATTTACCGATTTCACATATTGAGTCTAACATATGTATCGAACGAATACATATACAGAGTATCTGTTTCAAAAATTGATTTGTGAATTCTTGTGTAAAAATCATGATGATTGACAAAAAATGTAGTTATCCAAAAATGCTTCCCTGAAGATTTACACTCTTCAAAGTAGCAAAAGCGAACAAGAAATACGTCTTAAACCTAAACTAAACTTGGTAAGAATTTTTAGATCTGCTTCAGACCTAATTTAATATAATATGAAGAAAAACTGAAAACGAGAAGACGTTTTAAGAGTGGTAGGCCGCTTTACCATCCACAGAACATTTTTCTTCAAAAAAATCAAGGAAACAATTACTGTTGACAAGTATAGATTGAAATATTTGGAGCCGAGGAGCTCTGCCTTGGATCTGAGACCTATATTGGGCATCACAACTTCAATAAGTGGGCCCACGAGACACTAAGGGAGCATTGAAGGACTAAGAAGGTCTATAGGCAAATTCGAGATTTTGTAGCAGGGACGAACGAGTTGGGATCGGGCTGGTTACTGGGCCGAAGTCGAAAGACTCTTGAATCTTAATCGAAATTCCGACAGACTTAGAAGACATACAGCGAGCGCTGATTCAACTGGAACATGCATCAAAGGGAAGCAAGTGATGTAGTACGTGTAGATTTCTTATGTAGAGTATTAATGACTAAGCCTGGCCAAGGCCATTAATCCTACAGAGACGTACTGGGTTTGCATCATATCATAATACTCGAATAAGTACAATAATAGAAACAAAAATATTTTATACATATATTGTGATGTATGTTTTTGTACTATTTCGTTCGCCTTAAATTCTTTTTTATGTATTTCCTTATATTTTGCCAGCTTAGTGCTGCACATTATTATTAAACTGTTAAATGACGTTCACACATGTACATTGTATATCTAAGTGATAACTAATAATAAATAAATAAATAAATAAAATAAATGGAAATAAATTTTATTAATACTTGGTACACTTTATAAAAATATGTACAAAACTCACCTTCTTAAGCCGATTTATGAAGTAGCTTGGTTGTCGTTATCACAAACTGGAGCACTTCTATAATAACTGTATTGCATCAGATATGTTTCTACAGTTGTCTCAGTAAGCGATGTTCGCTGTGGTGAAAAAATATGTTTGCATTTTGAAAAAGACCGTTCGACATCTACGGAAGTAATACAGGCATAAGTAAAACACTCTGTGAACTCACTTAACGCAGCTGTAGATGCACCATCACAAATTTGTCTTAATTTGGTAAAATCAGGATCTTTCCGTAATACACTCTCGAATTTTTCAATAACGGGCTTATTTTTTGCGTCATTTATAGTCTGTAGCTGTGTATTTACGTCGTCCACTATTTGCAGCGATTCCACTAACGACAACGAAGTATTTTGCAATTTTTCTATTGCGTCATGTAGTCCTCTATAATTGTTATAAACAGTTTTTAAATCTGTTTTAAGGGAAACATCTTGAAAGCTTGTCTGGCTTTCCTTAATAGTTGCAGCCTCGTCAGAGTTGACTGTGGTATCACAGCTTTTATTTATTGAAAATATTCAGCATAATGAAAAGCTGCCTTCAACTACGTTCCCCAACGTGTAAGAATCGGCTTTGGTGGTTCCGGAATACCAGGACACTGTGTGAAATGCTCGAAGCCGTTTAGGAGATTTGAGATATACTTTTTTTGCATTTGCTATTAATGCATGTACCTCTGGAAAACATTTTCGAATCGTTTCTGCTACAAGATGGAACGCATGTACTTTACACGTAACATGTAAAAACCTACAATCGTCTCTTTGAAGAAAACGCATTGTCGCAGCACCGTCGGTCACAAACATCAACACTTGACTTGTTGACAGTTAAAATTTTTCGAAAGTCTCCAACACCACCCGCGTAATTGTTTCGCCAGTACACGCAGTTAGTCTTTTGCTAGCTAGTAAAAGTGGAAATGTTGATTTACCAGGGTCGAGTACACGTACTACAACATTTAGAACAGAATTTTTTTTACAATCTGTCTCGTCAACACATAACCACAGCCGTGTATGTTTTAATGCACATTTAATCCTATTTATAATGTCTTCACGAACACTTGGTACATATCTACGTAACGAAGAACGACTTAGTAAATTCACCTGGGGATTGTATTTATTCCAGAATTCCCGAAAAGCTGGTTTATCCAATATGCGCAGGGGAATATCACAGGCATTCAGCATTAACAGTAAATCAAACATAAACTGAGGTTCCAAAGAAGATACGCCATTTTTTTATTTATATGCCGGTTACTATTGACATGAATTTTGCAGCCGTATTTATTCCAGCACATTAAGTCTTGATCACAAACTTTACAAATTATTTTACATCCATCATAGACTAAATCCGGAAATTCACCGATAAATTTATTCACTTTATCAGCGTACGGACGTTTCTACTCTTTACGCTCAACATTATTTATTATTTATTATTTATTAGTACTCTATGCATCAACCGACAGATAACAACTGAAGTGTGTCGTGTCATCGTCATAGTAAACAAGCGCGCGATGGCATGGTATTGCGCCCGACCCTGAATCGACCATCGCTTGGCCAGGCTTATTGATGACGCATCGTAAAATTGCTCACTACAGGTGGAGAGGACATAATCCATACACGTCATTATTTGCTTTCTTTTTATCGCCTGTTTGAGTTGATTTAGCCGCTGGTCGTATATCATTGATAGGTGTTGAGGAAGACCCTACATGAACAGAATGCGGGAGTGATGAAGAAATATCTTAACACTTCCTGGGGCAGTGGAAGGGTCGGGCGGGGTACTGAGGCGCTTCTAATGAAGGAGATGAGCTCCTTAGCACTGAATGACATCCTGACCTTCATTAGAAGATCGGAACGATTCGACGAGGAAGCAAGAGAATAACAATAACATGGCTAAGGGCGGGGGATAAGAAGGGTCCGTCCGCGGCCTATTTGTTAGGTGTTAGCCTCCTCTACCATCACTACAAAGATTAAAATAAACATTTTGTGTCTTTCATTATTTTTGTGAGTAGCCGTTTCCGAGAAAAATAGTAAAAAATCGGCCAAAGAAATTTACGAATTAGAAAATAGCATAATTAATTCAGTGAATAAACTTGATAGCAAAAAATTTTTTAGACCTACTCTAGAATGAATGTGATCAAAATTTGTATTACTCGGAAAAATTGTGATAACATTTTCAACCTGAGAAGTATCCATTAACGAGGCGTTTTGTCCTTAAAAATTGTTCTTGTAGTTGTAGCTATTTCATAAATAAAATAAAAAGTAATCAAGTAAGTAATCAAAGTTGCTATATTTTAAAAATTGTAAAAATTATTAAATTACTTAATTAAAAAAACAGAAATTAGACAACCCCCGAATTCAAAGCCCAAGCTGTCAAGAAGGGGGTTACACTTAGGAAAACGTGGACATACAATCATTTCCATTGACATTGCCAGTACCAGAGGCGGGATTCGAACCCACAGCTACGATAGAAAGAATTCTAGTTACACTTACCATCGCGTGCACCTCAAGCTCACTGCACTACCGAGAATATGCAACGGTATATGACAGTTTAGTATGTACATAAATAAAAATGTTGTCCACATACTTGCATCAATAAATTGAAATGTTAGCTCACCCGGGAATAGTAGTAATCTGCATAATACACATAGCTAGAAATATGAAGGAAGCGCAGGCAATATAACAGCGGAACTCAGGATCAGATTGGCTGCGGTATTCCGTTTCTTGCTTTCGATTCTGGAACCACAGCAAGGCGGGATGTAAGTCGTCACTGCTCCACCATTTCCTGAAATGTAAATTATTTAATGATTAGGTACGTAATGAACCGGAACATTCCTTCTATAACGGAATCAAATTATTGAATCCCTTTCAAATATTGATATTTAATTCAAAATTATCGAAATGTTTCAACCAATCTAGTCTTCAGATGCAGCAGAGCTTTAAACATTACCACAACAATAGTTATTTGGTCGTTCTAACATTTCTTTAAATTTAATTTTAAATAAACTGGTGGGACTCCGCCTATCTTATGAGTTAAGCTCGAACAAAATTTAGAGCATACATTATGATGGCTATAATAATAATAATAATATTTATTTATTTGCCCAACAGAAAATCCACTTACAGGACAAAATGTATGAAATACAATAAGAAAAAGAAATTATATTGTAAGGATACATAGTAGACTTAACTTAAACAAATTAATACATATAACTACAATAATATAGCACTGGAGGGTGACAATAATATAATAATGACAGCAGTTTAGATCGAGTTATAATAATAATTAGTATTCAATAAAGTAGGTAACATAACAATAATGGTGGGATAGTTAAGCTATGGATGAAAGTGTCTATGAATGGTTTCTTTTAAGGATAGAACTGAACAGCGATTAATATCACACAGATCAGATACAGAGTTAAGATTATGTGACATAACGTAAATAGGCGACTTTTTAATGACATTGGTTCTTGCATTAGGTGTGTAAAAAGTGATATTTTGTCTGGAATTGAAAGTTGGCACTCTAAAATTAAGGAGTTCAAGAAGTGGTGAGCAGTCAATTTTATTATGAAGCAGATTGTGGAGAATAATTAAACTGTTCATAGTCCGTCAAGTCTTTAATGATGACATCTCGAATCTAGATAAAAGTAATTCGTGGTTGAAGCCTCGACCAGGATATACACGATCATTTTTATAAGCTAAGAATTTTAAAAATTTTTTTTGGATAGATTCGAGATATGTTGAATGGTTCTACAGCATCATGCAGAGTAATAGTAATAGTAATAATATGATCTCCATCCTTGCACAGAAATAGAAATGTAATAAAACTAACCTAATCTACGATGATATAATAAAAGGATTACGTTAATGTCACAAAATTAATTCAATTTCAATAAAGAGAATTCTGATAAATGTTACTATTAATCTATAGTTGTACTCACACAGCACTTGTCCTCAACCACTTATATTAACAAGTTTTTTAAATATATCACATTTTTGTTATTTCTAACGTTAAAATGCAAATTATCTTTGACCCAAATAAATAAAGCATTTTCCTATACCTATCCTTTTATTCCATACTGTCCGGTAAGTGACTATTTCCGGGATTCATTTACGGCCAGTAAATCGAACATTACAATATCTGATACCGTAATGTGCTACCTAGCAACATTATCATATTTTTGTTCTATTAGGAAGCAATTATTTTTCAGTTTTGACTTTTGACTTTTTCATATAAAAATATAAGAAATAAAATATCTAAATACACAGTTTTAGCAATTATGTAATACATAAAAAAGTTTATTTTTAAACTAACTACAACAATTATTTATTAACATCCTCGTGTAAAATACACTCATTTGCTTTTTGACACGCAGAAAGACCATAAAGTGAGCTACGATCTACAGTTTAAAGAAATTCAATAATAGTATACAAAGTGTTCCATTTTTGACGTTACATTTTCTAAACTTCAAACCGCGAAAACTTACTTAAGTCAAATGGAACAACCTGTATTTTCCATCAAGTTATGTATAACTAAATTCCTTTTTTTCTGATATAAGTATTGTGGGGGTTTAATTACAACTTTTTGAAACATTTGCGATCTTCTTAGAATTCAAGAATTTTTAGTAAACATTTTATCAAATTAGCCATGATTAGAAACAATCAGTAATGTCACTCATTCTCTTATGTAAAAAAATTCCACTGCGTTTAAATTACACCCAAGAAGACTTTTTGAATTTGTTTATTATTTATGGAGAATGTGATAAAGTAATATCAAGAACTTGTAGTACACTTGCGGTAATTTTAAAAACTATGGCTCTGTCAAGACAAGAATTCAAAAGCGGAAGCCTATTGTTGATGACGAAAACGCAGAAATAGCAATTCTGCGATATTTTCATGCATTTCCAATGTTGTCATTAAGACAAGCTGCTCTGGAATCGGGACTATGCAAGGATTCAGTTCACAGAATCTTAATTAAACATAAATTTCACGTCTTCGTTCCAAATGATTCAACGATTGAAAGAAACAGATTTCCTAAAAAGAGAAAACGTTTGTGAATTTATTCTAATAAGGTCTGTAGGCGATGATTCTTATTTAGGAAATATTATATGGTCAGATGAAGCTAAATTTACCAAAAATGGACTTTTTAATCGACACAATTCGCATTATTGGAATGACTCGAATCCTCATGCGTTCAGGAAGGGAAATTTTCAAGAAAGTTGTCAGTTTAAAGGTTACTGTGCCATAAGAAACGATAGAGTGGTAGCATTAGCATTTTATCAGGAACATTTAAACAGTAAGTTATAAAGATGTCTTCTTCTGCTAATATGTATAGATAATTTTTTTGTTTTTGTTTTGTTTTTTTTTAAGTGAAAGATATCTAAATATTTCACAAAATTTGAATAATAACTATTTAGAAAATTTACCTCTAATAATGATGTTTTATGTATTAAGTAATACATTATATTTATTATTTAATATGCTGTAGAAAAATAAAGCATGCCCCGCTATATCCTCAGGAGCATCGCGGCAAAGCTTTGAGATTCTTTATGTGTCTCTTAAAGTTGTGGTCTACTATACGTGCTGAGGATTTTTTCGTATCATCTGCTCTTCCGCTACAACTTTAAATATCGAATAAAATTTGTGTTAGTATCACACGAATTCGGTCTTTTATTTCGTATCGCTTTATATTAGATACAGTAAACCAATCTCTATAAAATATATGAAACTTATGTTTTCTGAAATAACTATTTAAATTTATGCAACAAAATGTCCGTACGGCAATTTCACGCTAAAACAAGCTATAATTTTCATGACATTTTCTATTATATGCTGAGGAAAATCTGTTTTTCGTTTCACTTAACACGTGAATACTATTTTATTACACAAACGTTTAAAAATGTTAGCACTCACCAAAAATTTTCATTTCACTGGTTCGTGACAAATTTTAATATCGACATAAATTTGTCAAAAGCTAAATAAAAAACTCCATGTTCTCAATAATAGTCCATTTATATTAATTTTTAGCGACTGTTTTTACTTAGGTGGAAATATATGGCACAATATAGATGTACAATCACATAAAAATGTAATATGAGGTACATATAGGGAGTTTTATGAGGGTAATGATTTACCTTTTAATAGGTAAAGTTAGGGCTGCAGTACCAAACCAATAAAAATAACAAGCTTGGTCATAAACTAGAAGTTAGAGAAAGTAATGAAAACAGCTCCTAACACATAAAATATTTGGAAGTTTAAGTAAACCTTAACCGAGAGTTAAATGGTAGTAAGGAAGGTACAATAAAACGTGCATAACATAACTAAAAAACGCCCATATGAAAACAAAATCTATATTCGGTACCGAGTAAATAGTTATAAGCCTGGCCAAGGTCATTAATCCTACAGAGACGTACTGGGTATGCATCATATCATAATACTTGAATAAGTACAATAATAATAACAAAAATTTTTATATATTGTGATGTATGTTTTTGTACTATTTCGTTCGCTTTAAATTCTTTTCTATGTATTTCCTTATATTTTGTAAGCTTAGTGCTGCATATTATTATTAAACTGTTAAATGACGTTCACACATGTACATTGTATATCTAAGTGATAACTAATAATAAATAAATAAAATAAATGGAAATAAATTTTATTAATACTGGTACACTTTATAAAAATATGTACAAAACTCACCTTCTTAAACAGATTTATGAAGTAGCTTAGTTGTCGTTATCACAAACAGGAGCACTTCTATAATAACTGTGTAGCATCAGATATGTTTCTACAATTGTCTCAGTAAGCGATGTTCGCTGTGGTTAAAAAATATGTTTGTATTTTGAAAAAGACCGTTCGACATCTACGGAAGTAATACAGGCATAAGTAAAACACTCTGTGAACTCACTTAACGTAGCTGTAAATGCACCATCACAAATTTGTCTTAATTTGGTAAAAT
The DNA here is from genome assembly GCA_029963845.1 of Rhamnusium bicolor. Lineage (NCBI taxonomy): Eukaryota > Metazoa > Arthropoda > Insecta > Coleoptera > Cerambycidae > Rhamnusium > Rhamnusium bicolor. Next base: position 1,285,039 of record JANEYF010004128.1, read on the forward strand.
CAGGATCTTTCCGTAATACACTCTCGAATTTTTCAATAACGGGCTTATTTTTTGCGTCATTTATAGTCTGTAGCTGTGTATTTACGTCGTCCACTATTTGCAGCGATTCCACTAACGACAACGAAGTATTTTGCAATTATTTTATTGCGTCGTGTAGTCCTCTATAATTGTTATAAATAGTTCTTAAATCTGTTTCAAGAGAAACATCTTGAAACCTTGTCTGGCTTTCCTTAATAGCTGCAGCCTCGTTAGGGTTGAACTGTCGTATCACAGCCTTTATTTGTTGAAAATATTCAGCATAATAAAAAGCTGCCTTCAACCACGTTCCCCAACGTGTAAGAATCGGCTCTGGTAGTTCCGGAATACCAGGACACAGTGTGTGAAATGCTCGAAGCCGTTTAGAAGTTTTGGGAATTACTTTTTTGTATTTGCTATTAATGCATCTACCTCTGGAAACCATTTTCGAATCGTTTCTGCTACAGGATGGAACGCATGCACTTTACACGTAATATGTAAAAACCTACAATCGTCTCTTTGAAGAAAACGGTCCACCAAACGCATTGTCGCAGCACCGTCGGTCACAAACATCAACACTTAACTTGTTGACAGTTCAATTTTTTCGAAAGTCTCCAACACCATCCGCGTGATTGTTTCACCAGTACACGCAGTTAGTCTTTTGCTAGCTACCAAAAGTGAAAATGTTGGTTTAACAGGGTCGAGTAGACGTACTATAACATTTAAAATAGAATTTTTTTTACAATCTGTCGTCTCGTCAACACATAACCACAGACGTGTGTATTTTTTAATGCACATTTAATCCTATTTACAATGTCTTCACGAACACTTGGTACATATCTACGTAACGATAAACGACTTGGTAAATTCACCTGGGGATTGTATTTATTCCAGAACTCCCGAAATGCTGGTTTATCCGATATGCGCAGGGGAACATCACAGGCAATCAGCATTAACAGTAAATCAAACATAAACTGAGGTTCCAAAGAAGACACGCCATTTTTTTTATTTTTATGCCGGTTACTATTGACATGAATTTTGCAGCCGTATTTATTCCAGCACATTAAGTCTTGATCACAAACTTTACAAATTATTTTACATCCATCATAGAATAAATTCGGAAATTCACCGATAAATTTATTCACTTTATCAGCGTACGGTCGTTTTCTACTCTTGACGCTCAACATTATTTATTATTTATTAGTATTCTATGCATCGACCGACAGATAACAACTGAAGTGTGTCGTGTCATCGTCATCGTAAACAAGCGCGCGATGGCATAGGTATTGCGCCCGATCCTGAATCTACCATCGCTTGGCCAGGCTTAGTTATAAGCGCTTTACGCACTCGGCTACCATACCCACATCATTGTTCATAACTAATAAATAATTTTTCTTGTGTTTATTCAAGTCAACGATGCAAAATGTAGAAAGAAAAATAAACAGATCCACGATAACTACTTTTATAAAGAAATTTATAAGGAAATATCCTTGGTAAATAAGCGACACTTCTGAGAAAGTCAATTAAAGTAAAAATGACTTACTTGCACTCCAGGCACGTACTGCGGTCGGGCAATAAGTTGGACTCGATCATTGCAAGCGTCTGAAACCAAATACAACAATTACAATTAAATTAACGTCTTGATTTCGTTCTGTTAATAACGTTTTGCAGTAAACTAACCCAACAATTTAAGTTTGTTAATTAAGCGATATATGGGAAGTAGTTTGTGCTAGGCAAGGCCAATTTATAAGAGCCATTAATCCCTAGCAAAGTTAATTACTCAATCAAAACTACAAACTCTATTAGGTAGGTGTTCAGTTTAAACCAAATACTAAGTTGTAATTAATTTTTATTTAAATAAATTTAATTTTCCATGAATTTGTCAAATACTTCCACTGCCCAAAAAAACCAAATATAGGAAAAACATTTATAGTTTGTGATATCGAGGTTCTCTGCGTAAACAATTTGGATTTGTTAACGATTATACTAGGTTTCGTGTTGATTTCTTGTTATCTAAACTTGTCTTTCCATGTCTTTTAAACCTTACATCCATAATTCTACCACCCTCACCTATATATGATTCTTTCTCTTAATTTTTGCCCTTATCGCAATTGATTTAGACATTCACTAAATATACTGGGTGTCCCATAATGAAGTACCTTCCTTCAAGAGGGTGAAGGCACTGGAAAAATTAAATTGAGTTTTGTATATAACCATTTGCCTTAAATCAGTTAATAAGAGAGCTATAACTCCTTAAAAAGGGTAAGAACAACATAGTTATTTGCCAATAAATTGATTAGTGAAATTTTTTGTATTTTCCATTGTAGTGTTAATCGGCAAAATGCAGGAAAATTAGGATTTCACCAATTATTGGCATAAGCTGTACGAAATATTAACATAAGATTTTATTTAAGTATTTCAGTAGACACACATACGCACAGTGGACGGAAACGCCGAAAAGCTGGCCAAAATATAAAGGCATTGAGCTATTTTACTGAAATTGTGCATACAGGGGTTTTTTGTGTCGCTGATCAAGAATTCGAAGTTGAATTTTGAAAAAACAAAATGGCGGCCATGAAATCCCCCCAAAACATACCAAAAATCGCCAATTATCGCTGCATTTTTACAAAACTTTGTATACAGTTTTTTTGGGTAGGTGATGAAGAATCCCATATAGAATTTCAAAAAAAATTACGGTCAAAAATATATACATAGTTCAAAAATTATTATTGAATTGAAGCGAATTCATGTGTTTCATTTGTTTCGGAAAAATTAGGATCTGGGGAATGGAATAAAAATGTGTAATGACTTTGAAAATTAATTTTATTCAATTACTATCTGAATTACATTCATCGTCGCATTCAAAAGGAGCCCACTTTTTGGTACACGAATGTGCATGCATCCGTGCAATCGCGCACAATTTGGTCAATATCTCGCAAAGATGCAAAAAGATGCAGCTAATTTTTTATACACTTTCGAGAAAATGTTCATTGAACACATTCCAATAAGTTTCAAGACCAACCATCACCAACCGCGTAACTTATGGCTTTTTTTTGTGGAGTTTATGAATCGTTGCATGTACAAAAATGCACTCCACTTCGATAATTATTTACTAATTACCATATAAATAAACTGATCTGATACTGAGATATTTTAATTGTACTTACTTTCTGATGCAGAATCCATTTTTATGACACAGAAAACTGCACTTTGAGAATTTTTAAGCTGCAGACAAAATTTATCGATTTTTGAAGCGTTGCGAGCTACCGAAGTGACGCGCTGCACGGTCGCACAATAAGTAATTTCCTCGCTCAGGTAGTGAACCCGGACCGGTATTAACGGTCGTTTCTAATGCTAAGGGTACCACTACAACGATTTAAAACGTTTCCATTTCAAAAAAAAAAAATTTCATTTTTTTAATTTTGGCCAGCTTTTTGGCGTTTCCGTCCACTGTGATACGTTAGAAAGACATTTATAATGTCCAAACACCATTTGAAAAACGTTTCTTTTTTTACGTACAAACTACTTAAAGATGTCGCGGTTATTATAAACATTTAGTATTAGTATAAGTGAGACGAATATGTGAGATATTTTAAAATATATTACTAGTGTCCGTAACTCCAAAACGTTTTAAAAACGTTTCTATTCGACCTCAATGGACTATTCAGTTAATATAGACGTTTTATGAACGTTTAAGAGAACAGTTAAACGTTTTAGATAACGTTCATTTAAAGATGTCAAAACTGTCAAAAGGACGGCCAATATTTTTCGTGAAAAAAATCACGTATTTTGAACGTTACGATAGACCGTTATTTTTCCAACAATAAATGAACACTTGATTTCTAACGTAACACGAATTATCAATCAATAACACGTTGAGAATATGTTTTAAAAACGTGTTTACTGGGATAAATCATTTATGGTATTCTAAACTTAGTGTCGATAACTGGTACAGTTAAAATACACTAGATTTTATTAAGCATTGCATAATAAAAACAGAACTTACAGTGACGTACAGTAAAAATATTAAAAAATAATAATTATTATAAAGTAAATAATGATTATTTGTCTTTTCCATTATTTATGACATACTGATGAGAACATAACAAATTCGAAACTGGTCTATGTCTAGTGAGGAATCGACAAATGATTTTAGCTACCAAACAAGTAGTAGTAGTAGTAGCTACTTATTTTACTAGGCAAGTAGGCCACAATGGGCCCTTTTTACGTAGGGACCTACAGTTTAGCGTGGACTCCGAACCACGGTCCTCGACTGTCAATAACCCACCGCCTAGGCCTGCCCGCCTGCACCGCTAGCAGAGTGGCAAACCTCCTGGGTAGGTCTCTTCGACCCTCCACCCGGGCTTAGCTCTCCGCCTGCATGAGGCTAGCGGCCTTCCCGGGATTGTCTGTTGACAGCCTACCGACAGTTAGATGAGCTATCGTTCATCCATCCAATTGCCGGACTCGATCAGTGCTGCTTAACTTCACTGATCGAATATCGGAAATTAAACAGATGTCCATACCTCATCCCCTTACCAAACAAGACTTGCAGGTTTAATTCAATGCAGGTCGCGGCTTTCGTCCGCTGAGTAGTTGTTTCCTGTTAGTCTTATTCAGTATATAGTTTAGCCCAAACGGTTAGAGATCACAGCTCTTGGTACCTGCTTTGTTATTATTATTTATCTTCTTTAGTTGAGAAACTATTTGATTTATGTTTTGTCCAGTTAAAATGTTTAATTTTCAAATTTTAATTTTTTTTTAACTTAATTTCTCGTTAACAAAAATCATTAAGAGTGGCCTTATTTATTATTGCAGTGTATAAGGTGGACTAAATTCGACTATTTTACCCTAGTTTCGTATCGAGTTTCTCTTTCAGCCATTTTAATTTCGTCCAAAATAAGGACCCATAGCCTACTCTAATATCGTCTATTGTTGCAGATACAGCAAAGATATTAAATTTTACTTGAAAACCGTGCAACCTAGGAAAAAAATTAAAGAATAGTTTGTGTTCTTAAAATATCTGAGGGCTCCAAAAATGGTGGAAAATTGCCTTGTGACATTGGCGTGTCATTATTTTTCTAAAAAAATAATAAAATGCACCCAATACGTACACCACTGGTGAATCTATCAACGTGAAAATTGAAAACTTCAACACCCCATATCTCGAAAACGAAGAGGTTTAAAGAGTATGTGCATTGAGAATATTTTACGTAAAATGATCTCCTCTATACGCTGGTGAAGTCCTGCTCATTAAAAAGGAAACACCCTGTATATTATTTTATGAAAAATGGGTAAAAGATTAGCAATGTTAGTAAAAACAAGAAACAACAAATTTATGTATTATGTTGGTAGTTAGAATGAAGCTAGTTATACCCTTATAAACAATAAGCCCACACAACTTTAGTTTGGAATAAGTATGAAAGCTTTGGTAAAAATTCGCTACAGACTAACCTGAAGATATGATGTAGACTGCGAACAAAAAAAAACATTGAATATACAAACATATATAAACATGAAGCGGAATATTTTGAATACATATGCATGGTTAATGAGCGTACTTTTCAGTTATTACACATGAATAACAAAATTGTTTATACCTTGTGTCCAAAAAATATAGTTTTTAGTGAAAATAGCTATAGGGCGAAATAAAAAAAATCGCCACAAACTTTTAATTTTTTTTTCTATTCTAGTTCTATATAAAAGCAAAATTTGTACAAAATAAATCAAAATTAACAAAAAAATTACTTATTAAAAAGTAGTAATTGGTTCAATTTCATTTAACGAGTAAATTAGTAAGATTCCCTTAGTTCAATTACCATATTATATCCAATATCTAAGGAAAATATTACATATTCATCATTTTTTAATCCCAGAATAAGGTAAAACCATTGACAAACAAGTTATGAAAAAAAAATCTAGGGCTGAAATTATGATTGGTCACCCATGAAGTAATTAATGCGTGAGTTAATTAAAATACTGGATTTTAATATGTATTTCAATACTAACTACTTTATGTTCCTACTAATTTATGATTTGCAAACAAAATATTTTAAAAAAGAGATTGTTGAGAGAAATGTTGCAAATTAAAAAATACACTAATTCTGTTAATAAAAGATCAGACATGATAGCATGGATATTTGTTGGTACGGCATTATTGGCCACTTTGACAAAAAATAATTCAAGAAGTAATAATAAAAAAAATAATAGCCTGGGTACAGCACCTGAAGCTCGTACCAGAAATCTCGATATTTGTTCCATTCCTCCTCCTCCTTCAAGGTGATGCTCTTCTCAGCGGAAGCCGTGAACTCGATGACATACATCAACTTGAGTTGATGGTCGAGGAGGGCTATGTCCGACTTATGGCTTGAATTAGCCTGACCGTCGAGAACGAGTAGTTCCAGTAATTCTCAAATTTCTCATTGTCGACAACGGACTCAATATCTCCGTTGATGTATGGCAGAACTAGTATCTGATCTACACCGTACGAGTGTCTTAAGTGATAAAATAGCATTCGTAATGCCACCTTACGTTAGTGAATGTAAAGAGAAATTGCATATATCGGATATAACAGGATCATAGTACACCCCCCTTTTCTCCTTTAGTTTTGAAGATAATTGATTGAAATTTGGGATATCTTATATACATAATAAGCTGCACTTTTTGATATACGTGATTTTTTTTTCACTTCCGATTTCGCCGAAAGTGACACTAACTTTCGATTTTTAAATGGAATACCCTATATATTATTGCATTTTTGTATTCTGCCAAATAAGTGACATTTCAAACAGAGTGCATTGACGTTAATGGGCATCATTTTGAACAACTGTTGTAATGTTTTGTGTTCATTTTTTGTATTCCAAAGCCACCTTATGTATAACAAGGTAATTAGAACAATATTGTATATTCTTATTTTCTTTTAGCTGTAATTTTGTTTGTATTCACCGAACATTTTAATACGACATATTATGAATAAATTCCTTATTAATAGTACTAATAAATGGTACCACGGTACCAATATGGTTCCGTTTGAAAAAATTGAGTTTTGTAACGAAATTTCAAGCCATTTCATTCCAGTTTGTTGTGTTCCACGATGAATTAAGTTTCTGCTAGTATAGTCTAGATGGTGCTACTGATTTCTACTGGAACCGTTGATTTTGCAGATTTTTGCACTATATATCTATCTATCTTTATTGCTTATACTCTACTCTCAAATGTTTGTCTCTTTCCAAACTATAACCGAATTTAAGTGGGAGGACAGAATGGGACTTCTTCCTTCTTACTAGTGTAGCGTTCAGCAGCGGTCTGGTAAAATTTATGTTTTCTGGTATTATCTTGTGATTTTATGATCATCATTATTTAAAAAGTGGCTGTATTGATTTAAAGTACCTTTGAGGTAATTTTCATAATAATATCGTACCGTAATTATCTTAATTTACGCCTTGAGCGAATTTGCTTTTCAGTGATCAGTTCACCTGGGTTGTTCTTTGGAACAGCCATCACTAACATTGATTAGTATCAATTTATCGTGCCTTGTTGGTAATTTATCTAATATCCCTTTGATATTGTAATAATTTCGTGTGCTAATTTAAACTAACTTTCGGTTATTGTAAATTTTAGATTTACTCGGCAACGGATGTCGCCATTTTGTATCGTAGTTAGTTGTTTTCTGTATTTGTCTGTTGATGTTTTAGGTCACTTGGCTACGTTGGTAGCGCTCTGTGAACATCGGTGACTGGTGATATTTGGAGATTGGTACACCTTTTTGGACTAAACCTATTTGTTTATAACCTTTGTGAAAATTATCTAATGTGGTGCATTTATTTTGTGGTGGATCATTTTATACCAGTGCATATATTTATCAACCTGACCTCAGTAACGTAAGGTTTTTCTAAATTTAAAATATCGAATGCTTACTTGAACGTGTACTTAGTATTTAGTCAGGAACGCTGCTCTAGTGGAGCCTTGTCTAATTCTCTGGCAAAGATACCTGCCTAGTTATCTGGCAATTGATTAACTTTTGATTATCTATAGTAAACATATAGTCAAGTTATATATCTTTATTTAACTTTATCTGCAATTCATTATTACCTCTCTCCGAGGAACTAATAAATAATTTAATTTAACGTTACCTTCAAGTTGAAAACTATCATATTGTTTTATATTTAGCAAATATTCATTTACGTTATCTTTCTAGTTGTCTGTCAGTATACAGACATTCTAAATTATATTTTCTTGAAGATTAACTTCTTTTATTAAAAAAATATCTTAACATATAGTGAATACCTATTTCACTTTGTTTATTATCATAGCTACACCTAGTTTATTTGTTGGACTAGTATTTTTTCTATTTAACGTAACTTTTATTGATACTTAAGTTAGTTGAAGTCCTCAACTTTCTAAAATATTGTGGGATACCGATCCTAGTTTGTTTAGTTTGCAATTTACTCTGTAAATTTGTGTTAACTCTCATATTTTGTCTACGTAGCTGGACAACTCAAACGTCACAGCTTTTAACTTTGTTCTGCCTATAATACTGATCTCATAAAACTCTCCCCTTTTTATGTTAATACCTGGACCAAGAGAAGAGGATAACTGGTGGATCGAACTGATCATTACATATAGGGTAGAGCAGGAAAACGATATTTTATACAACTGGCATTTTTTCTCAAGGGTAACTGCAGTACTGACAGTGGTGATTCAAACTGACACCGAACCCATTAAGAGCTTAGCCGTTGGTGGACTAACCCATTGGAAGTTACGTATGATCTTGGTCCCTAGTAAACATTTATATTTGGTCAGAAGAAATTTGTAAAAGATCAGTCATTTTTTTTCTCTTTCAATAACATATCATTTTTTTTGTTTGGTTAGTTTGTCGGTCTTCAATCACGTAGATTTTTTTGACTAAAAGAGGCCATCTGAGCCAATGTAAATATTGTACATATACCAGTCTTGATTATACTTTTTATTAAATAATCACGTGCAAAAAACTAGTCACTGTAGCTCAAAGGGTTCCTGAGATATTAAATAAAATGTCAATTTTGGGTGCCCCCTTCAGAGGCCCGCAGCGCCCCTCAGGAGGGATTTTCGGAACCATGTTTATATGAACTTTTTTCATATTTTTTATGTAGAATCACCCCTAGAAATTAATGACCGCATACATGAAACACCCTGTATAGGCTTACTGTAACTGCTTACTATGAGGTAGATATTCAGACATTTTTGAAATTTTCATAAAATTTTTGCAAATATGCACTTTTCAAATTTAGCTATAATCGTGATGCAAATGCAAAAGGAAGTATTACTTGCATTGCAGCGCTTTACTAGAAAGACTATGGAAAAAGCGTTAATTTATTTCCCACTCGGGCCAGGGTTTGTGTTTTAATTCACCGTTGAGATCTCTTAAATTTCATCTTTAACTATAATTTTTTCATCAAAAAGAGCTAAGTAATTTTCAATTTTTCGGACCATATTTGAAAAATTAAAGAAATATATAATTTTGTTGTAAATGAAAAATGATTTTTTTTATCTTACCACAATACAGAAAATTGTCTCAACTGCGTATTCTAAATTTTGGTTAGTTATTTTTCATATAGCCCCGAAAGTCGTCGGTAGTATATTAATACCCTGTAAAACGCAAACCCTGTATGTACGAGTATATAAGGAGTACATGGACTAAGGAGTCATGAATGAAATTTCTTGTTTTATGTTAAAATAGAAACAACAATGTGTTTCTTAATATTCATCGAAATTTATAAATTCTCATTTGAGACAAAAATTTTATATTTAGCCATGTGTGTGTGAATTTAGAAAAGTTTCTGAGTTAGCAATGTTTCTGATAGCAACATTCTTCGAAGAGGCGACCAGTTCATTTAAAAGAGTTTGATGGCTTTTCGCCAATGAATTTGAAAACATTTAAAAGGGTTTAAGTTCACCAAATTTCTGCAGCCTCACGACAGTTAAGGCTGGAAAGGTATACGAGTTTGGAAAGAAGATTTAGGACCAATAATTTCCACGTGTAACTGAGTTATCGACTTTCAAAAAAATATGATGAAACTGTTTTGGAACTGCTGGTTACTGGAAACATTCTATATCTTAGCAAAAATGATGTAATGGACTGAAGCAACGTTGCCGCATATCTTATGCAATTCTCTCACCTAGGCGCGATTTTACAATCGTAAGTTAACATAAGTGAAGGTTACCTAGCATTATATTTTCACAAAAATCGATGAGATTCTAATACAAACCACTTCAACTAAAAGTTACTTTAGCATAAAATATTTGTTGCTATAACCACTTCCAAAACAAATGTAAAATTGAAAAATCGTATTCTAAGTGTGAGTTTAGCTAACCCACGATTGAAAAACCGAGCCCTAGCATTAAGTTCATTCCCGAATTTATAATAACATTCGATGAAATAATTAACTACTTAAACGATTAATTGCTCCATTTGAAATAATTTTTAAACATTTTGAAATACCTTTCAATGTGCGAAATGTACAATTTTGACTTTTTCTTGCACCAATCAATATTTCTTTTTAAGCGTTTCATATGGAATGTACAACTAAAACTAAATTTTTCGATGCAGTAAACTTTCTAGGGAATCTCGAGAGGAATTTAATATTCCCATCTCATTTTTTCAAAGTTTATAAAAAGGATTATTATTTTTAAGAAGTAGGTACTTACCCTCTGCTATTACAATAATTTTAAATGTGTTCAAGGAATAAATCAGCTCTCTACTATTTTAATTGGTCTCTAATAGTAAAACACTGAAGGTGCAACACAATATCAGATGATGGAAAATAATTTGCAGTATTTTCACACACTTCTGTCACTTTTTACACTATGGTCATACCCAACAGTTTGCATTTTATTCCTCCATAATACTCTGGACGGTTAAGAGGATAGGTCCTGCTATCGGTGTTTCCCAGAAACCCATAGGAATCTTGTCGTAGGAAAAAATGTAAACTGAGGTTTGCGACAACTTAAGAATAATAATTTTGTTCTCGAAAACTGCGAAATGTGTCAACAATTTTCACATTATACTAATAGCAAGGTAGTATTCTTTCAAGCTCTGCTATCAGTTTTTCCCAAAAAAACGTACGAGTGTTGTTACATGCAAAAAAATTAAATTGAGCTTCTTGATATCTTAAGAATAATATTTTTTTTCTGGAAAACCGCGAGGTGTACCACCCTGAAATTTTCACATATTGTATTAAACAAAAGGCATTGTTTTCAGTTCTGCTATCGATGTTTCCCAAACTCTTGTCATATGTAAAAAATGCAACCTGATGTCAGTGATAACTTAAAAATAATAAATTTATACTACTCCAGAGAAATAAAACTTCCTCTGCGGAATGAGGTCGAACAAGCTGAATTTTTGCAGAGACCTTCGTTTTCATGTTCTAATGAAGCACAAGAAAATCTCATATGCCTACCCTTGTGCGTCTTGAGATATCGAAGGTCAAAGGTCATGAAAATCGGTTTTTCGCGAAAATCTCGCTTCCAGTGCATCTGACGTCGTAAGAACTTATAACAAAATTTACGTAAAATAGTATTCTCTACAAAATTGTTCATATACATTTTTTTCGTACGACCAATTGTTTTCGAGATATAGCATGATAAAGCGGGAGCGCGCAATCGTAATAGGTAATACTGTATTATACTGCAGAGCTATAAATATAAAAGCACTTTTCTTAATCTGTTAGACTGGAAAATTCCCATTATTAAAGCCGTTAAAAATTTGTTTATTTATAAAAAAAATATATAATAAATAATTAATAACAAAAAAATACATTCTTTTCCACACCACGCCTTATGTTTCCTTGCCTTCCTCCTCGTCTTCGTCGGGTTCCACTAGCATCTCTATCAACATATTATCTTTGTCAGACACTTCCTCTATATCTGTTGGCTCTATGTCTGTTGGCAAAACCTCTTCAGGCTCAAGGTCACTGAAGTCTTCGATGTTTTGCAACTCTGTTGACGGGTTCAGGCATGCTTGTCTGTGACACTGACCACAAACTTTGGAGCATGGCAGCCCGACTTTTCTACACCCGCACTGCGCACCACACCCCTTTTTACAATTACAGAATATTGTATTTAATAGTTCGTCTGGAGCAGGTGGCAAACTGGCTTGGATTCGAGACCGACACGACGTGACGCGAAGAGGCGCTTTACAATGCAAGGGGTTTAGGGACTGCGTTTCGGAGAAATACGGTCATGGTCCACTTCTTTATACCTGGATGATTATACTTTTCTTGTCTAGAATAAAGAAATGTTTTTTATTTGCATTATAATATAATATAAGCTTTGCATTTCATTACAAAAGTGGTGTGAAATAATACATCGTTTTGTTATTAATTATTTATTATATATTTTTTTATAAATAAACAAATTTTTAACGGTTTTAATAATGGGAATTTAATTTTCCAGTCTAACAGATTAAGAAAAGTGCTTTTATATTTATAGCTCTGCAGTATAATACAGTATTACCTATTACGAATGCGCGCTCCCGCTTTATCATGCTATATATCGAAAACGGCTGGTCGTACGAAAAAAATGTATATGAACAATTTTATAGAGAATACTATTTTACGTAAGTTTCGTTATAGATTCTTACGACGTCAGATGCACTGGAAGCGAGATTTTCGCGAAAAACCGATTTTCATGACCTTTGACCTTCGATATCTCAAGACGCACAAGAGTAGGCATATGAGATTTTCTTGTGCTTCATTAGAACATGAAAACGAAGGTCTCTGCAAAAATTCAGCTTGTTCGGCCTCATTCCGCAGATGGCCTTTATTTTCACCTTATTTCCCTGGAGTATATCTGTAACTTTCACATTATAAAAAAAAGGAATGTTCTTTCCCCGCCCTACTATTAGTTTTTCCCAAAAAAACCGTACGAGTCTTGTTATATGCAAAAAAATTCAAATTGAGGTTCTTGATAACTTAAGAATAATATATTTTTTCTAGAAAACTGCGAGGTGTGCCACGCTGAAATTTTCACATTTTACTAAACAAAAGGCGTTATTTTCAGATCTGCTATCGGTTTTCACAAAAACCCTTAGGAATCTTGTCATGTGCAAAAATGCAAACCGAAGTCCGCGAAAAATTAAGAATAATAATATTTTCTTTCGAAAACTACAAAGTGTGTTACCCTGGAATTTACATATCATTTTAAACAAAAGGCGTTCTTTCCAGCTCTGTTATTGGCTTTTCCCAAAAACCCGTGGAAGTTTCGCCATATGCAAAAATGCAAACTGAGGTAAGCGACAACTTAAGAATAATAAATAAATAAAAATAAAGAACACACTTTGTTTAGCATAATGTGAAAATTCCACTGTTGCACACTTCTCTTAGTTTTCATTTTTTTTTATACGGAGAGACTCCACGGATTTTTATGAAAAATCGATAGCAGAGCTGAGAATTCAAATCAAATTCAAATCAATTTATTAATAAAATTAATCAACAATTCAGTTGTCTTTACAAAAGTAATGTAAACATAGGAAAGGGGTGCCACGCTAGGCTTTGGTATATCCAAGGATATCCGGCCTGTGTTGTGAACATCTCTTCCCTAAATCCACCATGAACGCTGGACATAGTAATGTTATTAACAATAATCAATTATGACAATAAGTAGTAAGGAAGTAAAATAAAGTAAAAGAAGTAAAGGGAGCATAGAGACAAGACACTACGTTATATGCGGTGCAGATGTGGAAAATTTCATTGGCAGAGGGCAGAGGTAATTAATTCATTAGAGAATCGTAATACATTTGAGATCCATATAATATTTTATGAAATTTCGAGAAATTATCAATAATATAATGTTTAGTTTCATTTTTAAATTTGTGAGGTTTGTTAATTATTGATTTTGGTTTTGTTGGAAGAACATTGAAGAATTTTGGGGCGAAATAAGTGATGTATCTTTGATTATGAGATTTTGTAAATAAAGGAATTGCTATTGATTCATTTGCTAACGATCTAGTTTCATAGTTATGGAAAACAGTGGGAAATAAATTTTTGTATTTAATTAAATAACTTAGACAACAATGTACATATAGGAATCTAATATTTAAAGTTCTTGTATGCCTATAAAGTAATGTTATTGAATATGTTCGTTCCTTTTTAAAAATAATTTTTAATACAATGTTTTGGCATACGGAAAGATTATGTTGAGCATTATCATATGACCCACCCCAAACAACTATGCAATACCGTAAAATAGACTCGACCAAGGCATTGTATAAAATTTTAAGTAAATTTTTATTTAAAATTTCTCTTAGTTGATAGAATTTATAAAACATTTTACGAATTTTTTTTTGTAATATAATCACAGTGGTCAGTCCACTTCAGATGTTGATCAACTATCACGCCTAGATATTTTATGCTTTTTATTCTTGTTATTTCTGTACATGAACATATTGTCGCTGGGTTCTCTATACAGTTATTTGTATGTATTTTAATAAGATTCATATCTGGTTGATCAGCAACTGTAGTGGAGAATGTCATGTAATTCATTTTTTTGATATTTAAGCTCAAAAAGCTATTGTTTAGCCAGTTTTGAATTTCACTGAGCCCGTTCTCTGTCTTTCTGTATACTTCTGTCCAGTTTATGCCTGAAAATATTATAGCAGTGTCATCTGCATATGAAATGACACTTGCATCAGTTAAGATGTCTCCAATTGAATTTATATACAAAAGAAAGAGAACAGGTCCTAGAACAGTGCCTTGTGGTATCCCTGTTGATATTACCCGAGAATCACTCAATGATTCTGCTATTTTTGCTTTTTGTTCTCTATCACTCAAGTAATTATCAAACAATCTCAACGAGTGACCCCTTTCTCCCGCCCATTCGAGCCTGGTTATTAGAGTTTTATGACACACAGTATCAAATGCCTTAGCCAAGTCTAAAAATACGGCAAGGGACTTTTTGTTTTTATTTAAATTTTTCATTATTAAATTGGTAAGCTCAAATACTGCATCCTCAGTGTTTTTGTTAGATCTGAATCCAAACTGTTTATTGGAAAGAATGTTTTGTTTATCTAAGAATTCTGTGATCCTTTCCTTTCACGCATTTTTCAAATATTTTTCCAAAGTTATTGATAAGGGATATTGGTCTGTAATTTGTTAGATTTGTACGATCACCTGTTTTATAAACTGGGGTTACTATTGACATTTTTCACTCTTTGGGTATTTTATATGTTTGAAAAGTTAAATTGATTATGTGCTGAAGTGGTTTTATTAAGTACAAATGAACAGTTTTAATAAGTTTAGATGATATTCCATCTGGTCCCGGGGAAGAGTTATTTTTTTAATGTAGAAATGTTAAAAATTATTTCATGCTCAGTTACTGGGTTTAAAAATAAAGAGTGTTTTGGCCTATTTTTGTTTAAGAACTGATTTTGAGCACGTAAAATTTTTTGAGCCATTTCCTGTCCTATATTTATAAAGAATTCATTAAACCGATCTGCTTTATCCTTGTTATTTGTTATTATATTTCCATCTTTGTCTTTTAAATTAACAGTTTTTGTATACTTATTTAAATCCTTATTTGTCACCTCATTTATTATACCCCATATTTGTTTGTAGTTTTTATTGGATTCAAGAATTTTTTGTTTATAATGGTTATTTTTTGCATTTTTTATTATTTTATTTAATTCATTTCTGTATTGTTTATATTTTAATTTGCCATCAAGAGTGAAATTTTCTGTTATCTGTTTTTTCATTTTATTCCTACGTCTTATTGCTCTTATAAGACCAATTATTGTAATCCATGGTTTGATTTTATGAGATTTACTTGTAATTTTAGATATGTTTGAGGAATTTTCAATATAGTTTGACAGTTTAGACATAAACAGAAAATTTCCTTCTTCAGCATCATCACAACTTAATACATCTTCCCATTTTTCATTTGTAATGAATATATTAATTTCTCATAATTAATCTTTTTAATATTTTTTTTATCTGTCATACACCTTTTTTTAGTCTAACGTAAAAATTCTAAGGTGGCACACTTCGTAATTTTCAAAAAAATGTGTTGCGTACGTCAGTTTACATTTTTGCAGATGACAAGATTCCTACGGATTTTTGAGCGAATTAGCCACCTCTTCGGAAATCATTACCATAAGAAACGTTTCTAATCACACACATTGTTTAGCCTAATAAAAGAATAGATTTGAGATTATACTAGATGTATATAATTTTTTCTTACGAATACGTTTCCGTTCTATTTGTATAAAAAATGGAAAACAAAAAGATATTTAGGAAAGTAAACATGGGATACATAATATTCTTTTGTTTACATAACTTACCGTGAGTTCAATATTTTTTGCCAGAGTAGACTCGGCGATGTTTGCGAAGGGCTTGTCTGCTCCCCAACACTCCACATACTTGGTCATCTTACTGGAAGGCCGAGAGCGAGTGGGCAAGCCGCCGGGGGTAGCCATCCCCATCCCCGATTCACATATGCTGTTGTTCCTCTCTGATACATTTGATAAACGTGGTTTGACGTTTCCATTCTGTGTCTCCGTTTCATGTTTCTGAAATGGAATAGTTCGCTGTTAGAAGTGGTTATGCTATTGCGACACTAAGTTTATAATTTCAACTTTGTAAAATGGAACAAGTTGATATTAAATTATAACGTTTACGTAACATGCAGTGGAATAATAAAAGGTCAAATGTTAGAGTTAACGGACGATATTTTGAACTTTTAGTTGTCTATAGAATGCCATTATTAAAATTTTCACAGCAACTTCTGATCTCTAACGATAATTACGACGTTACTAGCATAATATTAAACTACTAGCATAATAACAAACAAAAAAAGATAAGCATTTCCGTAAGTACAAAAAAAAAACTATTATCACTATTTAGAACAGTTTAAAAGGCTTAGAACTTTTATCAAACAACAGACAGATTTAGAATGTCAAAGGTACCTCTATAATATTCAGTCCTCAATATCATCGGATTCAAAGATATTTTGGTCATTTACGTCAAATATAAGCAATTACAGACAAATTTCTCTTTTGTGTAATTTTGCTAAAGTTCTTGAAATCATTTTATACAATCGCATCTATATGTCCACCAAAAACATATTGTCAGTAGACCAGCATGGCTTCGTATCTAACAGATCAACTACTACGAACTTAGTAATATTCAGTCAAACAGTTTCTAATATTCTAGACGAACGAGAACAGGTAGATGCTTTGTATACCGATTTTACTAAAGCCTTCGATCGCATCGACCATCAATTACTCTTACAGAAATTAGCAAAGTATGGATTTAATTTAAATCTATTAAATTACTTTCAATCATATCTAATAGACAGACAACAATTTATATTCTGCAATGGATATAAATCGTCAATATATTTAGCCTCTTCCGGAGTGCCGCAAGATTCTAACCTTGGGCCTTTACTATTTCTATTGTTTATTGACGATTTATGTACTGAATTGAAATGAGACAAATTAATCTTTGCAGATGATTTAAAAATATTTAAGAGCATAAATTTCATAAACGATTGTATATATCTTCAAGAGAACCTTAATATCATCAGCAAGTGGTGCGGCCTGAACAAAGTTGCTAATTTAAATTATTTAAAATCATTATATTATTCTTATGTACGATCAACACTTGAGTATGGATCCATAATCTGGAACCCTTATCTAGTTCACAAAGGCGCGTTAGAGCAAGTTCAAAGAAAATTTTTAAAATTTTTATCATTTAGAGATACAGGAGTATATCCTGAGAGGGGTATAGATAACAATTATCTTCTAAGCACATTTCATTTTGAAAGTTTAGAGTACCGGCGAATTTGTTCGATGCTACTTTTTCTATACATATTATCACATAATAAAATTTACTGTCTTCAAATTCTTTCACAAATTAAATTTTTCACTCCAAGGATGCATTCTCGACAAAATCCCACAGTTTACACTAAACGAGCCAATACCAATAATTTGCTAAAATCACCAATACATTGTATGTGCCATTATTTTAACAAATTAAGTCAACATTGTCAACATATAAACCATTGCACACAAAATCAACTGGTGAAATATGCTAAGCAAACTTTTAGTACATAATTTTAGCTTACTATTCCCATTATTCATTGTTCCTTTCCGTGTAATGTATATAAATTTTTTTCGTTATTTATATTATTTTACGTTTTTTTAATAATTAGTTCTTATTTTGTTTTTCTTAACTATTACTATCATACTATCGTTTTTTTAAATTTAATTTTCAGTTCTTTTAATGACATTTATTGTACTTACCTTTATGTTTAATATAAAGATTTGTTACTAAATATTATAAACCGTTCCGCAGTATTTAAGAGTAATTTAAATTGTCCTGTAATTGGGTGTTACCTGTTGGGTAAATAAAGCATGTTATTATTATTATTATTATTATTAATAACAAAATGTAAACAGAAGTTTTAAAAGTTATCACATAATGCAAACATTTGCTCTTCAATAATATTCCTGAATATAGCTTATTGATAAAATTGATAAATTTAACCATAGAAAATGGTGATTCAGTCAAATTATTAGGTATACTAGTTGATCACAAAGTAAATTGATTATCACAGTATCTCGGAAAAAAATTTTTTTTAAGCTTGGAATTGCTTAAATTTTATTATTTGGCGCATGTACAGTGTATCCCAAATTATTTGTGATCAGGGGTTTTGCCTGTTTCAGAAACAGATAGAGCAAAATGGATTACATAGTCTTGAGCCTTTTTTTAAGAGAATTCCAATAGTGATGGTCCCATTATTTGTCAACATTGACTGTTTACACTATTTTTTTCAACTTAACAGTGCAGGCCCAGCCTCCTTGATTTTTCTTTACAAGGGACACGTGCATAAGGAAGGCGGTACGCCAATGATTAAATTATTGTTTTAGTTATTTTTTAATTTCGAAGTATAGTCAATTTACGAGTAAAAAATCCTCTCGTGATTTTTCCGTAAAACATGCCGTTTTAGTAAAACATACAGTTTTACAGTTAAACTTTATTTAGAATTCTTTGCAAATTGATCATGTTTATGTGTGCTTTCTGATGTTGTTCTTTTTTAGCTTTGGTCAAATAATAAAGAAACAAAATTTTGCCTGCCATTTGATTTTAAGTTGAAGTTTTTTCAAATCAATCTTTTTCGGTATTATTTTATATTTATAATGCCAAGATTATTCACAAACAGTGAATATGCAGATATGCATTTCATACACAGATAGTGCACAAGCAGCAGCTGAAGAATAGGTATTATAGCCACTTTCCAGACTTCCACCCATACAAGTTTTTATTGATTGATGTACAGCGCCGATTTTATTTATTTAAATGAAACTGCATTTACTAAAAGACGAGTTATCATTAATTTCATATTTGGGCAGAGAAAATTCCGCACAAAATCAGCCTCGCTCATTTCAACAAGTATTTAGTGTCAATGCGTCATAGACGCCACCCTTTGTGGTCCTCACTTCTTGCCACATAGACTGAACACACAATCTTCATGATTTTCTCAGACATAGTACGGTAGATATACTCGATAATGTAAACGGTGATAACCGCAATGACAATTCGATGCAACTGGACAGTGCTCCAGCGCATTTTGGACGAGTAATTCGCGACTGGATCAATGAAAATGGGCATTTCCCACATATTTTTTCTATTTGCTCATTCGATATTTTTTATAAATACGAGCTCACAGAATTTTTTCCAGGTTGTTTAAGCTCCGGAAAGGGATTAAAAAAAGAACAAAATTTTGAATTTTAGTCTTATGACGTCATCCGACTAGGTTTGGCGCCAAACACAAGCAGCCAGTGAATGCAAAGACGGTACCACAGTATTGCCAGATTTACGTATCGTTTGAAGGCGGGATTGCTGTTTACTGATGATTACAGTGATTATTAATTCAATTATAAATATAACTATATAACTATAATTTTTTTTTACCTTAGTACGAAGAGAAAATTTTATTTGTACCTGTTTTAAAACTTCGACACTTAAATATTTAAAATTATTTTAGATTCATTTTTCA
Organism: Rhamnusium bicolor; assembly: GCA_029963845.1. Taxonomy (NCBI): domain Eukaryota; kingdom Metazoa; phylum Arthropoda; class Insecta; order Coleoptera; family Cerambycidae; genus Rhamnusium; species Rhamnusium bicolor. The sequence continues at coordinate 1,305,085 of JANEYF010004128.1, forward strand.
CTGTGCAAATTTCAAAAAGGTGCAACTTTGTAAAAAATCAATATTTTTTGTGACATTTGAAATCTGTCGTTATATTTTCCACATGATTCTGAAAAAAAATGTTTCGCAAATATTTTACAAATCGTTTAAAAAATAACCTTGGAGGCTCATAATTTTCCCAACTTTTTTTCGTAAATTTCAATCGCAATTTTTTTTCTGCAAAGCTTCTTCATTTAGTTTTGATAGTTACGCCTTGAAGTATCGCTTGGGCCCCATGCTCCAATAGATATGACAGCCTAAATTTCACCAGCCGCCACTGCTCAAATCCAAAGCCGAAGAATACCACTGATGAAAAGACGCGGACGCACAATCACAATCTGCGACTTTATTAAGGTCGAAGCTGGAATTTGAACCTAGGAGGCGGCAGGCAGTAAACCAGCTGCATTTGTCATTTAGCTCTAGCCTTTTGCGGTACCGACCTCGGCATTTTCGTCGTATATTCTAACAACGATATAATTACTATTGTGGTAAAATATTTATTTGAGTGGTGAAGTGTCGCATCATCTTTTCGTCCGTTTCCGTTTTTTTTTAAATAATATTTTTTTTAGTTCAATCAGCGACGATTTAAATTTTAACGAAAACACCGAGCAAATGTTACAAAAATATTTGGTAACAAAGTGTACTTTTTCGTCTATTTTAACCAGAGCTTGAAATGTGTGCTCTGTTTGAAAATTTCTAAATCAGCTGCCACCAAAAAAGAAAATTTAATGTTTTTGATGTTTTCTGCCGCGTTAATATGAAAATTAAACATTTCATTATGTGTATAAAAATGGATTTTTTTTACCGGAAACCCTAAAGCAAATACTGTTTATGGTCTGATAACAAAACGCTAACTCTGAAATTAATTTACAGAATTAATTCGACAACAGAATATTGCTTTGATATTATTCATCATGCGAAAAATGCAGAGAATTTAATTCTACATTTTTAAATATAACAAGAAAACAGATATTGTGATTTCGACGATGCGTATGTACATGCTTCAAATTGGAAAACGCAATATACGATTTGTTTCATTCCTTATAAAGGAATCCTTAGTTCAAGAATTCACATTAACATACAGTGTGTCCAACTGGGAGCTTGCACGATCTCAAAAGTTACTCACCGAATTTTTGTAAAATTTCGTATAGGAGAAAAACAATTTGAAAAATATGGTGAATTTTATATTTGAGTCTAGTTATTTTAGTTTTGACAATAAATTTTATTCCCAAGTTTTTGGTAGTGCTATGGGTAACCCTGCATCACCTATTTTTGCAAGCTTAGTTATGAATAAGTTAATATCACATGTAGTTCCTCAACTACCATTCACTTTACCTTTTTTATACATTTACGTAGATGATATCATAACAAGTATACCGGTCAATTGTGAAAATATTACTGTTGAAGCTTTTAATGATTTTGATTCACATTTAAAATTCACTATAGAAATAGAACAAAATTACTCCCTTCCATTTTTGGACACTTTAGTAGTCCGTACCATAGACAATAGAATTAAAACAGACTGGTATCAAAAACCTACAGCCTCTGGTCGTATTATTAAGTTCAAATCAACTCATTCTATATCTCAAAAAGTTGCAGTTATTAAGTCCTTGAAACATCGTGCCATAAGCCTAGGTGATGAAGAGTTTTTGGAAAAGAATTTCAACTTTATAAAAACGACAGCAAAAAACAATAATTATCCTACATTGTTAGTTAACTCTATACTTTATACTAATGTTATAACTGAAAGACATATTCAGGACGAGACTGATGGTAATAAGAGATTTTTAAAAATTCCTTTAATTAAAGAATTAAGTAACAAGATTATTAACATTTTAAAAAATGATAATTTTAATATATGTACTTATACTTGTAAATCGGTAAACAATTTATATACCCCTCTTAAAGATAAAACTGATATTTTAGACAAATCCAACGTTGTGTATTATATCCCTTGTGGAAATTGTGAACAATGTTATATTGGTACCACAAAAAAATAAACTTTCAACCCGTTTAAAACAGCATAAATATGACTGCAACCCTTCATTTTTTCATAAAAAAGAAAAAACAGCTTTATCTAAACATCATTTTGAATCAGGACATCATTTTGATTTTAATAATGCGACTATTTTATGTATTGAACAAAATCATCAAAAGAGACTAATACTAGAAATGTTATTTATTAATAAATTTAGAAACAACAGTATAAATTTTAGAACAGATATCCAAAATTTGAATATTATCTATCATAACTTAATTAAGTGATTTATGAATGATTTCTGCACCTAATGTGCGACTTCGTCCTCAGAATTAACTTGAATTCCACCAATCACATTTCACGATGTGGGGTTGTTCGGGGGATTGATTATGACATGGGGTGGAAATCAGTCTTAATATATGGTGCTATTTCGTAGTTTATATTAATTTTTACAGTTTTCTGTCAATAAGATATGTGTTGAATTGTTTCATTTTGATAGTAGAATACTATTTTAAACCTTAGAAGTTCTAATAGAACTATTTATGGCTCTCTACAAAAATATCTTATTTTAAAATTGGTTAATATTTATATTTATAGATGACGCTAGAATGACAATCATTCTTGTATCCTTAACTTTACGCTCTGGGTGTGATTTTATTTGATTTCGGTCTTTGGCTAAGAACATTGATAAATTTTAATCTGTTGTGTGTCGAATGTATACATATATGTATATTTTATTGACTTTTAAATTGATTGGTCTTATAATTGTTATGCCTACAGGTAATTATTACTTAGATTTTGATATTCTATCATTACAGTTTTTTATCATGTTATAAAAATAACAAGTTTTTAAAAAAAAAATTTTTTCTTCCAATTTGATACTTTCCGACTGAAATATGTTCATATAAATAAAAATGTTTTATATTTAACGAACCTTTGTTGCTATTATTTTCAATTTGAAATTTTTGCAATTTGTTAATTCATACTTTAATAATGTTGTTTAAATAATTGTGTACCTATTGATATGTATGTTCTTAGAAATTGTTTTCTCTTATAGACGTGGTTTTATAAAAAAAGTTTTTCTGTTGTGGAACTTTACATCATTATTTGGCTATTGAGCCCTGAAGAAGTTTAAGCATATTAAACGAAACTTAGGCAAAGTAGCGTTTTATTTTAACCTATTGTCCTGGTTCCGACAATTTCAACCTGTAGAAGATTTTTCAAGGACACAAAATTCACTTTTTAATTTAGTCTTATTTAGAGTCTATACTTCTTTTGTGTTGACAAAATTCAATTATCTCCACTAATTGTCCAACAGAATGTTCGAGAATTTTCACGAAATGTCATTAATAAGTCTTGTTTTGAGTCTGTAACACGTTTCCGTTAACACAGTTTACGTATCTCCTGTGGTTTCCAAATCGAATGTTCTAGAATTGTCACTAAAAGTCACTTATAGTCTTGTTTTTAAGTCTACAACACGTTCCCGTCGACACGATTCACGTATCTCCTGTAATTTCCAAATAGAATGTTCTAGAATTTTCCCAAAATTGCACTAGTAGTCCTTTTTCTCAGTCACAACACATTATTACTAGCGGCACTCGCGTATTTGCAGCTATTTCTAAATCGAATGTTCTAGAAACTTCTCGAAAATCCACTTTAAAGTCACTATTCAGTCCAGAAATAGTCCTCAAACACTGTTCAGTAGCTTAATTCTCCATGTTACCACTAATTTCTGAGAAGAACACTGTAGAACCTTTTCGAATATTCCAGAAATTTCTCTTCCAATCCCACTTCTGACACCAAATTGTTACGTGTTTGCTATCCACACAAACACCTCTACTCGTAGATTCGTTGATTGAAAGTCCAGGTAACACTTACTACTATATTTACTAATTAACAATTAACAACAATAGATTAATCACTGTCCTAATTATAATCACAACTGAACACTTATAAGTCTCTTTCGTATTTCTTCTTTACTCGTTCACGTTCGACTTCAGACTGAGGCTTGGCCCACCGTGTGCCTTATTTATACATCCATTCACACGATCTAGAGCAGTTCAGAATATTCCCGGCCGTTAGCGCACAATTTCAGTCTCATCTAACCAGTCTACACAGTCCAGTGGCGTAACATTATTATTTGGCAGAGCACTGATTAGGTAACTCCATAAAATCGTGAGTAGAATCTGAAAACTCCACTCCACTATTCAACATTATTTAACAATGTCGAATAGTATATTTAAGTTGAGTATTGTAGGATGGTTAAAGGCTGTTGAATAGAACTCGAGTAAAAGACTTGTTTCAACTGCTCACTGAAGAGTGTTAGTGCAATGTGAAAAGTGTCTCTTTTTCAGAAAAAAAATGTATCTCTAGAACTATCATAGATATCAAAAATTGACCAAAATCGTTTCTTCCAATTTGTCCATAGATTATACTAATACGAAAATCCTCCAATTGTTTTTTTTACGTTTTCAGAACCAATGAAATTTTAGAAAATTGCACCCTGTATACAACGTCTTCTGTCGTACTCTTATGGTTAAATTTCATCAGAATTAAACTGTTATTTTTCATGAAATCAGAAGGAGAATCCTCAAGTCCTTCAAAATTACAGAGGAAAATTACATTATTAATTTCACTTGACCAGCAGATTAGATGCTTTCGAATGAATCAAAATTACGAAATGTAAAATTAGTTTAGGTATTAATAAGATATTTTCTAAGTTCATCCCTAGATGATGCCGACTTGGTTGGTGAAAGTGCGTTAAGTTCAATAAGCAATACTTTGCGTTTGTAAAAACTACTTTTAAGGTACGGTTGCAGTCTCCTCAAGACAGTAGAAAATTTCAAATGTGTGAAAATAATTTTTGCTCCTAGGTTAATTACAAGAGCATACTATACTTTCATCAAGATAAGTGCAGTGAAGTCGAGCTTTTGAAAGAAGGCCGCGAATTAATTTTCTTAATACTGCTATCCTTTGTTCAACTAGCTGCGTGAAAGACACAAAGTCGATTATAACAGTCCCCTTAATTGACTACTTCAATCCGTAAGTAAAATTTTTACCCAGAAATTTCGCCAAAAGTTCTTTAACTGAAAGGCATTGCTATTCATGATGCGTAAGTAACGTGGGGTTAAGGGTAGTCTTATCCTCCCTTATCTTCTCTGTATAGGATTCCATAGAAAAATCTGTTTAAGTCAAGCGCTACACGGCATTAGGAGGAAATTTGTTTCTTGCACAAACTCAATATATGTATTACTTCCTTGTATTGAAAAAACGTGTTGACAAATAAATCTGAATAATAATAAGTTGTTTTAAATCACTACAGATGTACTAAGTTTCTTAAATATTATTTATTTATTGATTTGCAACATGAAACATCACAGACAAATAATTATTGGAAGATTTTTATATAAAAATGTATGAAATATTAAAGTTGAGTAAGAAAAATCTGTAAATATAATGAAAGTAAACAAAATAACTCACTGAATCTGGTATATTATAGTCCATTCAAATTATCAATTACTGACTTAGTTTTTAACAAAACACCATGTAATGCACTCGACGCACGTTTCGCCAACCAAGTTGGCATCATCTGGAGATGATTAAAACTAACATTGTGCTAACAATGTATCATATCTATGTCTAAGTTGTTGTCACTATTCGGTGAACCAAGACTTAGCAACGAACAGGGCGGGCTATATGGGATTGGCCCCTTGTCACTATTCATAATATCTTTACATTTTGTAATTTCTAAGCTTTCAAACGCATCCAGCTGTCTAATATTTGTTACATTCCTAATTAATCTGAAACTGCTAATGTCTATTTTACGATTGTTGTCTCAAACGCATATTGGGCAATATTAGACTTGTCTTGTTTTGCGTCAGTTAAATTAAATATTTAGCAACAAAGTTGTCAATATCACTGACTTTTGTATCAAACACTGCAAAAATATCATCTACATACCTAAACCAAACCTGGGGGAAATACTCGAATTCTTCTTTTGCTTCTGTTTCGAATCTGTTCATAAAGAGACTAGCAATGAATGATGGCAAAGAGTTACCCATTGCTGTCCGTTCATATTATTCAAAGAAATTGTCATTGAATCGAATGCAATTTTGTTTCATACAAAGTTTGGTGAGGTCAGTACATACCTTTACTATATCTTGACTGATATTGTTTTATTCGAGTAAATCCTCAAGGTAGGTCAAGATCCGTAGTATAGGAACACTTGGAGACAATGAACAATCGCCAAAGGAGATAAAATTTCACTTTCTTGCAACTGCATATTAATTTTCCTCGGGGTTTCCTCGATATGTAGATGATAGTTGTCCGTATGTGCTACTCTTTGTTACACATATTTTTAACTTTTGTATTCAAAATAATGTATATCCTTTTATATGGAAACATGCCCATGTCATTCCTTTACCCAAAATCAATACACCCGAAGACTTCAAAGACCTAAGACCTATAAGTATTTTATGCTGCATTTCCAAGGCATTTGAAAAAATAATCAATAACCAAATTCACACTTATACTGAAAATTTTAATATCTTGCCGGAACAACAATCGGGATTTCGTAGTGCGCATAGCTGTACTACTGCTCTTCTAAAAGTCACAGATGACATTCACGAATCTGTTGATAATAATAAACTCTGTTTTCTTGTCCTTCTCGGCTACAGTAAAGCATTCGATAAAATTAACCACAATCTTCTTCTAGCAATTTTGCATTACTTGGGCTTTTCAGACAACGCTGTAAGTTTAATGAGATCTCTTTTACATAGTCGCTATCAGTCTGTAGTTGTCAAGTGTAGTGCATCTAACTTCGTCCATGTTGAGAATGGGGTGCCTCAGGGTTCAATCCTAGGACCTCTTTTATTCTTATTATATACTTGTGAATTTCATAATTGCTTAAGGTTTTGCAATTCTTATTATTACGCGGATGATGCTCAGCTGTACTACACCTTCGTAGAAAATAATATTGACCAAGCTTGTGAAAATATAAATGTTGCTCTAAACACTCTTGTAATTTTATCAAAAAAATTTTGCCTGTCCATCAATGCATCAAAATCTAATAATATTCTGTTTGGAAGGACCTCTGCGCGCAACCAGTGTAAAGATCGAGTGCATATTTTGGCAGATGATGAAATATTATCTTTACAAGACAGCTCTAAAAAGCTAGGTCTTTATCTAGATAACTCCCAAAGATTCTCATCACATGTTAGTCAAGTTATCCGTAGAGCATTTTGCAATTTAAAGTTAATTTACATTAATCGACATTTATTCGACAGAAAATGTAAAACTCTGCTATGCAATAGTTTAGTTCTTTCGCATTTAAATTATGCCGATGTTGTATATGGCCCTAACTTGTTGAAAAGAGACTCTGTAAGACTCGAACGTATACAAAACTCCTTTGTTCGACTAATTTGTGGACTTCGGCGACGGGATCGTATCAGAGGAAATTTAAAGAATATTGGATGGCTAAATATGGAAGAGAGGCGCTTAGTTCACGCTAGCACTCTCTTTCACAAAATTATAACTTCTCATAAACCTGCGTATTTATACAACAAAATTCGATATCGCACGGACGTGCATAATGTAAACATTCGTTTTAAGTCACAGTTGACTGCGCCGCAATACAAAACTTAAGGAAGTTTTCTTTCTCCTATTATATAACTTGGCTGTACAACCTGATACCTGATTCGTATAAAAAACTATTAGTAACCTTCTTTAAAATTAAACTAAAGAGATTTGTTTGTGGACACCCTTTCATTTAATACTTAGTGATCTTTATATTTAGTGTAAATTTTGTCGTATCTATTATGTTTGTACAACAAACATGTTCATGGCCGCCTAATTTCATGTAATTTTTTTTTGTGTTTTTTTTTCTTATTTTAACTCATTAGCGCACCATCATATTGTAAATTGTATATTGCCTATTCATGTGTTTTTTTTCTTTTGTTTTTATTTTGTGAATCACTGAACATTTATTACTGTTATGTATGATTCGTTCAGTTATCCAAAATTCCAGGTTGAGTGGAAGAGCAAAACTCTGTCTTTGGACAGAAACTTTGAACTCTGCCTTTGACAAATAAATGTATTAAGTTTAGTCAATAAAAGTATTTTTTTTTTTTCGGTTTCCCGATGCCGGTCAGTCCTCCCGTGGCCTCCGACGCCTCACGGGAGTCGCGCCGGCGCATTAACTACAGCCACTCCCCACATCCCGCAGGGTTAGTGACTGTAGATACCAGAATCGTGTGCCCTAAGCAGACGGAGAGAACCCAGAATGACCGCCTTCTGCATATGGCCTGCCAGCCACTCGGCTGATTTTTGGCAGGCCGGTATGATCTTCAGTTCCGAGAGTAGCGTAGGCTTTATCCCTCCGAGTACACCGATTATAAGGACGACCATTTTTACCGAGTAGCCTGGGTACAGCACTTGGAGCTCGTACCGGAGATCTCGATATTTGGTCCGTTTCTCCTCCTCCTTCAAGGTGATGTTTTTCTCTGCAGGTGCCGAGAACTCGATAACATACATCACCTTGAGTTGATGGTCGAGGAGGACTATGTCAGGCTTATTGGCTTGGATTAGCCTGACAGTCGGGAACGAGTAGTTCCAGTAAATCCGGCATTTCTCGTTCTCGACAACGGACTCAATATCTCCGGGGACATAAGGCAGCACTGGTGTCTGGTCTACCTCGTACGAGTGCCTTAGATGGTAGTATAGCACTCGTAACGCCGCGTTATGCCGGTGGATGTAGGCCGAAATCGCATATATGGGGCATGCAGATAGTAAGTGCATGAGCGATTCCGGCGCCTGATGGCAGGTCCGGCAGTTGATATCAGGAACCTCTACACGCCACACGCGGCTACGGTAGACCAAGGTGTTGATAACACCATCTTGACAGGCCATAATGAATCCCTCGGTCTCCGACTTAAGCCCTGCTGACCTTAGAAAGGCGAAGGTCAGCCTAGTCGATAAACCCAGTGTTTCTATGTTCTTATAGAAGACACCATGCTGGGGTTTATCGACGTGCTGCCGAAACGGATTTTCCTGTTCGGTAGCTCTAATTCGGGCTTTCAGACGATTTGGCTGAAGTTCGGTGACTGACTCAACATCAGCACCTCGCCGGCCTCCTCGCCTGATGTCAAATGCGAGACCGAGTTCATCTGCGGCTCTTTTTGCTGCCTTAAACAATCCTGCTCCCACTCCTACCGTTTCGTGATGTTTCACAAACCGCAAGAGGGGATCTGAGCTCCTGAGGATGTTACATGCCATACTCAGTACTACTCTGCCATGCGTACACTCCAGGCTCAAGAGTCCTCGGCCCCCCCGTTGACGTGGGAGGTACACACGAGGAACGGACGATCTAGGATGAATACTTCTACATCTTGCGGGTATCTCTGTCTAATTGGCGCAGCTCATCTACCCTCCACTTTACTACTCCGAAGGAGTAGAGCAGAATCGGAACGGCAAGCATATTAGTTGCAGACACCTTGTTCTTCCCCGAAAGTTCGGAAGACCAAATCTTTCGGAGGCGGTGTCTGTACTTGCCGCGGAGAGATTTCTTTATTTGTGTTACATCCTGGATGTGCCTTTGTTGCACACCCAGGTATGTATAGGTCTCTCCGGCATCCAGATGTCTTAGGATGCTTCCGTCTGCGAGCTGCGCATCTTCAGGAAATTCCCCGCATCGTCCTCTCTTGAGGTGGACGACTGCACATTTGTCCAACCCGAACTCCATACCAATTGCCCGCGTATATTCTTCGACCACCCTAAGAGCGTTTTGTAGTTCGCGCTCTCCGGAGGCATAAAGTTTAAGGTCATCCATATAGAATAGATGGGTGACCTTATGCCTCCGGTCGCTGGGTGGTCCACATTGATATCCGCGGGTTTGACGGAGCCCAACAGACAACGGCAGCAGTGAGATGCAGAAGAGGAGAGGACTCAGGGAGTCACCCTGGAAAACTCCTCTCCTAAATGCTACCTGCTCTGTCGTGACCCGCTGTGCACCTGATGTTATGGTGAAGCGGGTCTTCCAGAGCGGCAGCAGCTGTTCTATGCATCTCACTAGTGGTGCTGGTACCGCAAGACATTCGAGCAAGTACAACAATAGCTCGTGCGATGTTGTATCAAATGCCTTGCGGTAATCAATCCAGGCCATCGATAGATTCCGCTTGTATTGCACAGAATCCTGTGTAATACAGCGGTCTATCAGCAGGCTGTCCTTGCAACCTGCCATGCCCTTCGTGGCACCACGCTGTTCGTGTATCTGCTGGAAGACCGGATCAACAGACCTCAGTGTCCTAGCATACAAGATACGTGTAAATATCTTGTAGCAGGAGTTGAGGCAAGTGATCGGCCTATAATTCCTCGGGTCGGAAAGATCCCCCTTTTTGGGGATTAGCACAGTACGTCCCTCGACGAACCAGTCCGGAATCTGCTGCCCCTCGTTCAACCATGAGTTGAAAACTCGCGCCAGACGGCGGTGAGTGGAAGGAAATTTCTTCCACCACCAGTTGTTAATACCGTCTGGGCCCGGGGCAGCGAAGTTCTTGGTACCAACAAGTGCTTGTTGGACTTCCTCCGTACTGATTGCCGGGCACACTTCTTCTGGCTCTTGAAGATGACTGTGGCACAGAGCCTCGAAGTGTGCAATAGATGGAGTGTCGCCATTGAATGGACGCGTTGTTTCGTAGATTCCCTTCCAGAAGGTTTCGACATCTTCTACAGTCGGCGGATTTTCGACGACACGCTGTGGCTCTTGAAAGAGGCGGGAAGGATTCGTACGGAACAAATTGTTTTGTTCCATACTCCTCACCCGCCTCCTCAATGTTTTCTTTATCGCCATGAGTGCTCGGATCCTATCTAGACAGTGCTGCTTGATGGTAAGCATCACTGTCAGATTTAGAGTATGGTGTTGACGTCTTAATCCGGCTGCTATGCGCTGGATTCTGGGAGTAAAAACTCTCCCAGTCGTCTTATATTCCACCACACTCTGGATCCGAGAAGCGTGTTGTCTGGCCGACTGTATTTTGCCCTCGATTTTTTTGTACACGCCGCTTGGCTTTCTCGACCCCGTGATTGATTGACCTCTCACGGGGGACGAGTTGCTTAGCGGCGTTGTACACGGCACAGTTGATTTGCCAGATGTCTGCATCTTCCGGAATTTCCTCATCGATGACCGCGTCCATTCTAGCCAAGTCTTGTGGCTTTAGGTTAGCCCTGGTGTTAAGGCTAACTCTCGTCCTTAAGTCAACATCGGCGAACTCTAATGGATGTTCCCCATCAGCTGGTAATTGGTATTATTATTTTTTTTTTTTTTTTTTTTTTTTTTTTTTTTTTTTTTTTTTTCGGTTTCCCGATGCCGGTCAGTCCTCCCGTGGCCTCCGGCGCCTCACGGGAGTCGCGCCGGCGCGTATTATTATTATTATTATTATTATTATTATTATTATATGTTTGCAGTGTTTGATACAAAAGTCACTGATATTGACAACTTTGTTTCTGTATTAAACAATCGTTACGCGTCAATTAAATTGAAAACTGTGGACAAGTACCAGTTTTAGATGTATGGAAATAGTGAAAATAATATAGAATTTGACATACAGAATGAATAAAAGTAGTTCACGATATATCCCTAAGGACTCTATTTTTCTAGTTCATCGCCTATTAAAGTTTCCTCTCAATATGGAGAGGTTTGAAAAAAGAAATGGCATTGATAAAATATATAGTTGTTGATAAAATATATAGTTGTAAGGTATTCTATAAGTTTAGTTCATAAAAAATTAGGAAGCGTAAATTCCTCGACTTTTTAAAATGAAAAAAAAATCCAAAATTTGTATCGATTCCTTACGATTCTCAATTCACCCGTGACATTGGTAAGATTTTTAAAAATATAGGTATGACAGTGGTTTATTCATCGGTAAATAAACCACAACAAATTTTAGGCAATCCAAAAGACAAAATTGAAACAAATGAAAAGGCGGGGATTTACGAAATTAACTGTAAGGACTATAATCAGTTGGACAAACTTGATGAACAATTCAAACTAGATTAGAGGAACATATGGCTCATATCAAATATGGTAGAACAGATAAGTCTAGTGTTGCCCAACATGCGTTTGACAGCAATCATCAAACAGATATTAGCAATTTCAGATTAAATAGAAATGTAAGATGTAATAGACAGCTGAATACATTTTAGAGCTTGGAAATTACAAAGTGTAAAAATAGTATGAATAATGACAACCAGCTAATCCCATACAGTCCGCTCGATTGGTTATTGAGTCATGGTTCGCCGAATCGTGAAAATAGTTTATGTATAAATAGGATACATTGTTAGTGTAAGGTTAGTTTTAATAATCTCCAAATGATGTTAACTTGGTTGGCGAAACACGCGTCGAGTGCCGTAGTGTTTTGGTGTTTTGTGAAAACGACGTCCGTGTCAGCTTCACAACAAGGGTTCCACCTACTTCAGGATCATTCAAATTATATTTAAAACGTTCATTTCCATCATAATTTTGAACCTGAATATTTTTTCAATCTATACGTGGTTGAGAAGGTAACTAATTTCTTATTATCACGTTAAATGATAAAGATGCGGATGATTTTTTGCTTTATACCTAGTATTAGTATTATAATTATTATTTCCTCATATAAGCAATATAAAATATCAGATTTAAAGAAAGTGTAAAATTATTCCTAAAAACAAGACATAAACATTTCAACGCATATTAAGTCTCTTTAAAGAGGGCAAGGTTATAAATAGGTAATATAATATAATAAATATTTAAAAGACTTTCCTCTGAAATATCCTTCATAATTCCAATGTATGATTTATTTATTTTTTTTTACAAATATCATCAATATGATTATTACACGATAGCGTCAGGTCAAGGAAAGTAGCAACGAATTTTGATTGAATGGATAAATTTGGTGCTCAAGGTGTCAAAATCTGATGGCAAAGATTTTCTAATATGAGGTTTCAAAATAAATTCCTACTTCAATAATATTATTTATAAGGTGGACCACTGGTAATGCTCTCCGCAAATACTTTTAAATTTTCCACCTTTATGGTACTATTCTTGGGGCGTTATTAGATTTTAATGTTTTTATAATATTAATAATCTCATTTTTATTCGTAGGATTGAGGACAATGTCGTAAACTTCGAGGAAGCATATTAAGTGATTTAATTATTTTAGCTACAAGATTTTTACCAATGTCTGCCTAAACGGTATTAAAAGTATCTGCAATATTTTTATCATTTTTAGTTATTATTTTGATTGTTGTAAGCAATTGTTTAATATCTTTTTTTTTATTTTTTAAATTGGTTATATTATTTGTCGTATTCCAAAAGTTTTACTGTTATTTTTTACTATTTTTAAAACAAAGGAATCGTAAATATTTTTTATATCCTGTTTACATTAAAAAAAAGTGATCCAGGCAAGAATTTGTATCTTGTCTTGTATTAATGGTTGATATGTAATTATATGTAATTATACTCACTCAAAAGAGCTGGGGACTTCAACCAAAAATGGTGCACTGGTTGTACCAAAGGGTCGTCGTACCAATAATAACCTACGCCTCCCTGATCTGGTGGCACAAGGCCGGAAAAGGAGAGGCGATGAGTAAACTAGGCAAGTTGCAAAGACTTGCATGTCTAGGGATCACGGGAGCAATGTCGACCGCAGCCTTGGAAATACTGCTAGGCCTACCTCCACTACACCTAGTGGTGGAGAATGAGGCACTAATGGCAGCATACAGGCTGAAAACAACTGGGTATGGGACCATCTCAAGGAGAGGATACCATACTGAAGTATTCCAATATGTAGGAAAAAATCGACTACTCGATATGCAGTCAGACAGAATCAGCACAACCTACAACTTCACAAAAACTTTCAGAGTAAAAATACCTGAAAGGGATGGAGAAGGAGGCAGGATGCAGAGACAACAAAATGACACCATCTGGTATACTGACGGATCAAAAACGTCAAGCAGCAGCGGAGCAGGAGTTGCGGGAGAACAACCAGGGACAGACATCAGTCTGAACCTTGGAAGTATCGCAACAGTGTTCCAAGCCGAAATCACAGCAATAGACGTCTGTGCACAAGAAATGATACGGAGGGCATACAAAAATAAGAGAATCCGCATCATCACTGACAGCCAAGCAGCCCTCAGAGCTCTGGAAGCAGTAGAAATACGATCTAAAACAGTAAAAGACTACCTGGAGTCCCTGGAGAAACTTACAGAACACAACAGTGTACAACTGGAGTGGACACGAGGATACCAGGGAAATACGGGAAACGAAAAAGCAGATATGCTAGCCAGAAAAGGCGCTAAATCAATTCTAACAGGTCCCGAACCGACCTGCGGGGTATCTTACAGCACCGCGAAAGGATCGGTAAAGGAACTATTAAGACAGAAACACTACTCGCACTGGATAGAGATACCGGGAATGAGGCAGTCACGCTTGTTCATCGGAGAAATATCTAGAGCAAGGACCAACGAAATGCTAAAGCTGAGCAGAAAACAGCTGAGGTGTGCAGTGGGAATATTAACAGGACACTGCACACTAAACAAACACCTAACCAATATAAGGGTGAAGGACAATCCAGATTGCAAGATGTGTGGTGAAGAGGAAGAAACTCCCCACCACATCTTATGCGAATGCCCAGCCCTAACGGCAATGAGACTAACACACTTCGAGGGACCACTTTCAACCCCGGAAGAGATAGCCAGAGCTCCCATAAACTGCATACTCGCCTTCTGGAATAGAACGGGTCTTATGGAGTAATGAGACTATGGGGTACAATAAGCTTAAGCTTCAGTACAGCGGGTAGTCAAAACCGCAACCCGTAAGGAAACAAAAAATACTCACTCAAGATTAAGTCAGTTATTACTTATTTTCTTCATCCTTTAATATATTTAAATTAATATCTCTAACAATAATACTAAAGTTAAAATTATTTTGCAGTTCACTCAGAAACTTTTCTAGATGTGGAACAAAAACTTAGTAATGTCTGTATTAGAATTTTACACTGAACGATACCGAATGTCTTCGACAAGTGAAAAAACCATGATGTTACCTAATTTCTAGTATACAAAGTTGAAAATTCGTAATCTAACAGATAGAAAAAAACCGTTTCAATAGATTTACCATGCTGGATGGAGATAAAATATTATTTCAATCCAAGTATGCAACGATACGCAGATAAAATTCTTTCTTTGTTAATTTTGACGAACTGCTTAGTAAGGAAATTTGTCTGTAATTGTCTGTATCTTCTGGAAAACTTTTTTTAAGTAGGAGAATAACCCGTGCCATTTTCTCGTTTCACAGAGCAGTCTGTTTAATTATCATCTGCGCAATTTAGCATTGTAGGACTATTGCAGTAAGTTTAGTTTTGTATGTCCTTTTAGGCAATTTAAGATCACAAAATTTTATTTTTGTTTCCTACTTTCTTAAGTTCAAGACTATAAATCTTTTATATTTTATTTAAAAGCAGAACTAAATTCTTTTATATTCTTCATCCCCTCTCATTCATCGCAACATGTTTAAATGTGTAGGCCATTTTACATATTATAACAGTAATGAAGACAGCTTATCAATCATGCCGTTTTACTATTGTCAGGAAAAAAAAGAGAAAGCTGAGGTATAGTTCCTATTTTATCAAACTTCAGCTGACATACGTCAGCGACTTGTAGGAGAAATGTGGTACGCTTATTTTCGCTTTTCGAATAATTGTGAATTTTTTTACTCTGTATGTTATTTGCTGACAAAGTATTAGGAGTGGTGATTTTATTCCTTATGAAGTTTAGAATCAGAAAAGATAATATTGAAACAAAGATATAATTATTATTATTAAAAATGATGGAGGCCATCTCAGTCTCGCGAACAGGGAGGGGAGTGGCTTAAGTTTAAAATATGTCGATTCAAGTGGTTGGTTGGTTGGTTGGTTGGTTTAGTTGTCTCAAGTTTTTTTATATAAACCAAGCTGGTTTTAACGCTTTATGATTTCATAAACCAAATTGCTGGTCAAACTTCTTCTTGTGTAATTTGGAAGAAAAATATCCTCAAAACTATAGAAAGTGTCGAATACAGTTCTCAAGATTTTCTCTCAAATCTCATCACAAATATATTGGCTTAATCGTGACACCGAAATGCGATAGAGGACGTTGTATCCAGGGTGCAAAAATAAACTCTTGCAAATTTGCAATATTTCATTAGTTCCGAAAATGTAAAACATGGTTTTGTGTGTATTTGAAATCTCTAATATTTCTAGAGATACATTTTTTTTTTGATAATGAGACATTACACATTTATGTCTACTATCAGAATGTAAGGACTAAATAGTAAAACGCATAATCTTTTTAATGCGTTTGCTATCTGCAAATACGATATTCTAGCCTTTACTGAAACCTAGCTTGACACTCGGAATTATTCAACTTCAGATTTTCAGTACTCAGATCAGATAGAGATTTTCTGAGAACCGATAACTCTAAAGGTGGGGCGGCACTTATAGCTGTTAATTCGTTGGCTCTGCAACGTTTCCAACCATTTGGAACATGTCTAAAATTGTACCTTTTTTAAAAAAGATGACCGGTCTATTTTGGAAACTATAGACCAATTACTATATTAAACAATTTTTCAAAAATATTTGAAATTTTATTACATGAATACATGTATTGTTATATACATAATCGCTTGAACCAATTTCAACATTGGTTTATTAAAGGAAAATCTACTGTCACAAATCTCTTTTGTATCACACAATTTTTAGCTGAATCTATTGATTCTGGACTTCAGACTGATGTTGTATACACAGATTTGTTTAAAGCATTTTAAAGACTAGACCATGACACTCTTATTATGAAACTCCATGCTCATGGATTCTCACTGAATCTCCTAGGCTTTTTTAAATCATATCTTACTAATCGGAGGCAATATGTTGAATGTTTTGGCCACCAGTCTGTTTAGATTACAGTAACATCCGGTATTCCA
This sequence comes from Rhamnusium bicolor, assembly GCA_029963845.1. NCBI lineage: Eukaryota > Metazoa > Arthropoda > Insecta > Coleoptera > Cerambycidae > Rhamnusium > Rhamnusium bicolor. Next base: position 1,322,073 of record JANEYF010004128.1, read on the forward strand.
CAGGGTTCCAATCTGGGTCCCCTTCTTCTGAACATCTTTATTAATGACATTGTTTGTGATTTGAAGGTAAACTGCTTGTTGTATGCAGACAACATGAAAATCTATTATAATATCAGAAGTATCGAAGACTGTAAAAAGTTATAAGACGACTTAATAATTATAAATGATTGGTGCATTGCAAATAAATTACCCTTAAATATAGAAAATGTAATGTAATGACGGTTTCCAATAAACCAGAACCAATTATTTTTTATTAGTTTTTAAATCTATTCTAAATAGACCCGAAACATTTCGAGATTTGGGTGTAACGTTCGACCAAAAACTTTCATTTGTGGATCATATGAAAAACCTCACCTCTGCTTGTTTTAGAGTCCTTGGGTTCATTATTAGAATTCTGCCGACTTCGGCAATATCTGTACATTAAAATAGCTTTTTTCTACATTTGTGAGATCACGAACTGAATATGCGTCCATTATATGGTGCCCATCCTATGATATCCTTATTCAAAATTTAGAGAAAGTCCAAAGAAAGTTTCTGAAATATTGTTGTTTTAAAAAAAGATGGGATCTATCCTCCAATTGTTTTTTCTCACTCACTATATAGACGTGAAAAATACAAGTAATCTTTTCGCACAAAATATTACATAATGCAGTAGATCATCCACAGATCATTGCTCATGTGCCGAGATTATCCGATCACTTAAGCACAGCTAGAATAAATATAAAAAAGTTCTCCCCATTCCATCGAATGTGTACTCCATATAATGACGTACAGGACTCCCTTGATATTTTCCACTGCCATGTAGGCTCAATAAAAATTATATTCTTGATTGTTAAGTTTCTGTATCTCAAGTATTATTATGTGTTCCCATTCTGTAATTGGATTTAATATGTTGAATAATTATAATAGTAGTAAATACCTTAATTAATTAATTAAGCCATCACTCTTTGAAATAAAGGTTTTTTTACTCGACTTCGATACAGCAAACACGCCTTTAACCATTCCACAGTACTTGCAATTTAAATGTAATACATTATTCAAGAGCAAAGATTTAATGACCTACTTACAATTTTATGGTGTTACCTGTTCAGTGCTTTGCCAAATGAAAACACACATGGATTTAACAATTTTCAAATACGTTTCAGAAATATCATATCGTAGTTTGCTGTCATGGTTAAGCTAGTTTATTTCTGATGAAATCTGCACAAAAATTTTCAAGACAGCATCTCGATACCTCCTATCATTTTGAAGATATTCTACTGCAAAATTACATTAGAAAATTACATTATAAGATTTATTTGGCCAATACTTTATATTTTATATTTCTGAACCAGTAAAATCGTTAAAATGAGCGCCATATAAGACTAGTATGCTGAATTATCTTTAAATGAAATTACGCCTACTACTACTACTACTACTAAGTAACACATATTCGTTAATTAACGCTTACTTGAATTGACAATTCTGGATATAACCTTGTAAGAACATAGTGCACGACACACAAATGACCAATAATATATTCTGATTTATTACGAACATAACTCTGTCATAATATAAATGGAAAATACATCAAATTATCCCGTAATTGCCTTAATTTATTACCCATTTTTAGTTTTATGGAGTAGGACAATTACTTCTGATATAATAGGTATTCATTGGTCTTCCTAATGGTCATAAATTTAGATTTAATAGTCAACTGAATTCTGTGATATTAACATTTCAAACGTTGTTATTGGCTAGGGGGACTTTTGCGCTTTTATGTGAAATCTAATTTCTTGGCTAGGGGGACTTTTGCGCTTTTATGTGAAATCTAATTTCCGGAATTGCATTTTGATAGACGTGTCACAAATGTCAAAATCTGTTTCGAGTGCTTCCTAATTTATATTGTTTTATAAGTTCTAATAATATATGCAGCATGCGTTCTCCTGAGCAAGGAGAAGGGTAAGGATGGCTGAGAGATCCATCTCGGGAAATTCAAATCTCGCTAGAGAATATCTTTTGAATGGCGCCTGAGAAAGCCACACGAAATTCATATATTTAGCTATGGAAGGATTCAAAGAAGGTTTGTAAGTCAGGGTGATACAGAAAAACAAAATACTTTCAGAAATGCAGTATCGCTGACGGTCGACTCATTTTTGAAACATATCAATAATATACCGGGTGGCCACGAGTCAATGTACGCCCCCAATATTTTGGTTGTTTTTGAATTTAAAAATTTGGTTTTTGGTACACATAAATTAGACAATAATGGGCTACTTTTAGACTAACAGGAATAAAAATATAACTTCCGGTTCTTCCGGTTGAACCGGAAGTGACATCAACTTTTTTTCTTAAATGAAATAACTATATTTTTTTGATGGTTTCTTATTAAGCATATATTTCTAAGTGCAACAATTTTTTTCAGATTTTAAAAATTACAAGAAATAAGTGAGATATGAACAATTTTTTAATTTTTTCAAAATGGCCGCGTCAGATGAATGCGATGTAAGAAAATTACTAAGTAGGCTATGGAAATTATTAGTAAGGTTGTAGACGTGTCTGTAAAGAAGAAAATAGTTGTTTGCATTACTGATAGGTACCAGTATTTTTAGGTTTTTTTTTTTCAAAAAACGGAATTTAATTTTCATTTTCATTTCCGTAGGGGTCCTATGGAATTTTTTTTAATGGAACTGTGCTATTTTTTTATCAATCAGAAATAATGATTCATAAATTATAATTTTTTCGCCATTAATCATTTCTTAACGATATCCTCCATAATAATAAAAGTATTTTTAAAAGGTAAGCACCAACAAATCATTTTAATAAGATACCTATCTACATTTAAATCCAAAATTGCAGATAGCCACGAAAATGACAGATATTCGCAACAATTGAATTATTCTTGACTTACTCACTAATTTTCTGAAGCAAGTGTATTAAATTTGTTATAAACAAGAAAATTAATATAAAATGGCTTAAAAATATTCAAGAGATGAAAAAGTTGGCATGTTGATTATTTATGGAGAGACTCAACGTAATGCAACTAGAGCACAAACTCTGTATGGAGAGAGATATCCAGAAGGAAGACAACCTCGGAGAAACTATTTCGCCCGGTAGGAGCATCAATTTAGAACTGAACCTGACATAGAAATTGAAGAAAGATTTATTGTGGATGAAGAAACGGAAATTAATGTATTAGCTTTAGTGCATATTGACCCAACCATTTCGGTAAGACAAATTGTACATGAATTACCAGTTTTCAAAGAATCAGCCAGGAAAATTTTAAAGAAACACGGCTATCGTTCTTATAATTATCAATTGCATCAATTTTTGTATGAGAATGATTATCAACGAAGAATAACCTTTTGTAATTGGTTACAGTTACGCCAATTAAGAAATGAGAATTTTATCAAAAACATTTTCTTCACTGATGAATCGAGATTTACAAACCTTGGGTTATTTGATCGAAACAACACTCGATATTGGGCAATTGAAAATCCTCACATTATGAGACAGGGGCGGTTTCAGGAGCGGTTTGGCTTCAATGTTTGGTTAGGCGTACTGGGCGACCATATCATAGGTCCAATATTTAGGCAAAAAGATTTTAATTCGTTCAAAGACAAAGAATTTATAGTTTCCATCAAAATTGCAACATACTGTTACGTCACTGGACTCTGTGGACTGGTTAGATGAGACTGGAATTGTATGCGAACGGGCCGGGAATATTCTAGAATGCTCTAGACCGTGTGAATGGATGTATAAATATCAATCTTGATCAATCAATTGAATCTCGGCCCACCGTGCGTCTTATTTATATATCCATTCACACGGTCTAGAGCATTCCAGAATATTCCCAGCCGTTCGCATACAATTCCAGTCTTATCTAACCAGTCTACACAGTCCAGTGGCGTAACACTGCCCTCTCCTTAAGCCTGAAGGTCCCGATCAGGCAATTCATTGTTCCCTGCATCCTTGGCTAGTCTCTCTATATGCACCATCATTATGAATTTTGGCCTTTGCTCAATTCTATATACAACGTCGTTTAGTCTGGTGACGACAGTGTAAGGACCTTCCCAGGTCGGGTGAAGCTTAGGAGACCTGCCTTTCTTTCGTTGTGTGTTATATAGCCAAACCAAATCTCCAGCCTGGAACCCTCCTGATTCGCCATAAGATCATAACGAGCCTTCATGCGATCACTTGCTATGGCAATTTGGTCTCGTACCAGCTCATGAATGTTCCTTAGCCGTTCACCAACTTCATCAACGTAGTCATTTATGGAAAGTCGCTCCTCATCTGGTGTGCCAAACACCAAGTCAGATGGCAGTCTAATCTCACGTCCAAACACCACGCTAGGCGGCGTCTGTTTTGTTGTTTCATGAATGGAGGCCCTGTATGCCATAAGGAAAAGAGATAAGTGATAGTCCCAATCTCTCTGATGTTTCTCAACCACTTTGGATAGGTGCTCCTCCATGGTTTTATAATATATCTCTACCATTCCATCTGATTGTGGATGTAGGGCTGTTGTTCTTGTCTTACGAATTCCCAGTAAGCGACACATCTTCTGAAATACCCCTGAATCAAAGTTTCTTCCTTGATCCGAATGCAATTCTAGGGGCACGCCAAATCGATATACTAGATTATCTACCAGGGCTTGAGCGACAGTGGCTGCTTCTTGGTTGGGTATGGCATAAGCTTCAGGCCACTTACTGAAATAGTCCATAACAACTAAGCTGTATTTGTTCCCATCATCTGTCACGGGGAATGAACCAGCTACGTCGATCGCAATTCACTCAAAAGGAGCCCCTACGTTATATTGTTTCATTTGGCCCTTACTTCTTGTCCCTGGCCCCTTACTTGCCGCACAAACTTCACATTTGCGGCACCAAGCCTCCACATCTTGGCGGCTGTTTACCAAGTAGAATCGTTCGCGTATTTTAGTGAGAGTTTTGTTGATGCGAAAATGTCCGCCAGATGTTCCATTATGCACTTCCTGGAGTACTTTTGGTATGCGACACCTTGGAATTACCAATCTCAAAGAAATTTCCTTCCCGTCTGGACTTTCCCAAGCTCTTTTCAACAGTCCAGCCTCTACTCTAAGGGAATCCCATTGTGCCCACAAAGCCCTCAGTCCCACTGTCTTGTCTGAAATGTCCTTCCAGCCAGGTCGGGCTCCTCTTTCTTTCAATTCCAGAATAGGACCAATTTCTTGATCTTTTAACTGCTCTTCTCTTAATGTCTCTTTTGTCCAATCATCAGGAACATCAATTTTAACGGTGTTTACAATTATTATCCCTTGTTGTTTTTCCACCCGGTGGCAGTGTTTGCAGTCTTCCTGACAGGGTGTTCTGGAAAGAGCGTCTGCATTTCTATGGGATTTTCCAGGACGATGTTCGATTTTAAAATCATACTGCTGCAGTTTTTCTATCCAGCGAGCTAGTTGGCCTTCCGGAGTCTTCAATTGCAATAACCACTTTAATGCAGCATGGTCGGTCCGAACTTCAAAAATAAATGTTGTTCATATAGGTACTTGTGAAAATGGTCCATGGACTTGACAATGGCCAATAGTTGCTTCTGTGTCACACAATAGTTACGTTCTGGCTTCGACAACGTCTTGCTGAAGTACTCAATTACTTTTACCTGTCCATTTTGAATTTGGGAAAGAACACATCCAAGTCCAGAATTACTGGCATCCGTGTCTAATACATAGGGACCTTTCCGTTCGGGGTATGAAAGAACCGGAATCGAACACAGTGCTGATTTTGTTTCGCACTCTTGTGTCCATTGGTAGTGAACCTTCTCTTCTGTAAGCCGGTGTAATGGCTTCGCAATATCAGCAAATCGTTCCACAAATCGTCTGTAATAAGTGCATAGGTCAAGGAAACTTCGTATTTCGTGAACATTTGAAGGCCTCGGCCAATCTCGTACTGAGGAAATCTTATCAGGGTCTGTTCTTATCCCCTCTGAAGACACGACATGTCCTAGAAATTTGACCTCTTTCTGGAACATTGGGCACTTTTTGAAATTCAGTTTCAGGTGTGCATTTTTAATTCTTCCAAACACTTCTTGAACGTTCTTCAAATGCTCCTTAAAATCCCGTCCCATAACCATCACATCATCAAGATGGACTGGACTTTCAATCAACGAATCTACGAGTAGAGGTGTTTGTGTGGATAGGAAACACGTAACAATTTGGTGTCGGAAGTGGATTGGAAGAGAAATTTCTGGAATATTCGAAAAGGTTCTACAGTGTTCTTCTCAGAAATTAGTGGTAACACGGATAATTATGCTACTGGATAGTGTTTGAAGGACTATTTCTGGACTGATTAGTTACTTTAAAGTGGATTTTCGAGAAGTTTCTCTTCCAATCCATTTCCGACACCAAATTGTTACGTGTTTGCTATCCACACAAACACTTCTACTCGTAGATTCGTTGATTGAAAGTCCAGGTAACACTTACTCACTACTTTATTTACTAATTATTCTATTGCTATTAATTGTTAATTAGTAAATAAAGTAGTGAGTAAGTGTTACCTGGACTTTCAATCAACAAATCTACGAGTAGAGGTGTTTGTGTGGATAGCAAATACGTAACAATACTGTTATAACGAATTTAAATGTTTTCAGTTACATCGTTTTTTATAATTTGCGATATTCACGGTTTATCTTTAATTATCGAATTTTTTAAAATAATACACCAGGATTATCCACGCATGCTCCAACAGTGAAAAAATTGTGATATTACATCAAAATATGTCGAGAAGAACACGTTTAAAACAGCATAACATTGTTTTTAAACATAATCTTTCAGACATGTTTTTTTAACGATTTTAATCTAAAAATAAAATAAAACTTATAATTATAAATATATTAATGAATGTTCCCTTATGTTATGTCCTTTTAAGTAATTTAAAATACGTATCAAAACAAAACAGAATCACGAAATAAATAGACAACTAAAGCCAAACGACATTACATCGCATCTTCTTTAGTGCAAAGTTCATAAAGTGTGTATATTATCGAATCTTCTCCAACAAGTAATTACCTAAATTAAAATTTATAGCCTGTTTAAGACATAATTACTTCTCTATGAACTCCAGAGTGAGTACTGCCGTAGAGGCATCAAAATGGTGCTGTTATATAAATTTCTCAATTTACTGGTGAATGTTTCGAATAATTTATTGGTTATCACACCCTTGTGCATCGCAGGTTCGGTAATAGCTTTGTTGAGCATTAATCTTGTTGAGAAAACATCGTTTTCCGCTCTGCTTTAGTAACAAATGTCTCGTTGTCAACTATTATAAAGGTAGAAATAATTGAATTGAATTGAAAAAAGTGGCGATTTCACAGCGAAAATAACGCATCCAATTAATCTTAGTTAACCAGCTTCTTTTATAATGTGTCGACTACAAAAACAACTATTACAATACAACAAAATTTTTATGATAAATCTGACATTCTGAACAATTATATACAAAATAAAAATAACATGTTTTAATCGGCTTCATCAGGTCGACTCCGTGGCAGTGGTAGTAATTACGAAAACACACGTTTTTTCCAAAATAAACGCGCCTGAAAAACTATGTTGTAATTTTCAGCGATAACCAGGGTACAGTTCGTTCACAATTTAAAGAGGCCGGGTACGTCACTGTGACGTAAAAGCGTAGTAACCGTTTTGCTATTCTGTCATTCATAGTGAGTGATAAGTGTATTCCTCTGGTGGTCAGTGCTACTACCCATAAGACATCACTGATGTCTTAGTGACTGATAGCGACCTGCAATGCAGATACCAAGAGCTGCCACCTCTAACCCTGATGGGCTAAACTATATACTGAAGAAGATTTACAGGAAACAACTACTCAGCAGATAAAAGTCCCGACCTGCGTTGAATTAAACCTGCAAGTCTTGTTTGATAGTTAAGATTATTTGTTAGTTCCTTACTAGACATAGACCGGTTTCGAACTTGTTATGTTCTCGTCAGTATGCCATAGAGTAATAGAAAAGACAAATAATAATAGCAAACCAGGCTAGCCAAAAGCAGACTAATTAAGACAGACATAGTGAGTAATAAGTGTATCCCTCTGGTGGTCAATACTACTACCCGTCAGACATCACTGATGTCTTAGTGACTGATAGCGACTTGTAGAGCAGGTACCAGTGTCCACTGAGTAGTTGTTTCCTGTAAATCTTATTCAGTACATAGTTTAGCCCACCAGGGTTAGAGGTAGCAGCTCTTGTTGAATCTTGTTACTTTCAGTATAATGAATTTCAACAGGTTCCCAGAGATCAGTAAATTATTGCTTGTAGCTAGGAACGGTTAATTGGTAACCTATAAGTACGTTTACTGTGTTCCAAACTAAGATGTCTTTATTAGTTCTATTGTGCTGTTAGTAGTGCGTATTTATATACTTTATTTATTTTTTATTTTGTTTTTACTGTGGTGTGATAGACGCGGCAAAGAAAAAAACCAGGTCACGTTTGTTGTTACAAAAGCTGCTGAAATAAAAGGTACATTGGAACACTGGCTTTTTTTCTTTTCCTCGTGATCCTGAAAGGTAAGTTATTTCATCTGTGCAAAGCATAAAATACACATTTGTCATTTACACTAATCTTAATTATTGTTAAATTAACAGGGTTACTCGACGGTTACTCAACGATTTTTCTTTATTTTAAACTATTTCACTTCCATACCAGGTCATGTGAGTAGAAGCGTTGTATTGGCTATTTTACTTTGTAACCTAAAAATGTTAAGCAATCATTATTCAATAATAATAATAAAATATTTCGCCTATTGTGTATTTTATTTCATTTATATAGAGAACATAAAATTTTTTATTTTAAACATGTAAAGTGTCGAAAAATAAAATATATACAGGGTGCGGCAATAGTGCGTCCGACTCTGATATCTCGAGTTCTATGATCGATAGAAACTTGATTTAAAAATATAAGTAAACTAAACAAAAAAGTCTATAACTGGAAATTGTTTTCAAATATACAAGCTGAGCCAAGACGATTCTACAGGGTCAATAACATTTTTTTGAAACTTCTTTGTGGCCTCCTTTCACTCCTGTATTATTATTGACTTTCTCCCAGCCACTTCGATGTAATAATTTTTTTTGTTGAAATTAAACCATTTACACGTGTATATTAAAAATATCACTACAATCACAACTATCGATTTTAAGAAAAAATATGTTAATACCAGTTATGAGACATCTGTGTGATGACACTCAGCCATTTTCACTTTCTAAAAGTATACAGGATGTCCAAAAAAGGTTTTTCAATTTACAACTTTTTTTGAACTGAATTTTCTCAATTTTTTCAAATGGAACACCCTGTACAGTTTTAGACGATGTGATGTAGGACTGAGAAACGAACATTTTTTATACGTACATTTCTATGGATATTTGTGACTATTTTCAATTTATTGAACAGTAACTGCAAAATTCAGCAATAAAAATTAAAAATGAGTTTTTTTTTTTTCAAATAATTCAAGAGAAGTATTATAATACGCGTATTACATGATGCTCATAAAAACATCACACCAACAACAATCCAAAATTTGAAGGAAAGTATAATAAATGCTTTTAGAAGCATCACTCCGGCAATTGTATGAATAGTAGAAACCTAATTTCAAAGACGCATGGAAATGTGTGTCAATCGAAATAGGCAACATGCGGAGCACTATTTATAATATCTCTTGATTTCCAAAAAAAATAAAAATTAGTTTTAATTTTTATTTCTGAATTCTGCAGTTATTGTTCAATAAATCGAAAACTGTTACAAATAGCCATAGAGGGATCTACGTACAAAAAATGTTCATTTTTCAACTCTACATCACATCGTCCAAAATCATACAGGGTGTTCCATTGGAAAAAAAATTAGAAAATTCAATTCAAAAAGTTGTAAATGGCATTCCACTTAAAAAATGTTGACCCTGTAGAAACGTCTTGGCTCACCCTGTATATTTGAAAATAATTTCCGATTATAGATTTTAAATCAAGTTTCTAGCTATCATAGAACTCGACATATCGAAGTCGGACGCACTATTGCCCCGCCCTGTAATATATACCTGGCTGTACAAATCTCAGAGGATACTATAGAAGGTTATTAATGATGCAACTGTACGCAGACAACCATAAACAACTGTTAATGGGCATGATATGAGTGTTAAGTATTATAAGCTACATCATACCCCTCACCGATGCGCGATATATTTCATTACAACGGGCCGGCTCATGCCCAGTAAGAACACGTAATGGTCTAAACTTTTATATAACGTTAATTAACGTTATATAAACGTTTAAACAACAAAGTGTTCTCATTGGGTGGTCTATTATATTTATTTTCGTTTTCAAATATTGACTACACCACCCCATCCTAGTATGTCATAAGCTAGTCATGATTCAATTAATGCATAAAGAATAATTTTAGTCGTGGTATATCTAACACATTTTAAAAAAATTAAAACTTGTAAATTATACGGCGCTATATTTGCGCTACATTATTTAATGATATGATGCCAAATTTCAGTCTTCCTTCAATGTACTAGGGATACCTTAATACACATAGTGAATATTATACATATTAAAAGAAAACATTTTTTTGAGTAGATTAAAATAAACGATGAAAATAGACCCCGTATAATTTGTGAAAGGAAGATACTAAAAGAGAGAGAACAAGAAATATTTAAAGAATGCAATATGTATATAAAGGATAATATAGCCTATTGGCTGTTCAATAAAAAATGTTCTTTGACATATTCTTTTTAAACTATTTAGTGACATTTTTTTACTTCTTTATCTGAAGAATTTTATTCCCAAAATATAGCTATTGTATTTTTTGGCATTGTAAATAAATAACTATATCGAATATTTAATAATAATAATAATATCTTTATTTAGCATAGCTATTCATTACAAATTTTCTTCAATATTTCATTTACTTATACTAACACTATTTAATAGACTTAATTTCTAAATTCTAAATGAACTAAAATTCTTTTACCACGTGCTTGTATAGAATGCTCTTAAACTTATTTAAATTTTGGCAATCTCTAATAGTGGCAGGTAAGTATTATATAATTTTAAACCTTTTGACAACACAGACTTTTCAGTATTAGTCTTGTTAAAAGTACATATAAAAAAATTATTTACATTTCTGGTTGGGTAATTATGAACATCATTGACGTACCTTACTTCATTATATAAGTACGGTGGTAACATTTTGTTTTTTATTTTATAAATGACTATTAATGTTCTGTATACAATTCTTTGTTTTATATTCATTAAATTTAACACCTCTAGCATCATTCTGATTGGTGTGTATCTATTGCATTTGAGAATAATTCTCATTGCTCTATTTTGGATCTTTTGGAGTTGTTGAGTTTGATTTTGATTTAAGTTAAATAATATTGAAGAATAAAAGTCGATATGCGGTGCAATAATTGATTTATATATTAATATTTTAGTAAACATAGAGAGTGAGTTTCCAACTCTATTTAAGAAAGATACTTTTTTTTGACATTTTGTTCATTATATAGTTTGCATGTTTTTCAAGTTTATGTTCTCATCAATTACAACTCCTAGATATTTCATGTCGTTAACTCTGTCTAAATTGATATCATTAATTTTTATATTATAATTGTCTTCAATATTATCTAATTTATAAGTACTTCCTATAATCATATATTTACATTTTTTCACATTTATGCAGAGACTATTATCTCACAACCATTCATATATTACATTAAGTTCCTAATTTATTATGCGTATTAAATTTTTTCCTATGATGTACAACATTGTGTCGTCTGTAAATATTTTAATATTACATTTGTCTACACATTTTATCGTATCGTTAACGTACAGAATGAACAAAATTGGTCCTAAGACTGTACCTCGAGGTACTCCATATTTGGTTATCATTGCTGGCGACGTACAATTTTTGTATTTAACTTTTTTGTGATCTATGATCTAAATAATCCTGAAACCACTTTAACACATTATTACATATCCCCATTTTCTCAAGTTTTTTTAACAACAACTCACGATCAACAGTTTCAAACGCCCTACGAAAATCCAAAAATACTGCTATAACTATGTCACTATTGTCAATAGCTTTAATCCATATATCATGTATACTTAGTATTACCGTTTCACAAGAGTGACCCTTACGAAAACCAGATTGGTTCGGCACTATTATTGAATTTTTATCACAATAATCTAATAGTTGTTCTTTCAATACTATTTCTAATGCTTCTTCATAAGCTGGAACTGTGTTTATTGGCCTATATTCTTGACAAATAGTTGTATTTGTAACTTTGGGTACAGGAATAATAACGAGACAACTTCCATTCAGTAGGAAATTTACCACCTTGAAGCGACTTGTTTATAACATCAAGGAAACGATTTCCAATAATTATATATTTACTGTGTGCAACTCACTGCAAAACAAATTTGTTTTTCAAATATTTTGGAGTTGATGGAAGTAATAAGCGACGTTAATAAATGTAATTTCCAAGTATTTTTTAATTTGAGCCGTTGTAATTCCAAGAATTTTTTTGAAATGTGATCATATTTTCTCAATGAAAATATAAATTTGCTACAGAAATTTTGCACTTTCTGTAAACGTACTTTCGTGAGATATTCTAAACAAGGATAGTACATAATTAAGCAATAGTAGAGAACTGGAAGAACCAAAGCTTCACATAACATTTTTCTTGTTTAGAAGTTTAATAGCCACTTATTTGAATATAAAAGTTTTGATTTAATATATGCACTTTTAAGCAAATTGTTAACATATTGCCTAAACCTTAGATACTTATCAATATATATATATATATATATATATATATATATATATATATATATATATATATATATATATATATATATATATATATAATGTTATTAAATATGATTTGAAGGAAACAACTACTCAGCGGGCAAATACCCCGACCTGCATTGAATTACACCTTCAAATCATGATAGATCGATAGCCAATATCATTTGTCAATTCCTAACCATATGAGAAGTTTCATACCTCTCACCACTATTCATATATATATATATATATATATATATATATATATATATATATATATATATATATATATATATATATATATATATATATATATATATATATATATATATATATATATAGATATATATACATAGTTTATTATTAAACCAATTAATTAATAATATTATGTCTTCTACTCTTTTTGTTGGATCATTCCAATTTGTTGCTAATAACAAAACAGTTATATTTGTAGGCCCGAGCTCTTTATTTTAAGTAAATCGTTAATATAAATTTTAAATAAAATGGGCCCCAAAACAGTAACTTGTGGTATTCGGTATCAATGTAACTACGTAAAAATATACAGGTATACCATTTAAAAAATACAATTTGGTTTGCACACATTTTTAAACCACACTAAATAATATGTATTTATTAAATAACCTTTTCCTAATTCTCTACAATATTTATGTTTAATAAAGTTAATCTATTGCCATCTTTTTCGGGATCATTGTGCGTGTAAAAGAGGTAAACGGGATTTCAGGTTCGATCTCCAATCGAGAAACGGAGCTTTTGTTGGAAGCAAAAATTAATCCTAGTATTTATTATACTTGTATATTAGATGTGTATCCTTTGTCCTCAAACATTTTCCTTCTCCCACACAAATTTACAAATTTATTGTGGGGATACATTGGGCATACAGCCATGCCATCTTTAATATTGAATGGTTTGTAAAAAAAAATATTTTCAAAACGTATCCCTGAGCATATTTACTTCCGGTGTGTGAATGAATTTCAGTTCAAATGTACGAGTTATACTGAGATATAGGTTTTAAAATGTCCTGGTTGATACATTTGAAGAAATATATTAAATGTTATTAAATTAGAGACAGTACATTAATGACCTCTCCTAGATTTGGCGTGAAATTCCTAATAAAATAAAAGCACAAGGATCATAAAAACATTCGTGTTTCTGCTTCTAACGCGGCCGTGCTTTACTAAATTTGATTGGTCATTTATCACCAGACACAACATTTCAAATAATCTCAATCGTTTATCAAAATTATTTTTAAAACCTTGTTGGACAATTTTTAATTATAATAATGGGAACTTGCCGCTTCCTGTTAAGAAAACTAATTACTTACTTGGATATTGATAATGTGGCCGTAAAACAATTAATATGTATTAATATGTACAATGTGGTTCATAAATAAACCGACTTCTAGGACATTTTCCTTACATCAAGAAAAGAAACAAGTTCATATAAACGAATGAATCTGACTCATTAAGAAGAATTTACGTTTGAAAATATCGATTTTAACACAAAATCATTTATTTTTGGGAAAATGTAATGAAAAATTAGAATTCATGAGTTTTTGTAGCCATGATCTAATGAAACACATTTAATACTGGTTCCATAGCAAATACGTATGAAATGAAGCCTGTTATTGGGTAAATAACTGTACCAAAACTTCAAATGCCTATTTAAAATTAAAAAAAAAGTGAAAAATAAATATTCTCGTTGAAATAGTCTAGTGACCCTTACTCATATAAGGGTGTTTCACTGAGGAGGGACCAATGGGCGCAGAGTAATAGAGGATCTCAATACGCATCGATTTGACCCCCATTTGTGTTATGCGAAAATTGTTAGTTTATGAGTTATTTAGGTTTTCGGTTTTGCCCACACATTTCGTAATTCTTACTTAACTATAAGTATTGAATAGAAAAGAATAGAATTTATTCCCAAACATATATACATACACTTAATATACAATTAATATACAATTAAGAGAAAAGTATAGTAGGTATACACGAAAATTTGCTCTTCATGAGCAGCTGGGAAATTAAGTTATGTTGGCGTGTTGCGAACAATCTTAACATTAAAAATTAAAATAGTCTAAAATAATATAACAACCATAGTAGCTCTATTTCTAGCAATAAGGATAATATCAAATTATTTTAGTTGTGTAACATATTTCTACCTATACAATTGTTACCATATTAATTATTATACACTTACAAATATCTTTATTACCTAAGTAATTACAATGTTGTTTCAAAGAATTCAGCAGTGTTGTAAAATATGTAAGATAACAGCAGATTTTTTAAATCTCGTTTGAATTTATTTAAATTATTAATGGTTCGAATATGCTGTGGCAAGTGATTATAAATCTGCACACCCATGTACAGGGGGCCCCTACGGTTGACATTGTAGCTATAAAATGGACATAAATATGTATCCTTATTTCGTGTATCGTATTTATGTATTTCTGTTGCTGTTGTTATGTTGCTTTTCCTTTTAAATATTGCCAGAGATAAACGGTATATATACAGGTTAGTTAACGTAAAAATTTGCGTTCTTTTAAAGAAATTACGACATGAATCGTATCTTCTTAGGCCACATAAAGTGCGAATGGCTCGTTTTTGAATTAAGAATGTGCTGTTTACATTTGTTGAGTTTCCCCAGAATTCAATTCCGTATTGTAGGATTGAATAGAAGTATGCATAGTACACTGTTTTAGCTGCTTCAGAACCGATATTATTTTTTACCGTGCCTATAGCATATACTGCACTAGATAATTTTTTGTTGAGAACGTTTATATGAAATTTCCAGTCAAGTTTTATATCAATATAAAGCCCTAAAAATTTTGTGTTGCACACTGGCTCGATATTTCCTATGTTTGAAACCAGAGTTGTTTGTGGCATATTTCCGTTGGGTTGAAATAACATATTGACAGTTTTTTCCTGATTAAGAAGTAATTTGGTAGCTATAAACCATTCAGATATATTAGTGATTTCCAGTTGTGTGGTTCTAATTAAGTTGTCAATATTTTGGTCTTTAAGTAAAATGCTCGTGTCATCTGCAAATAGTGAGAATTTTGACGATGGGTAATTATATACTAGATCGTTACTGTACACTAAAAATAGTACTGGTCCTAGAATTGACCCTTGAGGTACTCCATCTTTGATGTTCTGGGGTTGTGAATAGAATTTTTGGTAAGAGGAATTTTCAAGTTAACGAGTCTCAACTACGATTTGACGATTATTGAGATACAACTTGAACCAGTTGTTCGTTACACCCCTTATTCGATAGTAATCTAATTTATTCAACAGTATGGAATGATTAACACAATCAAACACCTTGGATAAATCACAAAATATTCCAAGAGGTAGTTGTCTATCTTCTAGTATTTTACTGATATTATCTAACAATTCAAATGTGGCATCTGATGTGCTACAGTTCTTACGAAATCCGTATTGACAGTGAGCGAGAATGTTTTTACTTTCAAGATAGGTCGAAATTTGTTCATTAACCACTGCCTCTAAAATTTTTGAGGGTGCAGTTATAATTGAAATAGGCCTATAATTTGATATTATAGTTTTATCTCCTTTTTTGTGTAATGGTTTTACAATAGTGATTTTGAAACAGTCTGGAAAAACACCTGTGGTCAGTGAAAGATTAACTAAAAATGCAATGGGTTCTTTTAATGTGTCTGTGTTTTCTTTTATGATTGTGATGGGGATATCATCAATGCCTGTAGATTTCTTTGGCTTAAGATCCTGTATTATTCGAATGATATCAGATTCTATAACTGGTAAAAAGTGAAAAGAGTTTAAAAAACTTAAATTAACTGTGTTCAAATATTCGGTTGGTAAATGCTTGCTAGGTAAGTTTTTAGCTGCATTTCCGGCTGCATTTATAAAATATTTTTGAAATTCAGAGGCAATAGTAACCGGGTCTGACAAAACATTATTTTCAATATTTATTTTTATATTATTTGAAACTTGAGCGGTGGTCTGTCCTTTTTATTGTATTATTTATGACGTCCCAAGTGGCTTTAATTTTATTGTCGGCGTTCAGTATTGTGTAGCTTGCGTGATTTTGTTTAGCCTGATATACAATTTTTTTAAGTAATGTGCAATATGCGTTACAATAATTAATATAGCTCACATTTGTGGTAAATTTTTTTATGTACAATAAACATCTTTTGTTTTGGCAGGAGACCTTAATGCCCTTTGTGATCCAACTAGTACGTTTGGCATAACACTGACGTAGTTTTCCACAGAACACCAAAACACTATATACTGCATTCGATATGTGTTTCGCCAACCAAGTTGGCATCATCTGAAGATGATTAAAACTAGTTCTAATCATCTGCAGATGATGCCAACTTGGTTGACGAAACGCACGTCGAGCGCAGTATACAGTGTTTTGGTGTTTCGTGGAAAACTACGTCAGTGTTATCTTCACATCAAAGGTTCCAACCCACTTCAGGACTACTTGTTGCATCATATATTTTTTTTGAACGTTGTCCAATAGTGGGCCTATCATCCTGATAAATAATATTTTTATTGCAACCGAAACTATTCGGACAAAAAAAAATAATCTTAAAGTTTTATTAAGATAAAGATTATACCCTCTCCTGCAATCAACCTGATAATTTTCATTCAAGTAGCCCGAGAGGTAGTTCCATGACCATGTCGAAAATTTTAAATTTTGTGCAAAGTGTAAAAGGTGATTATCCCGCTTTTTAATTAAGAAGCAGAAGGTGTCTTGGGTGAGGCCCGCACAAAAGATACAAACCATGGACACATGTATTTCGGACTTATGGCACTCTTCGGCACGGTGTTGCTAAGTTGAAAGGATGGCCACAACTTAGGACAAGTACACGAAGGAAACCATCGACAGGCAGCCAGTTGTTCATTTGTGGCTGCGATTGAAAGAACCCGTGGGAAAAATAAATTTTAAAATAAAAGTTTGCCTTTGTATCCACTTTTAAAATATCGTACAAGAGCCTTTTACCAATTTTTGGAATATTGCATGAGCCTTTTCTTTTCCCTAATACACCTTTTACAAAAAAATACTGAATAGGTTACTGTGTAAATCGAAGCAAAAATACGGAATATAAATTTTATACACTTGGGACAAATACCTCAGTTGCATATTTTTCTCAAAAATATGGAGTCTTTCGAGAGTACACTCGACACTAATATAAAAGAATTTAGTTTTAATCGTCTTCAGATGATACCAACTTCAAATAATAGTGGCATAACTAGAGCCCTCTACAAACAGCAACAAAATACAGCTCAAAATGTAGCCTTACGAAATTTCACGTCGCTTCGTTTAATAGTTCCTTAAATACCGCAATCTTGGGGCCCCGTATTTTGAATACAGGGCATTTACATTGTCTACTTGTCAAAGCTACATTCAAGAATATGGGTTACTATTTTTTAAAAATAATCATAACGTCACCAGCCTTTATTTGAAACATATTTCAAAAAAAACTTAATGAGTGATGTGTATCCCTCTGATGGTCAGTGCTACTACCCATCAGACATCACCGATATCTTAGTGACTGTTCATACAGGGTGTTTCAAAAAACATGCAGCAACGCTCATTTGGAAAGAAATAATCTAAAAATCACAGAAAAAGTTCCTATAATCATGAATCTGGAAACACTTTGTTCCTGAGATCCAGGGTGTTAAAAGTAACAAAAAATACCGTTTTTCTTAAAAAAAAGTGCTTGGAGGTATTATGTTGAAAATTGGGGTAAGTATGTATTGCATAGAAAGTTATTTTTTCACTTAAATGAATTTAATTTATTTCCATCAGGGGAATGCGTATGGGTAATACCAGTAATATTGTGCAAAAAATATGATACGCCATTGTGGTTTTGTTATTATCCTAATTTTTTTTAATTGTAATTTCTATCTAAACAAAAACTGCCTCGTGGTTTTTTAGAGTGATGAGTTTTTGAGAAAATTGGTAAAATGTGTATTCATGCACATTTTCGGTATGCTGTGAAAAAAATAACAAGTATGCTTTGAAACGTAAAAATTATGATAGATTATGATCTATTGTCAGTATAAATAAATCTCATGTTTTGTCACCTATATTTGAATTTACTTTTACAGTTGTACATAGTTTTTATTTATTCTTAATACACTTTTACCATCCTATATCTCAGTAACGAAGCGTTTCCAGATTCATGTTTATCGGAACTTTTTCTGGTATTTTTGGATTGTGAATTTCCAATTGATCGTTGCAGCATATTTTTTTAAACACCCAGTATATTAAACAAAACAGATGAAAACAGTGCACAAAATGTTGACGAGATGAATCATAAAGAGAAAACAAAGAAATTTCCTGTCATAAAATACATATGAGAGTTTTATACATACCTTAGGAGGAATAATTAGAAAAGTTTCTATCTTGTGGTCGGCTAAGTATCCTTCTCGGCTTGCACCCTCACCAGGCTCCACTTGGAATTTGTCGCCCAACTGATGCAGAGTTGCTTTCGTTATGTGTACTCGTCTAGAAGAAGTAAATATTAATTTTAGAGAAGTTTATTCAGAAACTTAGCCTGATTTAGTTTATCTAAGAGGGGTTTATATATTCACTTTGGTATACAGGATGACTGGTAGGTCGACGTATTCCTTTGAGGGCGTGTTAGTAGAGCTCATTTGCAGTTGATTTAACCATAATATCCATTATGCGAAACCCAATAATTCTTGAAATATCTAGATTTCTTAAAACAAATGTAGGTTTTAGCTCTTGTATTTTTATGTTAGCAAAGTATTTAACATAATTTTTGTTACATAACTGTGTAAACTAACGAGGGAAACTGAAATATTTTAAAAAATTTTATTCTTATTGATTTATTTTAAATAATTGAAAAAAAAACCACGTAAATTAAAATATCTCAAAAACTACTGGGTTTTGCGTAATGAACATTATCGTTAAATTAATTGCAAATGAGCTCTACTAACAAGCCCTTAAAGAAATACATCGATCTACCAGTCACTCTACCTATATAAACCAAAGCCGCTTCTATTGGTTATTTATTTGGTTTTTTAAACGCTTGTAAAATTTTTGTTTTTATTTTCAATGGGTCACTTGAAATAACTGGATTATTTTTAAGGTTAGGTAGAAACTGGCTTAATAATAGTTGTTTGTAAATAATATCTAGCGCTACTTTATGGTTAAAACAAAATAGCAATCCAAGACTCTTTACTGGGCAAAAAATATAAAATCACCTTTTTCAAAATGCATATTATAAATTATTTTATTTGAAGAAATACAACGAATATTTCTTAATGAGCGTGGATTTTAAAAATACAGAAAGTGAATCTACGTAGTTTAAGATTTTGAATAATACACTATTTTGGACGTACATTCTTGGACACATAAAAAAATTGATATTTCCGGTGGCTATGACATCTTTTCTTCTAATATGGTAATTGAATGGTAACAGTGGTGGAAGCTAACGCCTAGTAAGTAGGCCGCATACGGGTTTTTACCCATCCCCAGCTCTCCCCTAAGCCATAAACTTGCTTATGTTGCTCCGTCGTCGAATCTTTCCGATCTTCCAATGAAGGTCAGGATGTCACTCAGTACGAGGGAGATCATCTCCTCTTTTAAAAGCGCTTCAGTACCGAATATGCTATGCCTTAGGCGCCCGAATGCTTCACACTGTCCCAGGCAGTAGTAAGATTTTTTTTCATCGCTTCCGCATCCTAGAGTGTTCCTCCACATCTATGTCTTCAAAGTCTGCAGTGGCCTGTTAGACCTCCATGGATCCATTCATTGAGAATCGTCGTGACCTCTATTTTTGTGATGCCCAGGCTCAGATTCGAAGCAGGACTCATTGGACCCAAGTCTAACCAATTCATCGGCCTTCCCGTTGCCTGGAACCCCGATATGTCCCAAGACCCCCACTAGTCTTATTTGTATGCCTGACAAGCTCTTTTAGGGCATCCCCGCATGAGAACTGATCTCGTCCTGGTGAGCAACCTGGTTGTCGGAGCAGATGTATAGATATGTTTCGCACCATTCCTTACTTCATTCTTATCTGCCACAACTAGAATGTCATAGATTTTTGTCTGGAAAACCGAGGTATGATTCTAGAGCAAGGCTGTCCTGCACTCCCCTGACTTCCAGATATATTCCTGTCCTGGTAGATGGTCTGGCGACCACACGAGAACCGTTTGTGCAGCACACTAAACTGTCCGAGTGCAGTTAGCTCTCTCATTCGCTCACTCCTCCCTCTCGCTCTTTCCAGTAGGAAAGGGTGACAGTAGGTATATTTCCTTTTTAACCTTGGCTGGTATTCGAATATTCGAACTATTCGAATATTCAAACTATTCTAATAATCCGATTCTTCGAATATTGTTGTATTGTTATTGAATTAATTCGGTTATTCAAATAAGTATAGGTATGAATATTTTAGTATGTAATAATAGTTTTTACTTTTTAGTGATTTTTTTTTAAATTAGGGTAATTAAAAATTAATGCGGTTTTAGACTTTGAACAACCAAAAAAAATCAAATGAATTCGTCACATAGAAAATGATTTAATTATTAATATTGTAAACTACATAAACCAACTAAACAAACTACTACTATAATAAAGTTCAACAATATTACTTTATAAACAAAAACGATTGAAAAAGGGCTCCTCAAAATCAGAGGTTGGATAAATTACTGCTCAGAAAACAATTTTTTTCACGTAATTTGATTTAAGGCAGTAACGCTGGGTGGTGACAATGTTACCTGCCTTGGGGAAAACTCTTTCTGAGGGTATACCTTCCTTGTACCTACCACCTTACCTACTTTGGATATGTACCTATTTGAAAATTTGAACATATTTAAATACTGAAATATTCGAGTATATCGATTATTCGACTATATTCGATTATTCGAGTATAATCGAATAATCGAATATATTTGATTATTTGATGACATGACTGGGTTCAAGTGCATCCAGACATGCAACAGAACTTCGTAACGCAACTCCGTCGCGTAACATCGGCACGTTGGTATGGACGGCACACTGCAACAGTGTATCGCAACATGACCGCGTTCCATCGGTTATCGGTTTCCCAGCGCCGCATCAAAGAAATGTTAACGATACCATTTCAGGTCGCACTTTGCTTGTTTGGATAAGTCAGACAGTAGTAATCAGCGTGGAACGGCAACATTTTCGCGACCGTGAACCGCGACGATGTTTCGCAACGATATATTATTCTGCATACCGTAACATTGTCGCGTAACGGAAATTTGTTACGCGACGGAGTTCGTCACGATGTTCTGTTGCATGTCTGAAGGACTACACCTAAAACGTAATTTAAAAGTTATTTACAATGTTAAAATTTAAATATTCATTCCACCTTTTATGTAAATTATGTAGTTTACAAGTTTTCGATGCTAACCTAAATTTTATAAAAGGCCTTAAATGCTTATGCCTGAGATAACGTCTCTGAAAATGTAAAAAGTATATTGCCGCTAGGTATTTCTTGTGTCTCATCATAACAATAAAACAGACAAGCAACTAAAGATGTAAAAAGAATATCTCATAATGATAAAAATACCGCCAAGTTTTTCTGTTTCCCTGCCTCTTTAGAAATCAAAGCTATCAGAACTTAAGTTTTATTGTTAATATACAAGGTGTCCCACTTTTAATTACAAAGACTTCGACAACGAGAGAGGATCCCATTATAAGAAAAAAGTGTGGACTATTATGTTTTTGAATAAATTATGTAAAATAACTTCTAAAGGGAGCAAAGTATCGAAAATCTTCAACTGTCAAAAAAAGATTCTAAATTGGTTAGCTATTCCAAACAAATACTTATCAGTGGTGTAGTATAAAAGAGACTGAGGGATTTACTCGAAAACTAAGAGGCCCAGTATATTTGAATTATTAAAACAGCTACTGAATATTTCTTATGAAGTGTTCAATAAATGGTAATGGTCAGATTAATAATTTGGATTACATTTCTCATAAACTGTATGGTCTAAGCAATAGCAAATTCGACGATGAAAGGTTAGCGACTGCCAGTCGCTAATCAGAGGGACCAATGGGTACCATACTTCTTTCCCTTTTGAAATTTTTGGTATGGGGTCGGATACGGAGGGGGGGGAATTTTTTTTTAACCGAATGATTACCGATATTTGTCCGCATAGGTAGTTAGAATGTGTACTCCACATACCCCGGCAGATAAAACTTCCGGTTGGCGCGTGGCAACCGAAAATGAAAAAAATTTTTTTTTACTTACTGGCCAAAACCTAGCGCAAAATGTTTTTTTTTTGTGAACAGTACTGTACTATAGTGGCAGATATTTCTATCGGTCAAATGGATCAAAATTTGAAAAATAGTTAGAATTAAAAAAACGTATGCCTAGCCAGCTTACTGTTCACAAGGCACTAAAAAACTCTAATCTAGGCTGGCAGACATTTTTGCCAAATTTAACCCCCCAAACCACCCCTTAACGGGTTGAAAAATCACAAGTTTTTCATATTTTTTATTGTAATAACATATCCAAAGGACGTTTTTTAATATTTATAAGAAAAAACTGCAGACACGAAAAACTGAAAAAATTTGTTAACCCTTTACGGGATGGTGGGTTAAATTTGGCAGAAATGTCTGCCAGCCAAAGTGAACCATAAGCTGGCTGGGCGTTTTTTTTAATTCTAACTATTTTTTATCAACGTTTCAAATTTTGATCCATTTTTCGCCACTTTGATGGCAAATTGCTCAAAAACCGACCGAAAGAAATATCTGCCACTATAGTTACAGTACTGTACACACCAAAGAAAACATTTTGCGCTAAGTTTGGTCGGGTATTTTTTTTTCAATTTCCAGTTATCGTGCGCCAACCGGAAGTTTTGTCTGCCAGCGTAATTGGGGTATGTGGAGTACATAATATGCTAAGTACCTATGCGGAACAAATATCGGTAACCATTCGATTAAAAATAAAATGTCCCCCCCTCCTCCGTATCCGGCCGCCACACCAAAAATTTCAAGAGAAAAAAAGTATGGTACTCATATGGTCTCTCTGATTACCAACTGGCAGACGGTAATCTTTCATCGTCGAATTTGTACGTTATTGCTTATATTAATATGAATACCATTTGAATTATAAGCTAAATTCCAAATTCGAATATAATAACTTCAATAAACCTTATGTACTATGTAGTGCGACGCTACTGTATGACTGATGGTCGAGAGGCAAGGATCCCTTGACTCTCATCACATACACACAACGACAGACATTAGCATCCGACCCACCCTTACGGCATCCCACCCACCCCCTCCAAGCCTAAGCTTTACTTCGATGGCTACTCTTCTCCTTACCCGCCCCATTTTACAAACAATCTAAATTCAAAATTATTTTAAGCAAGTTTTTTCTAGCTTTTTCCTGCATACCAGACTATAACGACATTTCTATTATTTTTCCCATTTCTATTATTTTAAGCTTTGCAATGTACTAATCCCAATACGTTGTTCCAGGAAAACGTCAGTTGCCGTAGAACAGCAAAAAAGATACCACCAGCCACCAGGGTCAATCACCTGATCAGCTGTGCAGGACCTCCCGCGGCTTTCAGGGACTATCTACTCAGCGGCGGAGTAATTTCTGTAAAGCCTGTTGGCTCCATTAGTATGTGTTTGTAATCGATATATTTATCATATTTGTTGTAAATATGTATTTTTAATGATGTATCTTATTTAAGTTGTATAAAATGTATTTAAATGAACAATAAATGTATTAAATTGGAATTGGAATTGACTCTCATCCAAAAGTCCCGGGTTTGATTCTCGGCCATGGCACTGGGATTTTTATGTGAGAGAAATTAATCGTAGTATATTCGGATATTGGATTTGTGTCCGTTGTGTTTAAATGTGTAGCCCTCTCTCGCACAACGTCGGTATAGAGATACAGGGGTTGTATTATCTATGGTGTTTATTATTATTATTATATTATTACTGTGCGGTCGGACTGAATTGGTTACTGGTAGGATCCGTCGCGCAAATTTGGTGTGTGTTTTTTAGCGGGAGAACGTTAGAATGAGGCCAGTTAGCGGCACGGAAAGAACAAGGCAGGCCATCGAGTGTGCAAGATTAAAATCGCTGTATGTGAAATGCTGATGATCTGAGATGGTGTTTTTGGATTGTTAACTTTGTGAGTTAGTAAAGCGCACACAAGGTGATGCTAATTTATGGAAACGGGCAATGTGGTTGAAGTGTTGTAAGGTCAACGCTGTAAGTAAGCTGAGCTCAGGAGGAATGAGTAAGAATGTTTCATCATATTGACGTCACGACGACAAAAGAGATATTTAAAATCTGCAAAAACCTTCGAACCCTTAGGTACCTAGGCACTACCCATTAACTTGTCAGCCTCTGACTGCCTCGCGAGTGAGTAATGAATTTTTATAAGATTTGCAAATCCGCCTCGTGCCTTTAAACTGAATTCGTTTAACGTACTTTACATGCATTTGTGGTTAATTATCATCGACTATTTAAATAACTACCTATTTTCTATTTTTTAAAGGTAGCCAGTTGTTTGTTAATTACGGAGAATTATTGTTTATTTTAAAATTTAAAAAAGAGATGGTGGTGCCCAATAACAACTATATAATTTGGTTTGATTCATTTAGTCTTAAGTTTTATTTGATTTATCTGGTTAACTACCCTGCTTCCCCGCCCAGAGAAGAGAGTCATAAATCTTGCTTATTTTGAATAAATGGATTTTGCTATTAGATTTTTGTTTCATACAATAAAATTTGATTTAACTATTTTATTGACAGGGTGAACTCCGTTATAAAATGTAGTAAGTTTTTTATCGATTACTCAATCTGCCTGAAAGATAATTAAAAAGGCGGGTGGATAAAGGTGTTAGCTGACATCATTTCAAAAATCGGAATATCCTATTTGATAAATGTGTTGTGATGTTACAACTTGTCACCATTGTTTCGTAACGTTTCTGTGGATAGATGCTCCGATACCAGTTGGATACAGAAGCTAAGAAATAATATAACTCTGTATCTCTGGCGAGCGTTAGTAAAAACGTTGTTCTAATTAAAAAATAAACTTGAAAAAAAAATGTCGACGCTCTGTATCTCTGAAACCAAATGAAGTACGATGTATATATGTTTATTGAAACTTTTTTCTTAAAAAGGAATCCTCCGCTTGTCGAAAGCTTGATACTTAAAATTGGGACACCCCATACATGGTAAGATATCAGCTTTGCCGCTTGGTAAAACTGTTAATGAGCTATTTTCTTTCGTAACTGAAAACATGATTTCATTATTTACAGAAGTAAATAGTTTGACTATATTAATTACGAGTACAAAGTTGATTATCTTCCTCTTTATAAGGTATCACTCAGACATTTTTCTCCCTAACTCATTATTTATAAAAGCATTTTTTATGAAACAATACAAAATTAATTACGTTCGATTATATTTATAACAGTGTGGGTTATGTGCTAATTCCAAATAACAGCAGCCTTTTAGTCGATAATTAAAGCAATTAAAAGTTTCTCGATAAAAAAATTCATTATGAGCAGATGAATGTTTAAAAAGATATTTTATTCAGTTTAACTTTCTAGAGAACAAGTACCATGTTTTGCTTGAAAGTTTTCCTTTCAATAGAACCCTTGGGCTGATTTCACTTTTTTAGGCTAGACAAAAGGTTTCCTTTTAAAAGAGGTTACTCTAAAGGCATCAGTATAAAATATATTTGGGCGAGTACAGGATGGCTTTATTTCGAGCTCGAACTGACACCATTGGCTTCTTAAAAACGTTACAAGATTGGTTATATTAGAGAAAGTTTCGTATGTTTGTGAAAACAGATTCGTTATCTTTAGGCTTGTTTTATGAAATATGCTGAAGAAACTGAAAATCCGATTTTAGAAAATATTCATATTATTTGGCACAGCTTTACCAAAGTGGATAGTCAGCTATAATTTCGATCGTTAATTTGAAACGTGTCAGAAATTATGAACTTGGTACATACAAACAAAACAAGATAGATTTATTGGGGTTCAAAATTAAACAAAGAAGGTTTAGTGTCATATCCCAAAAAAGAAAACAATTACGCAGCTACGGACACGTGTTTCGAAGTTACTGCCCCTCTTCAGCGTAGCGTAGCTAAGGAAGTGGATCTATGATGGGATAGATCAGAAATAGGAACTAAAATAAAGCTGCAAAGTACAGCACACAGTACTTAATTAGTGCCTTCATGTTCCCATGTGCCACAAATGGGGCCTCGATGAGACCAGTCGACACAGAGAGCTCTATATGTATTGCTTGTTTCCACCTGACACATACAAACAAAACAAGATAGATTTATTGGGGTTCAAAATAAAACAAAGAAGGTTTCGTGCCATATCCACAAAAAAAAATCCAATCCAATTCCTTAGCTATGCTACGCTACGCTGATGAGGGGCAATAACTCCGAAACACATGTCCGTAGCAGCATAATATATCTAAAAATGGTAGTTGTCCAGAGTTTTCAACTGAAAATTGAAATTGAAATTATGGACAACTATCATTTTTAGATGTATTAATAATTAGAAATAGTGATAATAAGTAGGGCTGTCAAAAATGTTCCGTGGGACAGTGGCGTACGCAAAATTAACTAATACGAGAAACAATAAACTGTTACAATTTATAACAATGTATGTAAAACTTATCCTCTTAACTAGCTTGATGAACTAGCTTGCTTATCACAAACTGGAGAAGATGTGTCGCCATTTTGCAGCATCAGTTATGTTTCTATGGTTGTCTCCATGAGTGATGTTCGCTTTGGTGAAAATATATTCTTATGTTTTGAAAACGACTGTTCGACATCTACTGATGTAATACACGCTTACGTAAAATAGTCTTTGAACGCACTTAACGGATCTGGGGCTGCAACATCACATATTTGTCTTAATTTGGTAAAACCGGTGTCTTTATTTAACACACTTGCGAACTTTTCTTTAACGCGCTCTTTTGTTGCGTCACCTATAGCGTGTAGCAGTAGATTCACTTCGTCCTCTCTTTGCAGTGACTCCGCTAACGACAACTGTTTTCTAATGTTTTTATGCTTTCATGTAATGGTTTACAGTTCTTCGCAATATTTTTTAAAGCTGTTTCAACGGAAATATCTTCGAATTTTGTCTGGCTTTCCCTAATAGCTGCAGCCTCATCTGGATTGAATTGTAGTATCACAGACTTTATTTGTTGGAAATATTCAGCATAATAAAAAGCTGCCTGCAACCATGTTCCCCAACTGTAAGAATGGGCTGTGGTGGTTTAGGAATACCGGGACACTTGCTATGAAATGCACGGAGACGTTTAGGAGATTTAAGAAACACTTTTTTTGTACTTACTATTAATGCATCCACCTCTGGAAAACCTTTTCGAATAGTTTCTGCCACAAGATGTAAAGCATGCCCTTTACACCTAACATGTATAAACGTACAACTTTGTTCTTGTAAAGAACGGCCTACCGAACGCATTGTCACGGCGCCATCAGTCACAAACATCAACACTTGACTTTTTGACAGTTAAAATTTTTCTAACGTCTCCAGCACCACCCTAGTAATTGTTTCGCTAGTACACTGAATTAGTCTTTTACTAGCTAGTAACAGTGGAACTGTCGGTTTAAGAGGGTCCAATACTCGTACTATAACATTTAAAATAGAATTTTTTTTACAATCTGTTGTCTCGTCAACAGATAACCACAGTCGTGTATTTTTTAATTCACATTTCATCTTATTTACCATGTCTACGTGTACAGTTGGTAGATAGTAACATAACGTTGTGCAACTTGGTAACTTCACCTGGGCATTATATTTATTCCAGAACTCTCGAAAATATCTTAAAATTACAAATTACGCTCTATTTTGAAAATTGTAATCTGTTTAATAACTTTCAATTTGGTTTTATAGTAAAGAAAAAGCACAACTGTAGCCATTAACACTAATAAACATAATAAACAAGGGTTTCGATGAAAGCGATTTTTTATATGTACAGTTTTTAGATTTGAGCAAAGCCTTTGACTCTCATAACATTTTGATAAATAAGTTATCTTTTTACAAATTTTGCACAAATAGTAGCCTTTTGGTATAGTCTATCTTGAAGATAGATCCCAATTTGTTGATTATCGCAATTTAAAATCAAATTTATTCGGTATAAGTATTGGTGTACCTCAAGGTTCAGGATAAGGTCCAACACTGTTCCTTATTTACATCAATAATTTACCAAAATATACATCTGCGCCGAGATTTAGTCTCTTCGCTGACGACACCACATTAATTTACAACAACCAAGAATTTACCACTCTATTATCTATTGCTAATAATATTGAACCGACAATTGATGATTGGTTTATAAGTAATCAACTAGTATTAAATAATGAAAAAACTAAATCAACGGTTTTTAGTCTAAGACATCATACAGTGAACATTAATTTGTCTGAAAACGTAAAATTTTTAGGGGTCTACTTAGATCATAATTTATCCTAGGAATTACATATAAACTATGTAAAAAATGTCCAGTAACATATTTTTTATACGCAGTGTTGTTAACAGTGTATCTCAGCCAACATTACTAACAGCATATCAAGAACTTATTCATTCAGCTCTTTTATATGCGATTCTAGTCTGGGGAGATACCGTACATGCTAAGAATGTTTTATCTTGGAAATTTACTACATCGTTTTAGAACGAAAACGAGCAATTGGACTAACAGGAACATTTATTTGCCTTTCTTGAATGATTTTTAAAGGCTAACTTCATATACTGGGTAATCTTTTCTAAGCGCAGTCCAGGCAGGACTAATGTTAAATGCTGTAACACTATTGAAGCGCTATCTCCTTGATGGTAGTAATCATATACGTGTGCAATTAAAATTAAATATAGAAATATAACTTTTGCAAAACGATTTTCTGGCAAATAAATGACGGTGGAGTACGTGCCCGCTAAACATTTGCCACCTTCCAACCGCAAGCATTGGTGGGTTCATCCACGCTAATTCAGACGTATTTGTCATTGAGTTCAGAATAAATATTTTTTTTAATACTGTCACATCTTTGTGATAAATGTTTTTTTCTAGTGTCGCTTCCGATGACACCTGCCCACTAATACATTTTTGCAAAAAAATTAACTTCCGCTGTCTATAATTTCGCATTATTTACATATCTACGTATTATACATATATACGTTTTATAAATACTATGCATTTAGGGTGTAATAAGCATGGGGCAGTGGGCGTAAACGTGATATTCAAGATAGATTCGCCTGTATCTATCTATACAATCGCATTGCTATTGCACACTAGACAATATTGAGCGTCACCGTCAAGATAACAGTTAGTAAGTAATTGCTTTTTATGGCGGAAAATCGAACAATTACCTGATGAAAATCTTTAATTTTTTTGTTGCCACATTCATAAAGAATTTATTGCATACGAATATTTTATCATTTCATAAAATAACTGCGACATTTCTGTGTAAGTATCTATAGATATTACATAAACAAATAATATATATCAAGTTTCACGCTTCACGTATACTACTACTAAAGCTAAAAGCTTTGAAAAAGGAAAGAGATTCGTTTCCAAATCGTTAGTGAAACATATTATTATTTTATTTCTTATATTATTTGTCAAAAACCACCCTCTGGCTGGTCTTCTGACGTAATATCACAAGCGTGGGACTTGTTTTTCCAGCATCATACTGTATTTTTTAAATAACAAAGAATTATTTATGTGGTAGTAAGCCCCAAGAAAGGAAAAAGAAAAGTAACATTCAGATAATATTCATTACAATACCTCAAACAGTTTTTGGGAAAACTAAATTTTAAATTGAATACCCAATTTTGCGGTACCCTTTATAAATATAATATAAATAATGAACACAAATAAAATAAATAATTATTTTCACTGTATATTTTGTAAAATAATAGGATTATGGTTTATTTATTTAATCACCTACGTCATATGAATCGTAATTATCGGATTAATTGCTGGCCAAATTCAATCAGCATCCACCTTTGATATCTTAATTAACCCGGATGGTTCAATCGTTCACTATAATGGACACTGCATTAGAGCGTGGCTCTTTTATTTCCAACTAAATGAGAGTTCTCTTTAAAAGTTTTTATGTTGTATACTTTGTAGCGGAGTTTTTTGTCCATATCGAATGTTTCTGTAATTCAGGCTCGGTGTAAGTAATAAAATATATTATCTCGACACGGGAGTCAAGTTATTTGAAATTTAAAATATTTTCGATCCCCAAATGTTTGGTGAAACTTTTCGGACAAATGACGACTGCAGTGCTTCCCAGCAGCGTGGAAAACAGCCGTTACTGTGCCTTTTCTGAAACCAAACAAGGACCCCACGTTACCTACGAGCTATAGACCCATTTCATTCTGAAACACACTAGGAAAAATAAATAATAAAAAAGAACTTATACCTAGCATACAGTTTGGTTCCAGAAAAGGCCACAATACCACGCTGTCGTTGTCCAAGGTTGTGCACGACGTGATCAGTGACTTTAATAAGAAGCAAAGCACGAAAATAATGCTGTTAGACATCGAAAAAGCTTTCGACACGTTTTGCCATGGAGGTCTCCTGCACAAACTACAACATCTCCACAACTTCCCGCCCTATTATATAACCCTAACTAAATCGTACCTATCCGATAGAAGATTTACCGTCAGAATCAATAGCACATGTTCTGAACAATATAATATTAAAGCTGGTGTACCACAGGATACTGTGCTCTCGCCCACTTTGTTTAATTTATACCTCGCAGATATCCCAACCCATCCTTTGACACAGACAATTATGTCGCTGACGATACTACAATATACGCACAATCTTTTCACGCACAGATTGCAACGACAATCTGGTAACTACAATAACTAGAAAATAACCATTAACGAAACGAATACAGAGACAATACTATATACAACAAAAATTAACGGACAACAACATTTACACCGCTAAAGATTAACAATCGAATAATAGAAGATAAGAATATCGGTAAATATCTAGGCTTAAACCTTGACAAAAAGTTTTCTTTCAAACCACACATGACGAAGGCCATTAACGAGACCTACATGACCTTAAACAAACTATACCCATTACTCAACAGACGCTCACGACTAGACGTACGTAACAAACTATTACTATACAAGACCGTAATAAGACCGACAATGACATATGGCTGCGTTGCCTGGAACCGCATGTCCGATACACAATACGGACGCCTCCAGGTAACGCAAGACAAACTACTTGGACTCATTACAAACGCAAACCGCTACATTGCCATCGACGAATTACACAGAAACACAGACATACCAATAATTAGAGACTATATTACAGAAACTTTCCAAAAATTCCTTAAATCCAGCATACAACACTCCACCCTCACCTCCCATTTAACAGACATCCGACACTACCACAATTACACACATACGCACCGCTTACTACACGAAAACCTTCCCCTCTACCCCGACCCTAACTAACACGGACACGAGAAGCACAACGACAGATAAATACCCTAAACACCCATCCTTTCCATATATCTTCCTCCCTATACCCCTCCCGCCCTACCCAGAATAGACACGTCACCACTCAAACCTATGTCTTACACCTAAAATATTTTTTAATTTTTTGAAATAGGTTTCTTGTGAATAGTTTTTCCCTATATAATGAATATAGCTATTGTATCTAATATTTTTGTTTTATAATTGTTACAAGTCTTGCGCATATGTAATTAATACGCACTGTATTTTATAGGAAAGTGCCACCCCAACAAACAACAAAAAGGGGACGAAAAAGAAGCAACATTGCACATCGGCCGCCATGGCGACCGCCCGCCATCCGCGGAATCTGTTACTACGATTACACAATTGTAATACAAGAATATGTAAATATTTACTATATTAAACAAGTGTATGTTGTCATAATAATATTATATATAACACTGGCCAACAAAATAAATTTTTTGTCGTGGTGCCTGGAAAATACGAACTGATTAAGGGTATTTCTGATGTGCTCGCTCCAAAAATAACTCGCTTTTTTCCCTAGCAGCTCTAGTTTTTGAGATACACCATGGTGAAATTTATTACTTATACGAATAATAATATCAAAATCAAAATAACTAAATATTTAGGAGAACAAAATTATATGTTCTTACCTGAAATTAGAATGTAATTATTAGTTTTTTATAATTCTCGGTATTCCCATTACTGTACAAATCTACCTGCCTAACCGGAAACAACCCCAGTCCCCACCCTATTTCATTTACCTGTAACAGTCGTCCGAATTGCTTGCTTCCAGATTAAATGAAAAGAACTTACTGTGTCCAAGTACTAATATTACATTTTATCGTACCAGAGAGAAAGATCTGCTGCCGTATTTCTCTAAGGAGAATAACTTAGTGTTTTGTAATGACATAAGAGGTCTCTTGGAGAAGATAGGGTTAACAGAATACACGCCAAGTGAATGGCGTCTTTTTATAGACAGTTCTTCCCGAAGTTTAAAATGTGTACTTTTACACAATGGTAATAAACATAGTTCTATACCTATTGGACATTCCACCACTATGAAAGAGGAATACGCGACAATATCATTGGTCCTGAAAAAAATCAAGTATGAAGAGCATCAGTGCACAAAATATCCTTGTTTTTTATGCTTGTGGGATAGCAGAGCTAAGGCCCAGCACTGGATTACTAGAAATTGACCTTTAAGAAATGCTTTAGTTCAAGGAGAACACAACGTTCTTAACGAACCGTTGGTTGACAGAAACAAAATCATCTTGCCACCATTACATATCAAGCTGGGTCTTATTAAGCAATTTGTTAAGGCTTTGCCTCGAGATGGACCTTGTATTGAGTATTTGACACTTAAATTTTTAAGGCTTAGCAGAGAAAAAGTGAAGGCTGGAATTTTTGATGGTCCTCAGATAAGACAACTTGTAAAGGATCCGCATTTCACGACATCAATGAACGAGCTTGAATCTAGTGCCTGGTGCTCTTGTTAAAATAATTAAAAATTTTCTTAGAAAACATAAAGCATAGAATTACGTCGAATTAGTAGAACAGATGCTTTCTAACTTTCACACACTCGGATGTAACATGAGCATTAAGGTCCATTACCTTCACAGCCACTTGGACCATTTTCCAGAAAATTTAGGTGCTGTTAGTGAAGAACAGGGGGAAAGATTTTACCAAGACATCCGCATTATGGAAGAAAGGTACCAAGGAAGATGGGATACCCACATGATGGCCGATTACTGCTGGAATCTTCAGCGGGACTGTTCTGGTAAACCTCACGAAAGGAAATCTTATAAAAAGGAAATTTTTAAGTGATGATTGAAAGTTGCATATGTATATTTTTTTTTCTGTTAAATAAATACCTTCTACCCATTTTTTGTGTTTCAGTTGAAAGTTGTAATCAAATAGTAATATTTTAAAACTTATATAACAAAACATTATATCTAATTTTAGCGAATTGTTCCTACATAGGGCAGAAAATAGTAAATTTCGAAAAGCAGATCTGATAGAACAAATCTGAAGGCATTTTTGGATCAGGCACCCCAAAATTACTTAGTTAAACTTAACAAATCCCAGGCACCAAAATGTGTGTTGGCCAGTGTAATATATATTATTTGTAAGTAGTCCTTAACTAGATTTGTAAAGAAACAGATTAATAAAGCTGTTAAACTGGCAACTGGCATTGGAGATACGTAGAGATGATATTTAAATATTGCGAAATATCATAATAATAATTAATATAGAAATTGGATTACCCAATTCAAACAATCTCAGTCAAGATGTGGTAAAACAATATCTACAACAACGCATTAAACTTTGCATGAAACAGAATTGCTTTTGATTCAATGATAACTTCTTCGAACAACATGAAGGAACAGCAATGAGTAACTCTTTTGTCACTATTCATTGCCAGTCTCTTCATGAACAGATTAGAAATGGAAGCAAAATAAGAATTCGACTAATTCGAGTAGTTCCGCAAAGTATGGCTTAGGTATGTGGATGATATTTTTGCAGTATTTGATACAAAAGTCACTGATACTGACAATTTTGTTTCTAAATTAAACAGTCGTTTCTAGTCAGTTAAATTCACATATGAAATTGAAAACAGTGGACAACTTCCATTTTTAGATGTATTAATAATTAGAAATAGGTAATGAAAATAAGTTAGAATTTTACATACTTATACAGGAAAGATGCCAGTACTTTAAAATATATCCCTAAGGATTCTCACCACTGGTACTGTGCTCAACATAAAATGGTGAAGTTTGAAAAAGAAACGACACTGATTAAGAGGGCTAATCAAACCAGTGCTTGTAAGGTAATTTTTCAAAATTTATTTCTTCCATACGGTTTGGTCAAATTACACCAAATTTGGAGGATCAGTAGTTGAAAGTGTACTAGAGGGTACATGTATATCTATTTTAATTAATTTTCACTTTATGTACGGAAAATTTATACTGTAAATGTAAGTGAAATTTGGACGTGATTAGCTCCTGAATTATGATATCAATCGGTAAAATTCGAGGTAAAATTCATACATGTCGTCTAGAATGAATCTTCATAATTATGCTCAGCAAGTTTCAAACTTTTATTCCGTACTGTTTGGTTAAAAAGAATTTTCTAAATAAGTATCTTTGTCACTACAAATGGAGCAAGGAAATGTTACCTCTATCGGGAATCGCACCTCAATGAAGTCGGTGAATGAAACGTCCAGTGAAGGTATAGTCAAGAGCAAAATTATTCAGCGGCGCATGTATAAAAACTTTCTAGAGAGTGACACAGCTATCCGAAGCTTTTTCCCGACTAGGCCCCTTAAGGATATAGTAGAAAGTAATGGATATTCCGTTAGTGTAACTGATAAAATAATTAAGAAACGTAAATTTAAAGACACTACGAAAATCCCCGACCTTTCAAAATGAAAGAAAAAAGCCGAAAGGGACACTTATATATACAGGAAACTTTTGTGAGCCTACAGGGTATACCAGAAAACAGGTTCGAGGATTCCTTCTTTTGCAAAGTTTAAAAATATTCTTTTTCTCTTTGGATATGGATATCCTTTAAAAAATTGATTAGTATAAGGATTTTGAAGGATATATTTATTTAACGAAGTATCCTATAATCAAAATATATGAGGTGCTATGATTATTAATGATAAATGGTAAGTTTTAAAGTTCTAAAAAATGCATTTTGGATGCAAACTATTAATAAAAATATTGAAAGAATAAATATTTATTTTGTACGTTTTTGAAGCTATTTCAGTTTCTATAATTAATGTATACGTAATATTTTTATTGTTAATATATTGGAGAATAGTAGTGTTTTATTAGTTTCCTTTTTATATCGAACTACCACATAGTAACGGCTTCCTCAATCAACTTTTAAAAACTTTTTAATTTTGCGAAGTATGCCTTGACATTATTTTGTTATTATGGTTGTCACTTAAATAATTCATTAACTGTCAACAGTTATTTCATACGAAAACTGTAAAATTATAATTTTTTAAAATGGTGCAATGTTATACTTGTGGTCGGGAAAACTCAAATTGCAAAATATATGACGAAAATTATATTAATGAAAGGCGGAAGAATAATGTCGCAAAATTACATACAAATTGGTTTCATTGTAATGAAATTATGTTAAACGAAAAGTCCAAAATTTGTTTAAACTATAAAAGAAGAATAAACAGAGTAATTGAAATGGTAGATGATCCGTTGGCAATCGCTATGGATGTTTTAGTACAGTATAGCACAATGAATTGTTTTGTTTGTCAGAGAATTTGTCGATTTCGAGTAAGCATTGATGCAAGAATAGACCTTGTCTTTAAAACGGGAATTTATATATCTTTGGAAACACGATGCTATAATCAACATTTAATCGAAAATGGATTAACACAACTTGAGTTTATGGACAATCTCTTATCTGTACCGCTACGAATAAGCATGACGGGACCAGAAATCAGTGAATAGTTTAGAAAAATTAGGCAATTTGCTCAGAAAGTATCTTCAAAATACGAAGATGGGGCCAATTTTGATGACGATGACTTTAAGTCCATTACATCTTTAAATAAAAACCAATTTCGTGAATTATTTCAATTTTGCAATCCAGTACAAAATGGCGGTCATTTAAGGAATGTCACAAAGAAACATTTAATAACTTTTTTGATGAAAATGACAGGAATTATCAGATACCTGTTTAAAAACGCTATTGAATTACTGAATTTTTCTATTGCAAGCTTTAAAAATATTTCAATAAAAATATTTCAATAAAAACATTTTATTATTATTATTATTAGTACTATTTGTATTATTAACAATTGTATTATTATAATTATCATCATTATTTTTATCAATAGTTTGCATCTAAAATATATTTTTTTAGGACTTTAAAAGTTAGGATTTATCATTAACAATCATAGCACCTGGTATATTTTGATTTTATGACACTTCGTTAAATAAATATATACTTCAAAATCCTTATACTAATCGATTTTTTAAAGGATATTCATATCCAAAGAGAAAAATAATACATTTGCAAAAGAAGGAATCTTTGGACCTGTTTTCTGGTACACCCTGTAGGCTCACAAAAATTTCCCGCATATACAAGTGTCATCCTGGGTCATAATATATTGTACAAAAAATTTGAGAAAAATCTACTGAAACCCAGGATCCCTCTTGTTCGGGTGCCATGTCCTTTGTATCGATTTATTTAGAGAAATACGTGATTTATTCCATACAAAAATATCTATTTTAAAATCATCTTTAATTGCATGTAATATGTTTACATATACGTATTTCATATTCCTCTTAACAGCGTATATACGTGTTTCATATTCCTCTTAACAGCGTATATACGTGTTACTTACTAATAATTTCTCCAGTCCCAAATTTATTTAGTTCAAACTATAGGAGTTTCGCAAATAGATTCTGGTAATGAACTCTATTCATAATTTAGCCAGATCCCCTTTAAATGAAGTTTGTTAGTTCTAAGCATCACTTAGGACACGCAAACGTAATTAAACATTTTGACCTTATCTTTTGTAATAAAGCAAATTATGACATTGGCAAAGGCTATTTCGCTAATTGGCAAACCACTGAAGGACTAAACCGTTTAAGAGGAACAGGGCATTGTTTGTAGGTTAATAGAGAGATACGTGTATATTATGTTCCAGATGATTTTAAATTAGCCTGAACTGTGGAAAATATAAATTTTAATGGCATGATTGACCCTTAATGATAGTTTTACTTGCTAAAGTTATGTTGAAAAGTAAAAAGATAACCTCAAATTACTTTTACATTGTTGCTAGTCAGTGGCAAAGCCTCAATAAGTAGTGAGAGCTACAGCAGCACCAAACATATGTGGAAATAATAAACATCTATACGGTTAATATATTTCATTTTTATAAATTCACGTTTAATGCATTTTTAAAGTTGAAATATGACAACTGATAACGCTGTAACGTGTGTAAGTGGGCATATTCCGTATATTGTCAATTTCTACATTTCTCTATCTTCAAGATTATTAGCGCCCGCATAGGTCATGCATATTATACACTTTATGAGCTGTTTTCTCCCGCTTCTTGCCCTGCATCTTGATTATATAATGAACTCATAATATTATTTATATTAGAAGATGAACATTCTTTTGTTTCGTTATTTAATATCTCAAGTGTAAATAGTGTAGAGTTTAAATTTATGCCTATTAAAGATCAGACAATAGAAAAGCATAAATAATAACATTAGCAAGAAAAGCGATTATGTATATTCTGGTCAAATAGCTACAGATAATAACAATCTTTTAAAAGTTGCACATATTTTTACAAATATATTAAACCAGTTAGTTGCTGGTGACAATAAAATTAACAAAAAATTATTATCGAACACTTTATTCCGAAATAGTATCTGAAACCGACGTTTTAATTATTAATTCAATGAAGAGTTCAAATTCCGCAGGTTTTGACGATGTTTTGTCGAATTTATTAAAGGAGTATGTTTATTTTTTTATGAAACCGATAATCTATTTAATCAATTTGCCTCTTAATGGAGTATTTTTCCCGATATCTTGAAAACTGCCAAAATTATTCCTCTACATAAAAAAGGAGCTACGAATGAAATGGATATTTATAGGCCTATTACTTTTATCTAAAATATTTAAAAACATGTATATATATATTTAATAGAATTACAAATTCTCTTTCGGAATTTAATGTACTCTTGTCAGTTTAGTTTTCAAGAAGATAAGGCAACAAAATCTGGAGTAACTAATTTATTAATATGTCTTCATGAAAGTTTAAATGCAAAAATATATGTGTTGGTATTTTCTTAGACCTAATGAAGCATTTGATCTTGTTAATTATGAGTTACTACTTGAAAATTGAATATGTATGGTTTACGAGAAAACATTTCTAATTGGATAAATTTACATCTTTTTCAAAGGAAGAAGTCAAGCCGTAGAGATTACAGGTCAGATTCACTTAATACTAAATACGGAATACCCCAGGGTCCGATCCTTGGACCTTTACTCTCCATTGTTTTCATAAATGTTTAGCAAATGTTAGCCAAAAAAAATTTAATATTGTTCGCCGATGACTAAAAATGACCAAACTCAATGATGACGTCCCACTATACTAAAAGTTAAATTTCTTTTATTGTATATGATTCTACACTATTTATGTAATCAGTATCCATAAGTGGTTGGATTTTAAAAAAATATTAACTACAAAAAAATTATAAAAGTATTTTCAATAATTATGCATTTTTTTGTCATTTTTATTAAGATTTATATTCCACTTAATGAGCTGTGAAGAAAATAATTTTGTTATGAAATTTTACAAATCTTTACAAAAGTTTCTTGCTTTTTTATTAATTGTATGTTACTGATATATTTGTCTACCGTAATAAACATGTTTCCTCGTGTTTATGGATACCTGTTTGTATTACATTGCACTACTTAACGTAGAAAGGTGTTTCTTTGTTACATCAATTTGTTGTAATCCAGTTTTGTATACTTTTTTTAAAAAAATTAGGCTAAATTACCGTCTTCAATTTAACAAATGTGTTCGAAGTAAATAGTAATCGCTTTACCATATAGAAAAATCCACATTAATTCAACGAATTACCCAAAAAAATGCAGAATTTTAAATTGAAATTGACTTATTGAGAGTCAATATACATACTTTTAATATTTTCACTTACCCTGCAATGCCTCCTGACTCCATATGATTTGCAAGAGTAACATCGTCACTCCACACATCAAATTGCCATTTTCTCAATCCCAATACACCACATAATACATTTCCAGTGTGAATACCTATTCTCATGTCCACATTGAATCCTGTAGCTTCTCTCACGAACCTGCAATCGAGTTGATTTTTAAAAGTAAAAATTATTATTCTCCATCTAATTTCTTTATTATTTTTTTTTGTGAACCGTACACGACCATAATATTTCATCTACTCATTTAAAAGAAAAAAATCAGGTGTTTTAAAATTTTTCAATATCTTATTTAACACTCGCGGAAACGTAAAGAACAACAATAATGATTATGTAAATACATATCTCGCTAATAGATAGCAAATTAACTGAAATACTAGTAAACCTCGTCTCTGAGGTAATTACACAGGTTAGAACAAACACCGCCAGGTCAAGAGGTTTCATATTAAAACAGGACACAGGGTTTACGGAAGACTCTGTTTTCTAAGTATCTGTTACGGATTCCAAACATTGTTTATAAATACAGGTATTAGTGGAAGCATCAAGCTCAAGCTACTATAATTAAAGGGCATCTTATATGGTGACAGTGAGATCGATAGACCTAACGACAAAAATAACATCATCGTAATAATTTAAGTATAAATCTTTTCTTCCAGAATGAACAGATAAAAGTCTGATGTTTATTCGAGTGTAAACGTTTAAAAAACATTTCTATGATATTTAAACCCTTTAAAGGCACCGTTGAAGTTTTGTTTCCACATCGTATTTTGTTCTTTATGTGGGTTGAGGCTGTTTAGTGGGAATTTGTTGGATTGGCAAACTGTTGTGTACGTTCTTTCCTAGCACCTAAAAATCGCGTAGTTTAAAATGAATGGATTACCCAAGTAACATTTTACCGACTACCGACTACTTTTTTACTAATTATAAGGTCAGAATTATTACAAATAATAGTCAAGCCGCGTCTTAAATTTTATAGTTATGATACAACGTCGGAGCAACGTAGCTTGAACCTCGCAAACCTACTATTTACATTTAGCACATCTACCAACGTTGGTTTGATGTCAGAAATCTACTTAATACGTTGAGTGTGTTTTTAGATTATTATCCAACGTTGATTAGACGTTGGTAACTGATTAAGTAAATTTAGGTAATTTTTAGGTAACATTCCAACGTTGGTTAGACGTTGCTGACTGACGTAGTCGTCTAGCAACATCGGCTGGACGTTGGTGTTAGGTTTTTGGGCCTTGGTCTAACATAACCTCAAAATTAATGTTGATAATTCAGGTATTGGTAGATATTTAGTAATGATTTATACACCAACTGCAACAGACGGTCAATATTATCGCGATTGTTTAGAATGAACGTTAGTGTTAGTGCAGATTTCTGCACCAAAGCCTACTAAAGTTGGAGCAGGTAAAATTATTTAACCGTGACGTTGCTGTTAGTAAAAATAGTTGCACTTATTTCCACCTTCGCCATATTTTCTGGTTCCACAGAAGGAAATAATAGGCGGCCATGTTGATTATGTGTACAATTATTTTAAATACAAAATTTGACTCTTTTTTCAAATAAAGTAAGCAAAAAATTTTTGTTTACTCGTAAAATTAATCAAACAATATTTCAATTGCGCTTTCTTTGGAAAGGGAAAATATTTTTTGAAAGTAAAAAAATAAAAATAGTACTTTCGTTCTTAAAATAAACATTATTCTTATGGGTTCACTATATTTTTCGACCTACTTTATATACATGTATCAATAAAATTTCTTTCGTTTCAGTTTTTACCCCACCAGATTTATTAAACTTTTATTCGAAGTATTTTGTATATAATACGTACTCAATGAAAAACACGCCTTATCCATTTTATACAAATAGATAGGTACGACAAATAGAATAATATACAAAATTGCTTAGTTTCACTACCTACACCCCTCTTTTGTAGGTCAGATTAAGGGCAAATTTTAAATAAAGTTGGCAATAGCCTGACAACCAACTTAAGCCGACGTAAAATTTGGTGAACATTTTGTCGGTAATCACAACGACTAAAGTCGTTCCTCTACGTCGAATCGACCCATATTTTATTGACCAGATTAGTACATATATGGGTCAGCCCGACGTTTTGTATACGTCGCACACCGACTTTTAGTTGCGAACAGCAACGTCGGTTCGTCGTCAGAATGTTGCTTGGGTAGAGTCTGATGCTCAGGTCAAGCTTGGACTCTTTGCAGCGTAAACATTATCTTTATTTATAAATCATCAAGATTTCTATGGGATTTAAACTTTTTCCGTTGAAGTTGTGATTCGACATTGTATTTTGTTCTTTATGTGCGACACAATGACAACATTGTTTAAAGTTAATTTCACGAGAGAATTCCGTTCGTGTAGTTAAAAAAAATCGCCTGGAACTCTATCCATCGTTGTCTATACTAAAGATTGTCTGTCTGTAACCGAAACTGCAAATATATCAGTATATGATTACAGACAATTCTTAATAACACTTAGAGCTGACCGGCAAATAAAATGCCTCATAAAATAGAAAAGTTTTAAAATTATTGACTGCCGGTGCCTAGTGGTTAACTTCTCAAATTTGGAAAAAATTGTCATATAATTACCTCACAAGGTACATGCTTAAAAGCATAGTGGCACATTTTTAAAAGAACTAATAAGCCAGAAATGGTCAGCAGCTGGACGCGTTCTTAAGACAAACGCAGTAAAATATAGAATGGATCAGATGCAGCTTACCTCATAAGGTACATGCATGCTGTTAGGCTTAAATGAAAGCTTTTTAAATATAGGTTTAAGATACATTTCGAAAACGCCGGCAGACGGCCAACTAACAGCAGCAGACGCATCCGAATTTTCAAAATTGAAAAAGTCATATACGTTTTCCTTATGTGATACATGTTTTCGATGTTCGTGGCTCATTTGGAGTGCTAACACTAAG
Organism: Rhamnusium bicolor; assembly: GCA_029963845.1. Classification (NCBI taxonomy): domain Eukaryota; kingdom Metazoa; phylum Arthropoda; class Insecta; order Coleoptera; family Cerambycidae; genus Rhamnusium; species Rhamnusium bicolor. The sequence continues at coordinate 1,365,049 of JANEYF010004128.1, forward strand.
TTAAAAACGTATTGTAGACCATAGTCAATGGACGTATTTTTGTAACAGACCGTCAAAATAAGACAAACACAGAGGCAAGTTAACTCGTCATCATGCATTTTTTTCTTATCAAACTAAAGCTTTTTTAATGTAGAAATAATAAATTCCGAAAAATCCGGCAGACCGTCAACTAACAACCGCAGACGTTTTCAAATAGAAAGATATACATTTTATTATACATTTATAACTTGTACTTGTACCTATAATAAATAAGATACAAAAATTATGATAATTATTTTTTTACAGAATTGCAAAACTGCTAAAATTGTTCAGTTAAGGGTTAAACGAGCTGGGGACTTCAACCAAAAATGGTGCACTGGTTGTACCAAAGGGTCGTCGTACCAATAATAACCTACGCCTCCCTGATCTTGTGGCACAAGGCCGGAAAAGGAGAGGCGATGAGAAAACTAGGCAAGCTGCAAAGACTTACATGTCTAGGGATCACGGGAGCAATGTCAACAACGCCGACCGCAGCCTTGGAAATACTGCTCATTCTCCACCACTACACCTAGTGGTGGAGAATGAGGCACTAATGGCAGCATACAGGCTGAAAACAACTGGGTATGGGACCATCTCAAGGAGAGGATACTATACTGGAGTATTCCAATATGTAGGAAAAAATCGGCTATTCGATATGCAGTCAGATAGAATCAGCACAACCGACAACTTCACAAAAACTTTCAGGGTAAAAATACCTGAAAGGGATGGAGAAGGAGGCAGGATGCAGAGACAACAAAATGACACCATCTGGTATACTGACGGATCAAAAACGTCAAGCAGTACCGGAGCAGGAGTTGCGGGAGAACAACCAGGGACAGACATCAGCCTGAACCTTGGAAGTATCGCAACAGTGTTCGAAGCCGAAATCACAGCAATAGACGTCTGTGCACAAGAAATGATACGGAGAGCATACAAAAATAAGAGAATCCGCATCATCACTGACAGCCAAGCAGCCCTCAGAGCTCTGGAAGCATTAGAAATACGATCTAAAACAGTAAAAGACTGCCTGGAGTCCCTGGAGAAACTTACAGAACACAACAGTGTACAACTGGAGTGGACACGAGGACACCAGGGAAATACGGGAAACGAAAAAGCAGACATGCTAGCCAGAAAAGGCGCTATATAAATTCTAACAGGTCCCGAACCGACCTGCGGGGTATCTTACAGCACCGTGAAAGGATCGGTAAAGGAACTATTAAGACAGAAACAACACTCGCACTGGATAGAGATACCGGGAATGAGGCAATCACGCTTGTTCATCGGAGAAATATCTAGTGCAAGGACCAACGAAATGCTAAAGCTGAGCAGAAAACAGCTGAGGTGTGCAGTGGGAATATTAACAGGACACTGCACACTAAACAAACACCTAACCAATATAAGGGTGAAAGACAATCCAGATTGCAGGATGTGCGGTGAAGAGGAAGAAACTCCCCACCACATCTTATGCGAATGCCCAGCCCTAACGGCAATGAGACTAACACACTTCGAGGGACCACTTTTAACCCCGGAAGAGATAGCCAGAGCTCCCATAAACTGTATACTCGCCTTCTGGAATAGAACGGGTCTTACGGAGTAATGAGACTATGGGGTACAATAAGCTTAAGCTTCAGTACAGCGGGTAGTCAAAACCGCAACCCGTAAGGAAAAAAAAGGGTTAAACAAGTGGTAAATAAACTTTTATAATAAAATTAACGTAACATTCTATATATTACCTCATATTGTCTTTGAAACAAAAATCGCAATACATGAGAAAGAAACATATATAGATATTACCAGACAGTAGTATGTTCGTAGGATTTTTCCATCCATGCATGCTTTATGAAATTTTATGTATATTTTCCAAAAGAATTACTAATATGTCCACCAGGGGCCCGAATTATCACATTATAGTTTTTTTCTTTATTTTTTTAAAGACGCGCCGAATTTTTATTCAAGATCCTGAACAGTTAACTAACTATGGCCATTGATTTAATTAAAGATCATTGAAATGATAATTTCAAAGAGATCTTTAGTAAAATTGACCTGCGAATTATGGAAAATAATTTTTTCATAGAATATTAAACATGAAGCCACTAAAATGCAGTTTGTCGTATTATTTATCATTCGAAAAGTTAGGAAATAAAATTTATAGATACTTATAATTCAAAAAGTTACATATAATACATTATACAAGACATTTGTTTCTTGAGCTTAAATCTGAAAATCGAATGATCAAAAGGTCGTCTTGTCATTTTCGAAATTTTCCAAAAGCTTATTTTCAATATTTTTGAAAAGAATATTTTCTAACATGACATAATATTACAATACACATTTTTTAAAATTGTGAAAAGCTAATAATTATTTTTTAATCTTTCGTGGAGGCTAGAGAAAATTATATCATAACAGACCATTCAATAATCAAGTAAAAGTAGAAAACGGTAGGGATTTATCAAAATATCAAACAAAGGAAATTAGATCTCGGATCAATTTTGATGAAATGACAAATTTGTTAATTGAAAAGGAATGGGAGTATTCTTGCATAGATGTAAATATTGTTAGTCAGACATTTGTGAATAACATATTAGATATAGTAAATATGGTAGCACAAACAAATTTTATAAAAGTGAAGGTAGCTGAAAATAGATGTGTCGGGAAGCTATTGCAAATAGAAATAGTGCTTACAAAAGATTTGTTTTTACACGCGAGGATGAGGACTGGAATTACTACAAGCAGACAAGAAACAATACTGTAAAAGTTATCAAGGAAGCGAAAACAATATTTTATGATAGAAATATAGATAGTAATAAGTCAAATCCAAAATAAATATGGAAAAGCTTAAAGCAGATAGTTGGGAAAAAAGCGGGGAACACGCTCTGCAAAGTTTGAACTGTAATGGAGTAATATATAATAACAACTTGGCGGATGTATTGAATCAGTATTATGTAGGTAGTATTGAGAGTATTATCATAAACATAAGGACAGATGATGTCGGTATTGATATAACTAATGAATCTATACCGCGTGTAAATTCTAGCATGACATCATTTAATGCTATAACCCCTTCATGATCTAAATAAAATAGTGACTAACAAAGGAAAAAATATAGCACTGATGAAATCTGACGTGATATCATAAAAAAAATCTTTTGCACATAATAGGGTATCCTTTTTTAAATTTGATTGATTCGAGTCTGGAAAAGGGTGTTATGCCTGAATGTTTTAAAACATCTGTAGTGGTATATATACCAAAAATGCCCACTACGAATCTGGCCGAACAGTTAAGACCAGTAAATGTGTTGCCTTTTTGTGAAAAAAATCTTAGAATTAATAGTTTATAATCAAGTAATCAAGTACATAAATTCGAATAATATTCTATGCACATATCAATCAGGATTTCGTGGTAAACATTCATGAGAAACGGTTTTGCAATTAGTAATTTCAGATTGGAAGCAGTTGTTGGACAGAGCAGGAGTTGGGATTTGCGCAGTTTTCATTGATCTTAAGCGTGCTTTTGAAACAATTGACCGTAATATACTACTATTAAAACTACATTTATTTTCAAAATGATTAATAACATTTGACCGGAATATCTCGCACGACAATTGTTGCCTGTTACAGACGTACACATGTGTAACACACGAACGGCTAGTGCAAATAACTAATATGTTAAAAGAACTTCTAGGAGTAGTACAATGAGAAGTCTGTTCCACAAAGGAGTTGTACAATTCAATCTTCTTCCTCACGTCATTAAGACTAGTAATACCGTTAACCAATACAAGAGTCAACTTTTATGTTTTATAAAAGATAATGCATATCAGAAAAATTGATGTTGCTTGAGGTTTGTTTTTTTTCTCTATATTATATATCTGTATTATGTAAACTAGTACTAGTTTGTAACTATTATTTTTATATCTATTTTTTTTTATCTACATACTATCTATCTATGGATAAATAAAGAATATCATATCTTAGCTCTGTAACCATCATGATTTAAACTTGTGTTTATATTATTTAAATTAGATTATTTAATTTGTCATGACGTCAAGAAAGCTTACTCTTTGAATTCAAGTGAGCTCAAATATATTCTACAGGGAATATCAATTAATATCAGTCTCTTGAACTTTGCATATTAGCTTACCCAACACATAATTAATATTGATTACTATGCATTTTTGAGTAATATAGATACATATTGTTTATTAGAGGAAATAATTAATGATCCGGTTGACTGCATATAAATCAATTACCTTTATTTGACGACGTTCGGCGATGTCAATAATCATGCTTGATAAATTAATCCTAAGTGAATAAGTTTAGAGTTCTAACACGTTTCTTGTCAAAAGTTCGTCCTGGGTGAACAGCAATGCAATAATAGAGGAGTACAGTAATGAATGACTTTTTGACCGATTTGTCAACAAACAAATAGCTATAGAAAAGAATCCCATCCGTGAATTTCATTCAGAGCTCACTGACGGTTAACTACAAGAGCCCAAAAAAGTTACTAAATATAATGTTTGATTTTTGAGGAACAAGTTTTCAGATTTTACATTTCTGAAAACTCGAAAGTAAATTCTATTAAAAAAACGCCCATCCATCGTACCAAATAAATTGAATTATAAAAATACCATACATTTTCAAAGCTTGATGTTATTGTCTCGGTCCTCCTCGAGGGATTTTAATGCAAATAAACAAAGAGGAAATACAACAAATAATAAAAGGTTGCTCATAAATCTACTATCCACCAACTTGTGTCCAAGTAGGTACTTTTACTACAATAACAACATTTTACACAAGAGAACGGTACAATAACAACATTTTATACAAGAGAACAATTGATACAGACTGCTCGCCATCAACCATAATTAACAATTTCAATTACAAGTGTATCATGGATGTCTACACAAGATATCATTAACTTGACGAGGGAATCACTTAGTATAAACAATATATAGGATCAAGCAGAATTGCTAAATCAAAGCTGTCTCGTAAATTACAGAATTACAGTCCACCTAATAGGCCTTATCGCCGACAATATTATATTAGTTTGTGGGAATTAAACTGTCAAAGCCATATTAATAAGAGAGATAATACACTCTGTGATTGAGTCTGCCATACAAAATTAGTAGTGTATCTGTTTTCGACTGATTTTATTTACATTATAGTATTTTCAAATTAAGACAATACCAAACTTAGTCTATCCTGACGATTAGTAGCTGTAAAAGGTTTTAATGATTTATTTTACAATTCAGGTTTCTCGTTTAACGATGAATTATTTTCTGTCAAGTTAAAACATTTCCATTAACTACGAAAGCCATCGAAAGCAACGTACATGTTCACGCAAGAGTGATCTAAACAAAGTGAACAAGGAAATTAAATACCTCTAACCACTCACCTTATAGCTTCTATCATTTGTAGACCCATGTTGACACAGTTGTAAGCATGGTTTGGTCTTGACACTGGCAAGCCTGATACGCAATAGTAACAATCCCCCAGAATTTTTATCCTCATACATTGGTTGTCCTGAAAATTAAAACAGACACAATTTTTTTTATATAAAAATTTTTAGATACCGAAGAATTATTCATGTGGTATTAAGTCCCAAAAAAAGACAAATAAAAATATATAGAATGCCACAAATAACGTTCAGACAAACATTTTTAGTTGAGTTGTGTGTTACCGCGTGTGTTAAAGTTTGGGGCCCCAGCAGCACAAGATATTAGACCAATATTCAAATTAGATAGGCCCAATATATGAATGATGGTTCAATATATGACATTTATGACTAATGTTGGGAATATATTGTTCTGAATTTTTTTTCCAATATCTATATTTCGCTAATGAGGGACCTATCACTAATTCATATATCCTTAGAAAAATTATAACCAATATTGGGCACGTATTGTTATGAAATTCCCAATATGTACAAATCTATATTTCGCCAATGTATGATCTAATGGTAATGGTAATGGTGGGGGAGGCAGACGCCTGGCAAGTAGGCCGCAGACAGACCCTTTTACCAACCCCCAGCTGTCCCCTCAGCCATGTGCTTCTCTTGCTCCCTCGTCAAATCTTTCCGATCTTCTGATGAAGGTCAGGATGTCACTCATTGCGAGGGAACTCATCTCCTCCCTTAGAAGCGCCTCAGAACCGAAGATACTACTCAGGCGCCCAAACGCTTCACACTGTCCCAAGAACTGGTAAGATGTTTTTTCATCACTCCCGCATCCTGGACATGTAGGGTCTTCCTCAATACCTATCAATGATAGATGCCTCCTTAGTCTGCAGTTGCCTGTCAGAACTCCGATTAAAAGATTCAGAGTTTTCCAACTCCAGCCCAGTAACCAGGCCGATCTCGATTTGTTCGGCCCCGTCACAAAATCTCGGGTTTACCTGCAGGCCCTGTTGGTCCTCCAATGCTTCCTCGGTGTTTCGTGGGACCACTCATTGAGAGCCGTTGTGGCCTGCCTTCTATAATGCCTAACATAGGCTCAGGCCCGAAACAGGGTTCCTCTGCTTCAAGTCTAGACAATTCATCGATCTTCTCGTTGCCTGAAACCCCGGTATGTCCCGGGACCCACACCAGGCTCACTTGTTTATGCCTCTTCTAGGGCTACACTTCTGGACGAGAACTGATCTCGTCCTGGGGGGAGCACACCGCTTTTAGAGCAGCCTGGCTATTGGAGCAGATGTATATCATCTGTTCCACCTCATTCCTAACCTCAGCCTTACCCGCCATCGCTAGGATGGTGTAAACTTCTGCCTAGAAGACGGTGTACGAACCTAGAGCAAATCTCTCCTGTACTTCTTTGTCTTCCAGGTATATTCCCGCCCCGGAGGACGATCTAGTGGCCACCCGAGATCCATCTGTGTAGCACACCGGTGAGTCGGGGGGGGGGGTGGTCGATTCTGCCTTCACTCCACCTCCATACTGGAAAGAGTGAGAGTATAATTCCTTTCCAACCTTAGCTGGTCTTTTGATTCTCTCACCTTTAGGACAGAGATAGGGATTTCCCTCTTCGCCAGTCCCGCAATTGCTGCATGACTTTCAGCTCTACCTGAACACTGCCAGCTCCCAGAATCCCGCATTCACAGATAGGTCGCCATAGTATCCCTCTTTATCCACGAGGGAAGCGTTGGCAGGCCTAGCAAAACCTCCAGGGCAGCTGTCGGTGTCGTCCTCATTGCGCCAGTAATTCCTAGGCAGACTAGTCTCTAAACTTTTGCCAGCTTTCGGGACGTAATCGGCTACCAAACCACAGATCCATACTGGAGCCTCGGCCTGATGACCGCCATGTACAGCCAATGTAGGATCCGTGGGTTGAGGCCCCAGTTCCTACCTACCGCTCGACACAATTGCCAGAAGGTTGCACTTGACTTTTTGATGACATTGTCGATCTGCGGCCCCCATGACAGATTACCATCTAGGGTCACTCCTAGGTATCTAACCTCCTGCGCAAGCGCGAGAGGTTTACCATACATGGTTGGTACCCTAAAATCCTCTATTTTTCTTCTCTTGGTGAAAAGGATCATCTCAGTCTTGGAAGGACTGACTGAGAGACCTGTTTCGCCGCACCATTTTTCTATTATTCTACAAGCTACCTACGTTCTGTTGCAAATGACGTTTAGGAAGTGGCCGGTCACTAGGACCAACCCGTCGTCTGCATATGCCTGCGCATAGAATCCTTCCGAAGTTAGGCGCTCCAAGAGACCATCCATTAATAGACACCATAGTTGGGGTGATAGGCAGCTGCCTTGTGGACAGCCTCCCCTCACCCCGACGTCCAACTGACAGTCGGGTGTATGACTTATCTATCTATCTGTATATCTTTAGCAGCCTGACTAAAGGAAAAATCCAAAACTTCTAATACTTTAACTGGTGGTGAGATATAGTGGTTAAATATATTTATTTCACGGAGGGCGCTGGATTATTCAACTATAAATAAATTACCGATTATGGTGAAAAATATTCGAGTATTTGCTCAACAAAAATATTAATCAAGAGGTAACAAAAAACTTCACTGCGCAAGATGAAGACCCAATATAAATAGGGAAAAAATCGAAGGTCGTGGGAAAACAAGAACAACAGAAAAAAATTGGTAAAATAAATAAAAATATCAGGAAGAAAAACTGTTAGCGTTTGGTGTGGAATTTTCAGAAACAAAATTGTTCGGCCTATATTTTATGATTATACTTTAACCGGAGATATCTATCTGGAAATAATTATCTCAAAAGCAGAAAATATTCTTTTGCATAATTTTCCGGAAGCCAAACTTGATGATATGATTTGGATGCAGGATGGGGCAACTCCGCATAGTGTCCTACCCGTTCGAGATCATTTGAATAATGTATTCCCAATATGGATAGGGAATAATGGACTTATTAAATGGCCACCTAACAGTCAGGATTTGACACCGGTGGATAAGTTTTTTTTGGGATTTCTAAAAGACATTGTCAATAATAATAAAAATAATAGCATTCATGTCATTAAAGACAGGATTCGACTTGAAATAAACAATCTGAATGTAAATAATGAAGCCATTTCCGGTGCAATTATAAATATAAGAAAACCTTATCAATTATGCATTGACAAATAATGGTGGGCACATCGAACATCTTTTATGAGTTATCATTTATTTATATTTAAATTTCTTAAATAAATCTTTGTTATCTATTTTGTATAAATATTTGGTTTTTTCTCCCTCACTGTAAACCATTTTTATTATTTCATTAAAGAAATGTCACTTATCAAACATAATAGTTGTCATTTTCATAGCCCACTTTAATAATGTTAACTTTTACATATTTATAGTAACTAGTTTAACTAAGATATTCGACGTTTAATAACTCAAAAACGGTATATCGTAGGGATAACATATGCTATATTTTTGAAATCAGGAACAAAGCATCATTCCAAAAATTTAATAATATACAGGGTATCCTTTCGATAGCATTTTAACAAAATTCAGTCATAACCACACAACTTTTATTTAAAACTTTTTTCTATAGGCAATAATAACGATGGTAAGGGGTGGGTAATTTATAATGAATAACCCTCTACAAGGCTTTTTAAAAATAGCGATTTTTGCTTTCTCTTAAAGAAAATTTAAACCAATCTGAATTCAGTTGTGCATTATTTTGCTCATTTAAGCGATTTTCTATTTCCACCAATAACCAGAATACCCTTGTAACTCCACGTCTCGCGTGACACGCTGTATAGTATATCTAGAAAGTACGTGGAATTAAAAAAATCTCTACAAGAAAAACAAATTATTTTTATTGAACAAATCTTAACATTTTATATGAAAAACAACTTGTCTTACTTGCTAATTCATAGGCTAATTGTAAACATTTATTAATTCGGTGGGAAATACCGATAATTAAGTCGGATGCGTATTTCTCAGTGATACTTGCCATGCTTATAAAACTGCTGTCACTAACTGAAGTCGAGTTTGAAATGCCACACGTTCTACATTTTCAATGGGGTTCAAGTTAGGAGAAGCTGCTGGCCACAGAATGGTTGCAATTCTTCTCTGAATTTGCTCTAGTGTAATAATATTTCTTTTCCGTTTTAACACATTATATACCGCCGGCTTAATTATTCCGACACTCCTTGATTGTCATTTTCATACAATTTTTGAAGTTCAGGAACTATGCCATTATCTTAATTGCTTTTCTGGTGCTTTAAAATTGTTAAAAATTTAAATTATGTCAGGTAACTGACACATACTTCCTAGACGTACCATATATAGATATTTTTTTTAGATTTTATTTAAAAGTATACATTTAATTAGGAATAGTTACTTTTAAATTAGATTTAATTCTCAACTGACTCCACTCAGTTCTATCCAACAATTACCCCCTCCTTCCCCGTCACCAAGCACAGGGACAAATTGATTGTTTGTGTAAAGAAAAGTAGGCTTGTTTTTCCAATTAAAATCAAATTCACTTTGTTTATTTATTATCCATCTATGGTTTGTAAGAATTCCAACGTTTTTATTGCACTTCTGTTGTACACCTGGTTTCCGAAAGTGATTTGATTCATAACAACATACCATTAGAAACACAATTTCCGGCAACCAAATTGTAGTTGTGAAAATAAGGGAAATTGGTTGAACGCGTACGTAGTTGCGATTTTTTTTTGATAGCTACGTGTAAGTCTTTATTTGTTTTAAATCCCCAATTGAACATCTTCCAGTGTAATCGACTTTTTTGGCAAATAACATAAAGATAGGAAATATTCACTCCTCCGTATCGTTTTATTCCCTGAATGCCCATGCCTGACAGTTTGAATTTGTAATCCAAACATATTAACAGTATTTGTTTAGCTCACGCAAATATGACAAAATTTATCTGATGTACCCAAACCTCATATTTATTCAGCGAATCCCAAGTTTGTCGAGAGAGTTTATATTCAAATGCTACCAAAAAACTCTAGCCGGACTTGGTGTGTTTATTTCTCATATAAAATTTAAAATTGTAACGTTGTGCATACAAGAAAGTATTCCGTGCGGTCCAAAGAACTGCTTCCAATTAATAAATGAAATAAAAACGATTATAAATGAAATATCGGCAGTCAGCACTTTTTTTTCTTTTGTAAACTTTCCAGTCAAAGGTGCTTTTGATTGTATGGAACAGAGTAATTAATATTCTCTTTATTTTGTTTACTTACATTTCAAAGGATTCAATTAACAATTGTTATCTTTCTAGTTCTAAAAAAACGAAACGTTATTTTTAAAAATCGATCGCTTTCCAGGAATGCTCATATTTAAAGGTTTCAATCGAGGAGATTTATTAATTTACTTTTTGTTCTAAAATAATATTAATTTTAAGTATTCTCATTCGTGATATTAACTTCAAAGGAATATGTAAAATATTATTTTTGTTAATTGATTTTTAAACCTGGACACGATTTTTAACTATCAAAGAAACTTTCATTATTTTTAAATGAAACTTAGCGAATGATAGTCTTTTGCAACCCAGGGAAAAATAATAGATATACTTAATAATAGATATACTTATGGCTGCCTAATTATTTAAATAAACAAATAAATAAATAAATACTTAAGTAACTTTATTAAGTAAATGTTTATAGTAGAGTACATGGCAGCTTTAAAGTCTTCTAGAAACAATTTCTGTTTGCACTTAAGGGTTAAAAGCTAAAACCTATTTTAAATTACTTTTTATCAATATTCGTTGGTGGCTGTAAGGGGTGAAATGTAAAAAAACCGCTGCCAATTACTTGGGGATCAGAACTTCCTCATCGTAGTAAAACTCGACGTGTGGTGGAGTTTGTAATAAAAGTAATTTTTGACGTTTCAAAAAAAGTCACATTTTTTTACGTTTCAAAAAGTCATATTTTTTGACGTTTCAAAAAAACTCGATGTGTGGTGGAGTTGTAATAAAAGTAATTTTTGACGTTTCAAAAATGTCAATTGGTGGAATGTCACTAACATTTTTTTTGACATTTCAAATTGACGTTTCAAAAAAAGTCACATTGGTGGAATGTCACTAATATTTTAAAATTTGAAATGTCAAACAAAAATTTGACATTTCAAATTGACGTTTCAAAAATGTCACTAATATTTTTTTAACATTTCAAATTTTAAGAACCGATTTTGCTCATCAATGAACTTAATCTCTTTCTTGACCTCTAGAATGTGTGTACCAAATTTGAAAGCTTTATCTCAAAAACTGTAGCTGCTATCGCGAACCAGACAGACAGACACACAGACAGAAAATTTTTTGTCTGAAATTTTGCGTATCGTCACAATTCGTCGAGATCCGTCCAGAAATGCAATAAAAATTTTCAAAATTTTTCACGAATACACCTTCCTCACTTTGAGAAGTGAGGAAGTAATTATCCTTTAACACGTTCGGGATATTGTGACCCACCTGTGGGTCATGTGAGCTTTTGCTAATGAACGTCCATGCCCACCGGCGGGTCACGCTTTATGCTAGGTTTAATGTATGTTAAAAAACTGCGTTTAGTTTGAAGGATATTAGTATTCTACGGTTATAAGACAGTAGCTCAAAAAACACTTACAAACTAAAATAAAAATAAAAATTATTCATGAATCTAATATTTTCTTAGTTCTGGAGGTCAAGTTGCAGTCACTAGTCTTTAGTTATCTGAAACAAAAATTTTCATGTCGCATTTTTGCAAAAATAACCCATTTTACTAAGGGCCGACCGGTGGGTCATGACGGCTGTAAGTAAAAATTTTCATGACGTTTCAGCGGGAGAACTTGGCAAACACTGTCGTGACCCACGGTTGCGTCACACCGTCGCGAACGTGTTAAGTAATTTTGCGTTATTTAAATCTATACAATATCGTCTACATTTTTGGTAAATAATAATTTAATTTTTGTCAACGTAAACACTAAAAATTAATTAATTAAACAATTCGGAAAGCTGTTGTTAATATTATCAAAAAAATACTTATTAAAACTTTGAAGCACGAATTAATTTTTTTAAACTTTTGTTAATATCTGGTTGTGGAAGTGTAATTAGTTATGGTTCTCTAGTTAATTATACAAAAAGTAACTCAAAAACATTTGTTTATATTTGTCTATTATAATGTGACCACTACGCCACATATAAAAATAAAAAATGTCCATTATCCAATACATGTAGTAAAACATATACACAAAAATATTTACTTTTTATGGAACTCTAAAAAAACAGTTTTTATTTGCTGTTTTGCAAAGTCCAACCCTGCATATGTTGCATGTCCATTTGGTACGGTGAGGATTTTTGGCGGTACTGCAGAGTGCGCACCTTCTGGAAGTCCTATGCACCGGCATGTGTTTAACTTGATCAGTTCGTAAATTTTTTGGTACATGAGCCTTGTAAGAGTTTTCGGAAAAGGAAGACATTGATCTTCCCAAATCGCGCTTCTAGTACACTGAAAAACCGACAAAAACGTTTCAAAAAGTATTTTTAAGGTACAACCACATGGGACCTTCACAGAATAATAGATTAGGCCCTTGGCTATCTAAAATGGCCAATTACAACATTTTTTGGGAGGTCCAACTTTTTTTTATTATGAAAAATGTCATAAATCTGTCAAAATTAATTTTTCGTACTTTTTCACACATCCCTCACGATATCTCCGGAACCAATTGAGATAATCAAGTTTTTTCTTTTTTTAGTCGATAAAGGAAACGTGAGCGGAGGTGACTGAATTAATTTAGTCTTTATGGAAAACCTAGTTTTTTATAAAATTAGGTAATACTTTAACATTTATTTTTCTTGCAGTATTTTTTCCAGTAATCGCAAAACTTTTTTGTTTTAAGGAATTTTGCCACAGTATATGCATACGGAATAGAATTAACACATCAAGGAAGTTTTTAAAAAAAAAACGCAATACTCTACGACTTATACGTTTCAAGTTATTGTTATTTGAAATTAAGTTTCTGCGGGCAGGATATCTCCCCCGGTTCTACTGTGCTTTAATCAGTGTGCTATGCGTGTTGTGGGTGCCTATTATAAAGTATTATTTTTGACATATCTTTAATATAAATTTTATTTTCATAAGCACTTAGGTTTTACTTATCATTATTTACATTGCACATTATTTAAAATTCATTATATTTATACATTAAAACCTAAAATTGAATTAAAAAAAATACGAAATAATTATTTATTTTAAAATATAAATTTAAAACTTGTTATAAAAATATTTTAAAAATCATCAACGTCGGTATCTAAAAATATCTAGACAGTTTCTTAGTTGCAGCAGTTTGCATATCTATTTGCACTCACTACAGCATTTCAAACCTTGAGCAAAACAGGTACATCTGTTGTTACAGACCCTGTCGGAACATCTTATTGACAAACTTTGCCTTACAATATCGAGCACAGATTCTTGACTAGAAAAAGTTGCCTTCCAAACATTTTCTTCAAATGTCCAACCGTATCAAGTTGAATCTTCCATCTGCATGTATTGTATATGGCTATTGTACTAAATTTTTAATTGATATAGACACCTGGCTCCGTGGTCTAGAGGTAATGTACTTGCCTCAAAACTTCGGGGTCCCGGGTTCGATTCCCGGTCTAGGAACTGGGATTTTTCTGTGAGAGAGATTAATCGTAGTATACTTGGACATTGGGTGAGTGTCCATTGTCTCTAAATGTGTAGCCCTCTCCCACACAAGGTCATTCCAGACCTTCAGGGATAATGAGGGTTGTAATTTCATGTGGTGTTATTATTATTATATTATTATACCTAAAAAGAAAAAAATTACATGTAGGTGTTTTGTTTCTTTTTTAATAGGTATGGGCGATCTAGAAAAATAATTATTACCTTTTTAAATGTTGTCTAAAAGCATGGTCAGTAGGAGGCAGCTCAGAAGCTGGCCGATTTGTACTTGTTTTTAAGTCCCATCGCATTTCATTTAGGGATTTTATATTTTTGTTTTTATTCTTATATAAATAAAGCGTATATTTTACCTCTAATTCCATCGCTTTATCCTCTGACAGAAAAGGAAGGTTTTCTAAATCTTTTAAATTATTTAAATTTTTATATAAAACATCGAATGCCGTTTTCTTCCCTTTATACATGGCATTAGTTGTGTCACAACCAGTTAGGCAATGAATCGTTAATACTTTCTTGCAAATTTCCTCTCCTACATTTGCCACAATATTGTTAATTGACAAAAAATGTATATTCTTACTATGTCCTAATTGTATAAATATATTCCTTTGGGACATATCTGGTGTTTCACACTAATAATGTAAAAGCAAAATCAGGACATCAGTATCAACAGATTTTACCAGAATTATATTACCTGATTTTAATTCTGATAACATAAAATAAACATTCCATTGTTAAGCATTAAATAATATGTAAAAAACTCAATAAAAATAATACTCATTCGCATTCACATTACACAAAGAAAAGTTTGTTTCTAACTGACAATATATGTATAATATAAGATTACTTGTATACAATAGTCTACACTCTACACACTTGAGTGGCGCCGCAGTGAGGCGCATCTAGGATCGAAAAACTTTAAAAAACAAAATCTCGAAAACTATAAGTCCTAGAAAACTGACTTTTTTTTAAGAAACTTCCTTGAAGTGTAAGATTTATTTCATACACATATGGTATGACAAAATTCCTTAAAATAAAAAAGTTTTTCGCTTACCGAAAAAAAATGCAGCAAGGAAAGTAAACGTTCCAGTTTCACCTAGCTTTACAAAAAAATTAAATTTTCCATAAAAACGAAATGAAAGCAGTGACCTTCGCCCATATTTCATTTATAAATTAAAAAAAAAATACCTATAATTATCTCGATTGGTTCCGGAGATATCATGAGGGATGTGTGAAAAAGTAAGAAAAATTAATTTTGACAAATTTAGACATTCTTCGTAATAAAAAAAAAGTTTGACCTCCAAAAAAATGTTGTAATTGGCCATTACAGATGGCCAAGGACCTAGACTATCATGCTGTGAAGGTCCCAAGTGGTTGTACCTTAAAAAAATTTGTTTCAAGAAGGAAGCTACTTTTTCCCCGTTTTACGGTGCACTATTCAGCCTATTAGCACCAACCAGACCAGAAATTACTTCGAGGCGAAAGTTCTTTAGTTTCAGACCATTTTTGGTTGCCTGCTTGGAAATTATAAAAGAGTTTACTAAGGCTATGTCTATGAAGTGCCAAAATAATTGGTTCCACAACAATATATTTCTTTTTTATACATCAGTCTCATCAACCTCTCTGTGGTAAAAAAATGATCAAAGTAGATATGGTATCCTTTACCTTCTAAACCCTCAGTCATCTTATGAACAACATATTCTCCTAAACCCAGTTCCTTTATGTCATCTTTGTTTTTTCCTTCCACCAACTTCCTCATTCTTTCCTGTGTAAACTTAAAAATTGGATATATACCCGTACTGATCTGCAAGGACCCAAATTTTATATCCACGCTTTATCGTTTTGTTTGAAGGTATTGCTTGAATGATGATCGGCTTTTAAATTTGACCAAACTCTCGTCAACCGATTGTTCCTTCGTTGGATTGTAATAGTGTTAAAATTTATGTTTCAAACTGTCGATGTAAGGACGTATCTTATATAACTTATCATAACCCGGTTGCCCCTTTTTTTGGCATAAGAGTATTGTCATTCAACTGAATATTGCTCAAAAGGATTCCAAAACGATTTACGTTCATCGAAGAAGTAATATATGTGTCACGAAGTTCAGGTCATGAAGACCAGTAATCTCTGTAGCTTGGAGAGGTCTTGATTCCCATGAGCAGATTTATTGTAATAAATAATTTTACTTCGATAATATTTGTAGGCTCAAATCGCTTTCCTGGCTCTGAGCAATAATGATTGGTTTGAAAAACGATGTCATTCAACAGGTTGTTATCAACAAAACATTGGAAATAATCGTAGATTTATCTTGTACGTTATTAGGACCTACATTCTGCTCAAATTGTTTTAAATTTGGAGTAAAATCCTTTTTATTCCACATCACTAAACTCAAAGGAATGTCATACTCCGAGGAATCACTGGTAGTCCCATTGTCATCACAGGTATTCACATTGTTATCACAGTCATTTCCAGTATTATCGTCATCGTTATTGCCATCAGATTCCATGTTCTCATCTTCTAAAGCCTCTTCCAAATCATCTACTATCATTTGAGTAGGATTCTGGAGCACAAGGTCATCAATCTCGATGTCTTGAGATCAATATATTTAGACATTCTGAAAAATAAAAGTTCTGATTTGCAAAGTGGTACAAAAATGAAACTAGTAAACAAATATCAAAATGTTGCATTTGAAGTGAAAAAACTAATGTTTACTGCATTCAAATTACTCAAATCGATAGTAATATGTGAATACTTACTTCAAAAAGTGTTCAAAATATATAATTATCACCAAAAACAAACTAACCTAGCACACACGTGTGTAAAGATTGACAATAACTGATTGAGAAGCTATTCTATAGGAACTGTTTCACTTTCCAGAATTAGTTTGGTTACTAAATGATAGAGGACACACTGTATTCATAATGGTTTCACTCTTACACCACAATGCATCAAGAAAAAAATTATAAATTTGTGGTTACATAGCGAAACCACTTCCCCTGAAAGGGTTAATAGCATTGTAATGGAATTTTATCGATTTTTTTATGAGCGCTTGCTCGATAGGTCGAGTTTCACCTGTCGTCGTTCGAAATATAGCAATTTAACAGAATTAACCTGAATAAAACTGAAAATTTGAATTGTACGATTCTTCAACAATGTCAGATAAATGAGTTTCTTCATTTCCGATATTTTGGCAATTAGGTTTTTATCCCATATATTTTCATATCCGATGCATGGTAATTTTTTTTTGTAAGAACAATGACAACTTACAAAATACGAATATTAAAGAAGATTACAAGAAAAAAACTTATTAACAAACATTTATAGTTACATGTAGATACAAATAATGTCTTCAGGCAATGAAGGTTTAGTACTGAGAACAGGAATTTTATTGTCAACAGTTACCTCCATTTCCAGTGGATCTTGAAGGGTGGGTTTTGACTTCAGGCTATTAATCCTAATAAAAATTGGTAATACTCAATAAATGTTGATTCAGACTATCTTCTGTTGGTGGGAATTTATTTATGGTGTCAGAAACCATAATGCTTCGCAAATGAGACTTTACTTTGCTCCCTCATCATATTGTTACAATTCGGCCCTATATTTTACAATCACACGGTTTATAAAGATCACTGACAAGGAATGAAATAAATTCTCGAATCTGTTTCATATAAATTTTTATGAAATACATCACTTTAAAGCGTTCATTTAATGAATTATATTTACGCAATTTGTTTCAACAAATACGCGACTGAATCACAAACATTTTAAAAACTCGTTAATATTAATTACAAATAATGTAACGTGCCTCATCATTTAATTAAAATTTCATGTTTTTAAACGTAATTATTAAATTAAAGCAATCTCTACGATTACATGTTGCAATGTAACGAACGTAATATAAATTAGCAGTGAACGAGTTAAACAATTAGATCCTGATGACTACCCAATAAAAATAATTTTCAGTTTCGAAAGTAACACACTTTATATTGTCT
Source organism: Rhamnusium bicolor (assembly GCA_029963845.1). Taxonomy (NCBI): domain Eukaryota; kingdom Metazoa; phylum Arthropoda; class Insecta; order Coleoptera; family Cerambycidae; genus Rhamnusium; species Rhamnusium bicolor. Next base: position 1,383,153 of record JANEYF010004128.1, read on the forward strand.
GACATTTTACATTTATATATTTAGTAAAATGAAACGAGAGGTTTAAAATTCTTTTTTGGTCGCTTTAAGGACAAATTCTTGCAACTATCGTGGCAACTACAAGAACTTTTAACGGATATATTTGACACGGCTTTAAATACTACAAATCAGTAAATGAGAAGCACAGGAATCGATCTCAATGGATTTTTTCCGCAGAAATTAATCCGAGCCGTGTCCGAGCATATTCGGATATTGCGTATGTCTCTAATTATGTAGCCTCTTCAATAGAAATGTTAGTTTAGGAATACATGGAATTGTTATCTATGGCATTTAATGTCAAAAATAATATTTAATAGTGAAGAAATGAATAACACTTTTTGCCATAATTGACGACATGAAGTTGGTTGGAATGATAAAGTAAATATAATGGCAAAACGCACGCAGACTTTGTATGTGTGTGTCAGGAAGAACTCTGAATGGAGTTATGAATTACTACTCGTGTGAAAAGCGCATAAAATCAAAAAAAAGTGTTGACTAAATAGGGCTGTCAAACATGTCCCATGGGACAGAGGCGTACGCGAAATTAACTAATACGAGAAACAATAAACTGTTACAATTTATAACAATGTATGTAAACCTTACCCTCTTAACTAGCTTGATGAACTAGTTTGCTTATCACAAACCGGAGATGACGTGTAGCCATTTTGCAGCATCAGGTATGTTTCTATGGTTGTCTCCATGAGTGATGTTCACTTTGGTGAAAACATATTCTTATATTTTGAAAACGACCGTTCGACATTTACTGATGTAATACACGCATACGTAAAATAGTCTTTGAACGCACTTAATGGATCTGGGGCTACACCATCACATATTTGTCTTAATTTGGTAAAACCGTTGTCTTTATTTAACACACTTGCGAACTTTTCTTTAACGCGCTCATTTGTTGCGTCACCTATGTGTGTCGCAGTAGATTTACGTCGTCCATTATTTGCAGTGACTCCGCTAACGACAAAGCACTGTTTTCTACATTTTTTATGCTTTCATGTAATGGTTTATCATTCTTCGCAGTATTTTTTAAAGCTGTTTCAACGGAAATATCTTCGAATTTTGTCTGACTTTCCTTAATAGCTGCAGCCTCATCTGTATTGAATTGTAGTATCACAGCTTTTATTTGTTGGAAATATTCAGCATAATAAAAAGCTGCCTGCAACCATGTTCCCAACATGTAAGAATCGGCTGTGGTGGTTCAGGAATACCGAGACACTTGCTATGATATGCACGGAGACGTTTAGGAGAATTAAGAAACACTTTTTTTGTACTTGCTATTAATGCATCCACCTCTGGAAAACCTTTTCGAATGGTTTCTGCCACAAGATGTAAAGCATGCACACCAAAAAAAAATCTCTTACTGCATTGCTGCTTACGTAAATAAACTTAATGTTATTAATTTCAAGCAGTCATGTAAGTCACTCAAGAACATTATTCGAAAAATTTATTACACCAAACATAAAACAGAATAAATTATCAATACGAAATAATAACAATCGGTATTTTTTCCTCTATAACTCTTTTTTCTCTCTTTTTCCCCTTTTGTTTTCTTCCTTCGATTCTTCTCATTCCTTCCTTCTTCATGTTAGGTATGTTTTTTTTTCTATTATTTAATGGAAGTAACAGTACCTGATAACCAATCTGGCAACTGAACTTTAACCACCATTGATTTGTCATTTATTATTAAGCCTGGCCAAGCGATGGTAGATTCAGGGTCGGGCGCAATACCAATGCCATCGCGCGCTTGTTTACGATGACACGACACACTTCAGTTGTTATCTGTCGGTCGATGCATAGAGTACTAATAAATAATAAATAATGTTGAGCGTAAAGAGTAGAAAACGACCGTACGCTGATAAAGTGAATTTATCGGTGAATTTCTGGATTTATATGATGGATGTAAAATAATTTGTAAAGTTTGTGATCAAAACTTAATGTGTTGGAATAAATACGGTTGCAAAATTCATGTCAATAGTAACCGGCATAAAAATAAAAAAAATGGCGTGTCTTCTTTGGGACCTCAGTTTATGTTTGATTTACTGTTAATGCTGATTGCCTGTGATGTTCCCCTGCGCATATTGGATAAACCAGCATTTCGGAAGTTCTGGAATAAATACAATCCCCAGGTGACTTTACCAACTCGTTCATCGTTACGTAAATATGTACCAAGTGTTCGTGAAGACATTATAAATAGGATTAAATAGTATAATACGTGTACTCGACCCTGTTAAACCAACATTTCAACTTTTACTAGCTAGCAAAAGAATAACTGCGTGTACTGGCGAAACAATTACGCGGGTGGTGTTGGAGACTTTCGAAAAATTTGAACTGTCAACAAGTCAAGTGTTGATGTTTGTGACCGACGGTGCTGCGACAATGCGTTTGGTGGGCCGTTTTCTTCAAAGAGACGATTGTAGGTTTTCACATGTTACGTGTAAAGTGCATGCGTTCCATCTTATAGCAGAAACGATTCGAAAATGTTTTCCAGAGGTAGATGCATTAATAGCAAATACAAAAAAGTATTTCTCAAATCTCCTAAACGGCTTCGAGCATTTCACACACTGTGTCCTGGTATTCCGGAACCACCAGAGCCGATTCTTACACGTTGGGGAACGTGGTTGAAGGCAGCTTTTTATTATGCTAAATATTTTCAACAAATAAAAGCTGTGATACTACAGTTCAACCCTAACGAGGCTGCAGCTATTAAGGAAACCCAGACAAGCCTTCAAGATGTTTCCCTTGAAACAGATTTAAAAACTATTTATAACAATTATAGAGGACTACACGACGCAATAGAAAAATTGCAAAATACTTCGCTGACGTTAGTGGAATCGCTGCAAATAGTGGAGGACGTAAATACACAGCTACAGACTATAAATGACGCAAAAAATGAGCCCGTTATTGAAAAATTCGAGCGTGTATTACGGAAAGATCCTGATTTTACCAAATTAAGACAAATTTATGATGGTGCATCTACAGCTGCGTTAAGTGAGTTCGCAGAGTGTTTTACTTATGCCTGTATTACTTCCGTAGATGTCGAACGGTCTTTTTCAAAATACAAACATATTTTTTTCACCACAGCGAACATCGCTTACTGAGACAACTGTAGAAACATATCTGATACTACACAGTTATTATAGAAGTGCTCCAGTTTGTGATAACGACACCCAAGCTACTTCATAAATCTGCTTAACAAGGTGAGTTTTGTACATATTTTTATAAGGTGTACCAGTATTAATAAAATTTATTTCCATTTATTTTATTTATATATTTATTTATTATTAGTTATCACTTAGATATACAATGTACATGTGTGAACGTCATTTAACAGTTTAATAATAATGTGCAGCACTAAGCTTACAAAATATAAGGAAATACATAAAAAAAGAATTTAAAGCGAACGAACTAGTACAAAAACATACATCACAATATATAAAATATTTTTGTTTTTATTATTGTACTTATTCAAGTATTATGATATGATGCATACCCAGTACGTGTCTGTAGGATTAATGACCTTGGCCAGGCATATTTATTATTGTATGTATTGTAAAAAATTGTAAATATGTAACATTTTGAAATTGGCAAATATTAAATGTATTATTATTATTAGTTTTATTACTATTATTATTATTATTCTATATTGTAAGGTTTTTATATTTGGGATATGTAACAGTGCTATTGAGATATAGAATAATGGAAATTAATATCTGAAGGCTATTATGGGAATTATCATTTATGATCAAATGCTCGTATTTAATGTAGCAGTTGATGTTAATACCAAATTTATGCGATTAAATTACTGCTGGACGTTACATTAGTATAACGACCATAAAAAAATTCATAATTTATGTAACTGTACTTACTGCGTAATTGCATAATAATTATACAGGGTGCCTTATGTTGGTCTCATTCGATTGTCCAAAGGCTGGCGATACATATTGTGTGAATTTACTTAACAGTATCACATTGTTGTATTCAGCAGTTATATTTGTTTGAAGGCCATATTAATTTAAAAATCAATTTGGTCTACACCTATCCCCACCAAGGGCTAAGACAAAAGAAAAAGAATGCGCAGGCATAATTAGATTTAATGAGACTTCCGTATGATTTTTATGACAAGAAAACTTTATTTAGTGGCATCGTAAGAGAGTTTCAGGACCACGCCGGGTCTCGATAAATTATATTAAACAGGATTAATGAAGGTAGGATTCATTAATTTCTTATTCCACCAAACCGTTAACACAGTCCACTTTTTTCACTGTAATTTTCATTATTTCATAGACAAAAATACTAATAGCACTCCAAAAATGTGCCATTTCGGTTCACAAACAGCTATAATCGTGAGCCTAGCAACACTTCTATAGAGAAATTGATGTACCCTAATTTTCTCTTCCGGGATCGTTAGAGCATCCTCTTATGATAAATTTTTACACGGGTGCTTGCGCGCTATCTGGAGAGTTCTCCCGTAATGACATCATCACGTATGGCGACCGTCTCTTCTTAATTAAGACTGCTTATATTTCCATGACTAAGAGGATTTACTTCAAAAGAAGTAAAGAAATTAAGCAAATGAATAATTTTAGATCAAATGGTGTTGTCTGATATTAGATAAATATTCTATATAACCTAACACAATAGAAATATTATGAAGTTTTATTCTAGATCGTCATTTAAAACGCATAATTAGTAATAAATATTTATTTATTGCACCGAATACAGATTTGAAACTAAGAATTTATATTAGGAACAATAACATGTTGTATTTTTGGACATTAGTAATGTGGAACGTGGTAAATTACTAACTGTAAATAAATGAGACGCACAAATTTTCAAAAGTTTAAAAAAAAATTGTGTTATATTTCAAAAACTGCGAGAGATATTGAAACGAACTTTTGTGGAATAATAATATTTCTATCGTACACATATCTTCACTAGTAAAGAATATAATCGAATCCCTTAATGATATATGCCCAATAAAGGAAATTATAGAAAACCTGAAGAAAAGAGATTAAAAGCATAAAGGAGCAGTGTTCACAGATGAAAAATAAAGGTTGGGAAGCATACTGACAAAAAAGAAATTTAGTTGGCAGAATGGTAAAAACATGTAAAGAAAAATATGTACTATAATAATATAATTATCTCCAACTCTCATAATGGCCCAGAACTATGGAAACAATTAAAGAAATGATTACCAGATAAAAATCATGCTACTAGTGAATGTATCGCATTTTCGAATATACAGGAAACAAAGAAAGAAACGAAGATATAATTGCTGACGAATTTAATGCATTCTTCCTCACAAGTATCGAAGAAATTACCTCCAATATTAACTTTAACAATATTTATAAACAGATTCTTAAAAAATATTGAACAAAAAGGAAGCTTTTACTTATTTCAAACAACCATCGCAAAATTAAGAAAAATAATTGCAAATTTAAAAAATACCGTAGACTGTGTAGACTATGTTAACAATGAAACTAGTTCAAGATGCTTTCAATGCAATAGGATATCAGTTTCTTGATGTAATAAACTTGTCATTATAATATGGTGAATTTCCAGAGGGATGGAAGACATCTTGCGTCATACTAGTGCCAAAAGTTCCAAACACAATATTATGTGAAGAACATAGATCTATAAATACCGTTCCGGTTTACGAAACATTTTTAGAAATTGAGGTTAAAGATCAGCTACTTAAATTTTGTGATTAAAACTGTGTTTTACTTTGTAACCAATCAGGCTCCGAAAACTTTATTCTTGTGAGTCCGTAATTTTAAATATATGTGACGAATGGTACAAGTCTTTTAGAAAACAATTATGTAATATTAGCAGTGTTCTTGGATTTCCGACAGGTATCTGAAACGATAAACAGAGAAATACTATTGTATAAATTGGAAAGAATTGGTATTACAGGGGATGCATTAAATTGATTTAAAACATATCTTAATTCTAGAACACAAAGTATTAAATTTGGAAATGCTCTATCAGATAAATTGCAAGCCATGCGTGGCATCCCACAAGGGACTGTTCACAGACCAATTCTCTTTAATTTACACATAAATGATACTGTAAAATATTGTAAAATATTTGTTTGCGGACGATACAATGATATATATTACGGGTAATGACATACTAACGATATTTAGTTTGATGAATTATGATTTATTTGCAGTAAGTAAATGGCTATGCGATAATAGTTTAAATTTAAATATAGGTAAGTCTAAATATATGTTAATAGATAACAAATTTAAATTATCTCAGAACAATCTCTCTTATACTAATTTAAATCTCAAAATTATGGGAAATAAACTAGATAAAGTAAATGAAATCAAGTATTTAGGAGCAATTATTGATGAATATAAAATGAGTAAAATATCAAAATAAGTATATTTTTTTAGGAAGAATAAAAACTGTTTTTCTACAAACACCATTAAGAGGGCTAATCGAAATAGGATTTGTAAGGTAATTTTTCAAAATTTATTTCTTCCATACGGTTTGGTCAAATTACACCAAATTTGGAGGATCAGTAGTTGAAAGTGTACTAGAGGGTACATGTATATATATTTTAATTAATTTTCACTTTATGTAGGGAAAATTTATACTGTAAATATAAATAAAATTTGAACGTGATTAGCTCCTGAATTCTGATATCAATCGGTAAAATTCATACATGTTTTCTAGAATGAATCTTCCTAATTATGCTCAGCAAGTTTCAAACTTTTATTCTGTACTATTTGGTTAAAATGAATTTTCTAAATTAGTATCTTTATCACTACAAATAGAGCAAGGAAGTGTTACCTCTATCGGGAATCGCACCTCAATCGGTGAATAAAACGTCCAGTGAAGGTATAGTCAAGAGCAAAATTATTCAGCGGCGCATGTATAAAAACTTTCTAGAGAGTGACACAACTATCCGAAGCTTTTTCCCGACTAGGCCCCTTAAAAACTAAATTTTTAACACGGCATACTTGAATTAAAAATGTAATATTATATAAACTAGCGTTAAAAATGATCACATGATTTACTTTTAACACTAGTGCAAAAAGTAAAATGACAAGGCGTTTGTCATAATAACATTTATATATTTATTAACAAAAAATTACAAATTATTTAGAAATATTTATATTAATTGTACAATTGGAGCAATTAGTAATATTTATCCCTTGTGAGGAAGCTACTTCACAAGAAATTGTTGAAGTTAAACTTGAAGCAGTGAAGGAAATACTATTAATATGCTCTATTTCTGAATTGTTAGAAGAAGGGCAATTATTTGGAAGAATGTGACAAGCAATCCTCTTTTTTGTTCTAACGAATCTTCCAAGTATCCTTCTGCAACACTCGAACTTTTCCATCCTCCATGTCTTTTTATTGTATATAAATTTGCACCAGAGTCTGCTAACAAGCTGGCGGATGTCCGACGGAAACAATGTCCGATGTAAAGTTCATTATTTGGTCATTTCAAAAATCTTGCAATATCTGTAGGCATCTTTCCAAAAAATATTTATTCCAACAGGTTGAATCGTACATTTGTTACTAGTGTATTTAATAAAAAGACGTTGGTGGTTCACATCAGCTGGACGTAATGCTAAGTACTTATGATATAAGTCGATATAAGTCTCAGTAATAACAGTAAAGGTTCTTGAAACTCTAGTCTTGCTATCTGGAATGTTTACCACTAGTGTATTTCCTAAATCCTCAATATTGTTTAAACTCATTTGACAAAATTCTTCACGGCGACACGCGCCTAGTATACCCATTACAGCAGCTACTTTAAACATCAAATATTTGTCATCTGGCGCCTCTGCAATAAACATCAATATTTTGGCGTGTACAAATTTTTAATTTTTTTGGACGACATCCTTCTCCTTTTCGCTTCAAAAATGCAATGAGTTTATAAAACTTACTTATATCTTGATTGTTCTTGACATTTAACATAGCCTTTATCATTGAAAAATGTGCCCAAAGCATCGAAGACTTCCAAATTTTAGAATTTTGCTCGAAATAGGCCAACATTACATTTTCACTGTACTTGCCTGCAACATTGTTCCGATCGCACCATTCCACAAATCGTTTGTACGCTAATTCATATTGTTGTTTGGATTTTGTGGGCAACAAATCTAAAGTTGCCCTTGTAGCTGCTTCTTCAATTTCTTGAGGAAGCGATTCGCTTCCTTCTGGACTATAATTAATATTGGAACTCATCATATTGCAATAGTTTTTCACATTTGACAAGCATGTGTCAAACAACGGGCAAACTTAATTTATTTATTTCATAAATCCTACAAACTACTAGAATTATGAGGTAACCATTAAAAGGATTTGAAATCTTTTTAAATAAACTTTATTGTTCTTTTAATGGTGTTTGTAGAAAAAACATTGTATGATACACGTGTTAAAAATGACTTTATTTTGTTCGTGGAGTTGCTCCACTCGGTTACGCTCGTTTCGCAAACTTCTCCACTCACAAAGTAAAAAGTCATTTTTAACACTTGTATCATAAATAACTATTAAACATGTCTACAAAAATCCTACTTTATATAAGTTTAATTAGTCCACACATTGATTTTTGCTCAACAATATTATTTAACCTGAACCAAAATGAAATACATAAACTCCAAATTATACAAAACAATGATATGAGATAATTTTGAAATGTAATAAATATACACCGATAACCATAATCTTAGAATTACTTCATATTATTTTTAGATGTTTAATATCTGACACATATTTTAGAAATTTAAAAAGTTGAATATGTTCTCTCAACTTGCCGGTGATGTAATTTATGTGTTTGTCCCATCTTATGTGACAGTCAATAATTAACTCAAAGTATTTAGAATGCGGTTTAGGGAATACTGAAAGACAATTATCTTGTTCATACTTTATTTCTAAGGATTGGAACTGCGGTAAAGAGGCATTATAGCAGCTAAAAGGTATATATACTGTTTTTTCAAAGTTCACTGATAGAAGTTTAAAATCAAACCATTGCTTTATGTTTGCAAAATCATTTTGTACTTTTTCTCTTAAGTTGTCTTAGGTGTCACTTTCATAAAAAATGGCAGTATCATCAGCAAAATTGACGATCGTACCTTCTGATTGTATCTCAAATAAATTATTAAGGTAAAGGATAAACAGAATTGGCCCCAGTATAGTGCCCTTGGGTACACCATATTCAATTGTTTCAAAACTGCTTCTGGTGTTATCGATTTCCACACATTGCTTTCTATTTGTTAGGTAACTACACATTAATTTAAGAGCTGTACCTCTAATTTTTATATCATCTAAATTGTCCAATAATAACATGTGGCTTATTGGATCGAAAGCCTTTGCTAAGTCTAGAAACAAACATAGCGAAGGTTTTGAGTTATCCATAAATTTTCTTGGTAAACATAGTAATTGCGTGTTCAGTCGACTTACCCTCTCTAAAATAAAATAAAATCATGTGGTAATTTAAAACTGTTTATTAAAAATGTAACTAAATTATATACAGATGTTAGAGTATAAAATAAGGAATAACTGTGTACAAGTCATGTGGTATTGTAAATAGCTTATGCTAAATAAACTCATTCTAAAACCAAACTGTTGCGTTGACAAAATATTGTGTTTATCTAGAAACCTCAATATTTTGGTTTTCAATGCCATGACTTATTTATTAAGTATGTCAGAGGAGCGATAACGTATTCTGATATTTCTTTAAGCGTTTCTGATTTAATGTTATCAAATCCAGGAGCTTTTTTATTTTCTAGTTTGTTTATATAATCTTTTATTTCAAAACTGGTACAAGGATGTAGAAATAAACAATGTAAGTTTATTTTTCTTTCTTCATTATAATTTGCATTCATTTTTATTTTATTGGCAAGTATTTTTCCCATATTTGTAAAGTTATTATTAAATATTTTACACATTTCGGATTTGCTTCTAATAATTTCGTTTTGTTCATTTTTTATTTGTGTTATACTTTGGTTTTCTTTGTTGGTTACTTATTTTTTAATTTACTCTATAATTTCCATAGAGTTTTCATGTTGTTTTTACTTGTTTCTATTTCATTCTTGTAGAACGGTTTTTTTTTTATTAACTGTATGTAGTATACTCATTTCTTAAATCAATATCATTTGGATCCCTTTTTAATTTCTTGTATATATTGTACCTTTTATTAATTAAAGTTATTATGCCCCTTGTAATCCACTCTTTCTTTTTATTTTCTTTCTTTCTGATTGTTTTTGTATGCTTATTTATTAGTTCTGTTAGTTTATCATTTTTCTGTTTCAGTGTCCAAATCCTCCTCCGTGATAACATAATTCCAATCATAATTTGATAGTTCATGTCATGTCTTGTAACTGATGTACTTTTTTATTCATTCCGTTTTTATTAGTTTGTATTTTGGTTTTCTCTAGTACTAGTTGTAAGATAACGGGAAAATGATCTGTTATGCCAAAACTCAATTATAAAAGATAGTATTTTTCTTCAACATCTGTAAATTTTGAATTTATAAAAATATGGTTAATGCATGACTGATTCACCGTCTATTCTAGTATATTTAATAATTGCCAATTTATATTCATATTCACATAAAGTGTTTAAAAATTCACTTGCAACATCATTATTTTTCAGTATATCAATATTTAGATCACCTATTATTAATTTATAATCTGCATTATTTTTTACAGTTTTTAGATATTCATAAAAATCGAGGTAAATTCTCTAGAATTTATAGAGGGTGATTTATATACTGCTATAATATTAACTGTATAATCTAATATTTGACTATTTAAATTTATAACTGAAACACTATTTATTCTATCAGTTTGATAAGTGTAATTTAATATATATTACTATACTACTATATTATATTACTATAGAATATCATATCCTTCAATTTAATATAATACGAGAAATGTTAACGACTTTTTTTATAGACACTCCTCAATCAAACAGATTAGCCAAAATGTTTTATAAAAGTCTCATTATAATCAAACAATTTCCTGAGAATATCAAACAATGTAATAATTACCTAAATTTAAAAAACAATAAAGTGTATATGCTTTCGATAGTCAAAAAAATTAAAAGTGTTTATACATTATTGTAAACTATAATATAACTAAATATATGTTGTTATTAAGTAGATATTTTACTTCCTCATCCCTCAAAGTGAGGAAGTTGTCTTCGTGAAAAAAATTTTGAAAATTTTTATTGCATTTCTGGACGAATCTCGACGAATTATGACGATACACAAAATTTCAGACAAAAAAAAAATTTCTGTCTGTGTGTCCGTCTGGTTCGCGATAGCAGCTACAGTTTTTGAGATAAAGCTTTCAAATTTGGTACACACATTATAGAAGCCAAGGAAGAGATTGTGCTCGTTGATGAGCAAAGTCGGTCCCAATGTCTAAAAAAAATATTAGTGACATTCCACCAATGTGACTTTTTTGAAACGTCAAAAAATGGGATTTTTTTGGAACGTCAAAAATTACTTTTAATGTAAACTCCACCACACGTCGAGTTTTACTACGGTGAGCATGTTCTGATCCCCAAGTAATTGGCAGCGGTTTTTAATATCATGTTCATAAAATTCATAAGATAACTTTAAGGTACCTTATACCTTATACTTTATACTATAAGTATATGTGTAATAGCTTATTTGCTAAATAAAGAGATTATTATTATTATTTATATGTTGTAATAATAATAATAATAATAATAATAATAAAACGTCTTTATCTTTCCGACCCGAGGAATTATAGGCCGATCACTTGCCTTAACTCCTGCTACAAGATATTTACACGTATCTTGTATGCTAGGACGCTGAGGTCTGTTGATCCGGTCTTCCAGCAGATACACGAACAGCGTGGTTCCAAGAAGGGCATGGCAGGTTGCAAGGACAGCCTGCTGATAGACCGCTGTATTACACAGGATTCTGTGCAATACAAGCGGAATCTATCGATGGCCTGGATTGATTACCGCAAGGCATTTGATACAACATCACATGAGCTATTGTTGTACTTGCTCGAATGCCTTGCGGTACCAGCACCACTAGTGAGATGCATAGAACAGCTGCTGCCGCTCTGGAAGACCCGCTTCACCATAACATCAGGTACACAGCGGGTTACGACAGAGCAGGTGGCATTTAGGAGAGGAGTTTTCCAGGGTGACTCCCTGAGTCCTCTCCTCTTCTGCATCTCACTGCTGCCGTTGTCTGTTGGGCTCCGCCAAACCCGCGGATATCAATGTGGGCCACCCAGCGACCGGAGGCATAAGGTCACCCATCTATTTTATATGGATGACCTTAAACTTTATGCCTCCGGAGAGCGCGAACTACAAAACGCTCTTAGGGTGGTCGAAGAATATACGCGGGCAATTGGTATGGAGTTCGGGTTGGACAAATGTGCAGTCGTCCACCTCAAGAGAGGACGATGCGGGGAATTTTCTGAAGATGCGCAGCTCGCAGACGGAAGCATCCTAAGACATCTGGATGCCGGAGAGACCTATACATATCTGGGTGTGCAACAAAGGCACATCCAGGATGTATCACAAATAAAAGATTCTCTCCGCGGCAAGTACAGACACCGCCTCCGAAAGATTTGGTCTTCCGAACTTTCGGGGAAGAACAAGGTGTCTGCAACTAATATGCTTGCCGTTCCGATTCTGCTCTACTCCTTCGGAGTAGTAAAGTGGAGGGTAGATGAGCTGCGTCAATTAGACAGAGATACCCGCAAGATGATGAATATTCACAGAAGTATTCATCCTAGATCGTCCGTTCCTCGTGTGTACCTCCCACGTCAACGGGGGGGCCGAGGACTCTTGAGCCTGGAGTGTACGCATGGCAGAGTAGTACTGAGTATGGCATGTAACATACTCAGGAGCTCAGATCCCCTCTTGCGGTTCGTAAAACATCATGAAACTGTAGGAGTGGGAGCAGGATTGTTCAAGGCAGCAAAAAGAGCCGCAGATGAACTCGGTCTCGCATTTGACATCAGGCGAGGAGGCCGGCGAGGTGCTGATGTTGAGTCAGTCACAGAACTTCAGCCAAATCGTCTGAAAGCCCGAATTAGAGCTGCCGAACAGGAAAATCTGTTTCGGCAGCATGTCGATAAACCCCAGCATGGTGTCTTCTATAAGAACATAGAAACACTGGGTTTATCGACCAGGCTGACCTTCGCCTTTCTAAGGTCAGCAGGGCTTAAGTCGGAGACCGAGGGATTCATTATGGCCTGTCAAGATGGTGTTACCAACACCTTGGTCTACCGTAGCCGCGTGTGGCGTGTAGAGGTTCCTGATATCAACTGCAGGACCTGCCATCAGGCGCCGGAATCGCTCATGCACTTACTTTCTGCATGCCCTATATATGCGATTTCGGCCTACATCCACCGACATAACGCGGCTTTACGAGTGCTATACTACCATCTAAGGCACTCGTACGGGGTAGACCAGACACCAGTGCTGCCTTACGTCCCCGGAGATATTGAGTCCGTTGTCGAGAACGAGAAATGCCGGATTTACTGGAACTACTCGTTCCCGACTGTCAGGCTAATCCAAGCCAACAAGCCTGACATAGTCCTCCTCGACCATCAACTCAAGGTGATGTATGTTATCGAGTTCTCGGCACCTGCGGAGAAAAACATCACCTTGAAGGAGGAGGAGAAACGGACCAAATATCGCGATCTCCGGTACGAGCTCCAAATGCTGTACCCAGGCTACTCGGTCAAAATGGTCGTCCTTATTATCGGTGTACTCGGAGGGATAAAGCCTACGCTGCTCTCGGAACTGAAGATCATACCGGCCTGCCAAAAACCAGCCGAGTGGCTGGCAGGTCAAATGCAGAAGGCGGTCATTCTAGGTTCTCTCCGTCAGCTTAGGGCACACGATTCTGGTATCTACAGTCACTAACCCTGCGGGATGTGGGGAGTGGCTGTCTTTATTAATAGTGAAATAAATACAAAAAAAATATTGTATTTACAATAATAATATGTTTTAGATGTTGGGGAATGCTCGGCGAAGTTTAGCCAAGGCTACGCTTAACCGCGCATTTTAAGGATGCCAATGTAAAAAACAGAGGCATTATTTAACAGACTTAAACTAATCTTAAAACTATAAATTATTTCACGTTATTTCCTAAACTAATAACATCTGTAAATTTGTAATATGCAGTGCGTTCGGAAAATAAACCTGTATCTATTATATTACATATATAAACAAAATAAAAATTTAAAACTAAAGAAATTTTTCACATAAAACTAACGTTACTTTTATTTATTTATTCGTCCATGTAATAATTCATTTTTTAAAGAGATTTTAAATTGCTGCAGTGACATTAATTTAAAATTTTCTGTTATACCATTGTACAATTTTACTGCATTGTATGAAAATGATCTTTGAAAAATGGCTGTGTTATGTTGGGGCATTGTGAACATGTTATTAAACCTGATGTTAACATTGTGAATAGAACTTCTGGACACAAGTTTTTCCCTAAGGTAATCTGGAGTGGAGGTCAACAGCAGTCTATGAATAAATGTTAAATAATGATATTTAGCATGATCTGCCATTTTTAGCCATTTAAGCTCTGTAAATTTATGAGCTAGGTACATGGTCAAATTTCCGCAGATTGTATATAAATCGACAACAGAGATTTTGTACCCTTTGTATACGGTTTTGAGTAAGCACATCTAAGCAGGGAAAGTATACAATGTCACAATAATCAAACACAGGCATGATTAAGGATTCACACAGTTTTTTTCTAAGTTTGTAATTCATTATATATCTGTTTGCATATAAGACTTTCATTTTAATATAGACTTTTTTGAGTTAATTTAGAAATGTGAGAATAAAATCGTAGTTTTTCATCAAATATTACTCCTAGTATTTTTGAATTCTGGGAAAATATCAGCAAAGTATTGTCTATTTTTAGTTTTAATTCATTTTTTATATCCATCCGCTTATTATCGGAACAAAATAACATAACTACACTTTTATTTGGGTTTAATTTTAAATTATGTTTGGCTACATAAGTACAGATTGAATTAAGATCTTGATGAATTTTAAGTGATGCCAATTGAGTTTCAGATGGTTGGAAGGAGTGTAATACCAGTGTGTTATCTGCATATGATTGAATATGTTAATGTTGAATAAAACTCAAAATATCTGCAGTGTATAATAAAAATTACAGTGGACCAAGGATGGAACCCTGCGGAACACCCGAAATAACTAATTGCGCAGTGGATGTTTGCTGGGCAACAGATACTTGTTGGTGACGATTATATAAATATGATTCAAAAAAGCGTACTGATTTTGCGTCAAAACCATAATAAGCCAATTTAATACATAATAAATTATAATCAATGGTGTCGACAGCTTTGGAAAAATCTAGTGAAACCAAAGCTATAGCAAGTTTGTTATCACGGGCCTGTAATATATTATCAAGTTATCTGGTAATGTAATACAATTTTTAAATCGTATATTCATGACTTTTAAACCTTTTCAGATTTCTTTTTGGTTTTTCTGATTTTGAAAAAAATCTAAATATGCTAACTTTTCTCTCCTTACTGATGCGAGAGCATAATTACGCAGGTGTTTATAGTGATTCCAGTTTTCATCGCTTTTTGCAGATTGTATTTAGTTAAGGCCCTGTCGCGTTCTTTAAAAATTAACTTTAATGTATCTGTCAGCCAGGGGTAATATTTATTATAATGTAATAGTTTTGTAATAGTTGATGCTCTCATACAGTAATTGGTCATTATGACTGTTGCATGAATGTTTTGATGATGTATCAAATGAAATAAATAAATAAATATATGTTAAAGAATAAAAAACAATATGAAAGTAGGGTTAAACAAATTCTGATATATTTCCATGTATGACTTTCTGTTAAAATATAAATGTTGAACTTTTGTAATATCCATTCTTCAGTGTCTGCATGGGAAACATAACACTCCCTAGAGAACAACGTTGGCCCATATAAGAAATAAATGATATTTACGATCGGAAATTTTATATATTAAAACGTCGATATCGTCAGCATTGAAATACAATACAAAATATATACCTACCTAATATTCTGTATATTCTGCTCAAATACATTATGTTTAAATTATATCACTGCAATCAATATTGGAGCGGTTATATTTAAGCTGCATATTTGTAATTTTACAAACAGTAAATTCATTATAGAGCGTGATTAAGGAACATGATTTCGGAAATGCCTTTTTAAGGGATTATTTACTTTTAAAGTGGTGAATAATACACTCGTATATACCAATTAATTACACAGCCATACAAAAAAAATTCTGATCTGGGGGTCTGACCATGTTTACTATATGTTTTTGGTGTCGCCGAATCAGAATCCGAGGATTTGGCCATAACCTCAAAAAAAGTCATAATTTCAGGAATTACATGCATATAACCCTAAGAATGAAGTTGTAATCTGAAAACCCAGGCTATTAAATTCCCCATAACCCATTTAACCAAAAATCTATCAACTCCAATAACCACGTACGTCAGACATTTAAGTTGATATGTACGTTATTTTAATAACCGCATAACTCGTTGTACCTTTTCTAGCACAATTTTTGTTTTGTCTCAAGCACCCGAAACATACTGTTGTGTCCTAAAAATACCTTCATCATAAAAGTCTTTATTTTTACGTTTATTCAACTAATGTAGTTTTTCAAATCATTGGCGTTACCCGATATACAGCGCGGGTAGGTTGCCCACCGTCACCACGTGGAGGTGCCCTGGATGCACACGCACGCAAGATATAATCGCTCTGAATAGAACCTGAGCTTTGAATTCTTTGAAAGAAAATATTTTCTAGAACCACGTACCAAAATACGTAGATTTATCACTGATATTTTTCATTGATATACAAAGACTGTGCATAGAATTAGAGCATTTTTAGAGACCTGACAGATACGCGTACATATCAAGTTAAATGTCTGACATAAGTGGATAATAAAGTTGATAGATTTTTGGTTAAGTAGGTTATGGCGTTTAAGAGCTTGGGTTTTCAGACTACAACTTCATTGTTAGGGTTATATGCATTTAATAGCTGAAATTATGGGCTTTTTGAGGTTATGGCAAAATCCTGATGTGATGGGGTTAAATGGACCTCAGATGCGGATTCAGTGACCCTAAAAACATATAGTAAACAAGGTTAGACCCCCAGATCAGAATTTTTTTGTGTGGCTGTGTTATGTCTGTTTTTTCATTTAAAAAGAGCCAGAAAGCCACAATGTATATGTACTGGGCGGGCCATAAAAAAAACGTATTTTTAAATTATTTATAATTTTTTTTACCTTTTAACCAGTGGAGACAAATAATAAGCTATTTGGTCATGACGGCAAACTTTTTTTATGTCACTTCCAAGATTATTTTTATAATAACTATTTTTTTTCATTCCAGTACATTTTTTTCAAACTTGAAAATATTCTTCAAAATCATATTCCTTTTTTTGAGGCCTCGTTTGTCAAAACCTTGTTTAACAAAAAATTTGTTTCAGGGCATATATTTGGTAATAATTAATCATCGTTTATTTCGTCTTTCAATAACTTTTTTTTCTCTGGGAACATTGTAAAGATATTAGTCTTACAAATAAACACAAAATAAATAAACTTATGTTTGATTTTCACAATTTAATTAACTCATGACAATTGTTTCGCCACACAGTGGTTTCATCAGATGGTGAGTACAAGACTAAATTCTTTATTACAAAGTGAGGGTATATGTAAGTATCAACTAACTAATCTAGGGTAATAAAATGGAACAGTAATAAAATAAGGTACAAAATAATTTAGAAAATATTTAACAGTGGTGAACAGTTTAAATCTAGCTGGTCATTTAATATTACTATTTTTTAATTTATTGATTTCTAATGTCTCTAATAGTGACAATTTTAATCCTTTATTTTCTGTGTGTAAAATATCAAAATTATTATTAAAAGAATGATTGTCCTCTAGCAAATGGTTGGCATACGCCGAATCTAATTTATTGTTATTAAAACTACGTTTATGTTCGGACAATCTTTTTCCAATATTTCTTCCCGTTTGTCCGATGTATACTTTAGGGCATATATCACATGTAAGCTTATAGACTCCACTTTTTTGTTCTTTTTTTAGTTTTATCTTTATTATTCTTAATAAATTTTCCTAGAGTATTATTAGTTTTAAATGCTATTTTAATATTATGTTTTTTCTTAAGTTCAACTGATAATGTTTATTTATTTTGTGTTTATTTGTAAAACGGATTTTCATCAAGTAAAGGTCGAATCAATCAACTATATTAGTCTTAAATGATTTTTAGATTTTCCATCGAAACTGGCCACAAAATACTTCTGAATGAAAACTGTGTGATTACCTCGGGAATTGGTCATCAAAATATCATGCAATTCATCTCGAGCTATTGATAAAGGCAAACAAGTTGTATACACTGATTTTTCTAAAGCCTTTGACAGACTTGACCATGGTATTCTTCTTCATAAATTGAAATTGTTTGGTTGCTTTCAGATTTACTAACTTTTCTATTTATCCTCTTACTTTGTAGAATACCATGTTTATATTGGGATCTCTATTGTTCATCTTGTTTATTAATGAGTTACCTGTATGGCCGTTAACTGTTTACTATACGCTGATGATATGAAATTATTTTGTACTGTTGATAACAATGATTGTGAGTTACTTAAAACTAACTTAAATAATATCAATGATTGGTGCGTTTCAAATAATTTGCCATTAAACGTCTCTATATCTTATCTTTCAGCAGGAAATACAATCTCTTGCAATACAAATATCAATTAAACGGTGCCATTTTAAACAGTCCAAACAGATTCACTGATCTGGGTGTTTTTTTTGACTCGAAACTGAGTTTCAACAAGCATGTTGAAAATATTGTCTTGTATGTGTATAAAAGTTTAGGTTTCAACACATCCACATAAAAAAAAATCGAGTCTGGGGATCAGACTATGTTTACTATATGTTTTCGGGGTCGCTGAATCCGAATCCGGGGTCCGTTTAACCCCATCACGTCAGGACTTTGTCATAATCACAAAAAAAAAAACAATAATTTAGGCTTTTCAGCACTATTAAATGCATATAACCCTGTGACTCAAATTTTAAACACAAAACCGAAGCTGTTAACCTCAAAAACCCATAACCCCACCACCCCGCGGTGCCTACCCCGCGCCCTAGCACTTACATTTTCAGCTCTACATTTCATGTGCGAAACATACATCGCTGTGCAGGACCAGCTTGATATATTTCACTCAAACATCACAAATATTAAGCGTATGTTTTCTTGATTAGTATATTTTTTTTTTTTTTTTTTTTTTAGTATATTTTATGTTAACTTATGGTTTCTCTTAAATGTTCACTTTTATTACCTATATGTATTCTGTATTTCTATGTTAACTTTAAACTGCACTTTTGTCTTTATACAAATTATTCTCGTTATAATTTCCCACCCAGTAATTGGTTTGTACTATTGGGTGGAGTACCTTAATAAATAAATAAATAAATTAATAAGTAAATTATTTTTATTTAAAATTGTTGGTTGATCATTCTTAGATATATTTTCTATATACTGTACAACTGGAAAAACTGAATTACTTACTTGAGCGATCTGATCAAATCTTCCAAACAATTCGTTGAGTGTCTTTACGAGATCGGAGGCTGACAATTGTTCTGAGAGTGGAGTGAAGTTTACTATGTCGGCATAAAGTATGGAAACGTTATTGTGACGTTGAACGTACATTTCGTGAAAACTTCTGTTGGATTGTTCCTGGCAAGCATCCGCCATTTTCAGCATTATACTTCGTTTCACCTGAAATAATTACATTTAAATTTTAATTAACTATAACAAATCACTCTTTTATATATAAAATAAAAACATGGATTATTATAGTAATTAAGCCTTAAACCATTAGTAAACATGTATCAATTAATTTTTTAATTATATTCTTTATGACTTTATTTATTTACCATATTTTTTTACTAATGTAATGAATGACACATTTGTACATTTATGGCCGGATATCTGCAAATATGTTCAATCATAATTTAATCAAAATTATTTTTTTTTATGTAACTTTATTAAACCTATATTTATACCTGTTTAGCACTGTAATGCCAATTTTGTCCTCACATCCGGAAGAGCCATTGTGTTGGCAAAAAAATTGTCATGTTTACATATTTTGTAAAAAATACAAAATAATAAAAGCATTGTTTCGTTCAATGTTAACGTGAATGATTCATTATTTTTTTAATATCTTTTTTCATTAATTTAACATCACTGCCTACTAATGCTAATCACCGATATCAGGAGATAAGCTCATCTGTGCTTATGTAAATACCTCTGACCTCTTTGAAAATATTTTGCCAGAATTTAAAACAAAACCATTGATCAAACACCAATTGGATAACTCATTTACTGATTTGTTGGCGCTACTGATTGCCATTTCCAGGGATTTACCAGATATTAAAAAACTGTGTCATCTGTATAAACATTCCTACAAGCGGCGATACACAGAAATTTGACATATCATTAATAGAAAATAAAAATAACAGGGGGCCTAGAATCGAGCCTTGTGGCATACCAGTAGTAACGTCCCTAAAACCTGATTGATATGAGTCTTATGATTACAGCTTGATTTCTGTCATTTAGGTGATCTATTGACAAGCCACTCCACGTACTCTGAATCTAAAGGATTTTTCTGAAAGCAAACTCTGATCAACTGTATCAAAAGCTCTGCTGAGATCAAAAAATAAAGCTACTGGTTGTTGCTAGTTGTTCAGCGTATTATAAATATACTTATATAACTGTTTAATGGCGGCTGTTGTCGATTTACTTTTTCTGAATCCATTCTGACATAAGGTTAAAAGATTGTGATGTTCTAAAAATCTTGTTAATATGTTATTAAAACACAGTTTGTTATGAATCTTACATACATGCATTACTATAGTTTCACGCAGAATCACCGCAGCAGAGAAATCATACAGTTTTCTTCTGACAACTACCTACAACGCGCTGAGTTGGTTGGGTGGTCGAGGAGTCTTAAGCGCGTTGAGCTTGGCCCCAGTTAGTTAGAATTCAGAATCCTACAAAGACGCTGTCCGGCCGAAGTCTGGTAGCATATTGGGGTCTTTAGCGCGCTGAGCTGGGCCTCTTGGTGTTGGTAACCATTTTACCGTTCTGCGCCGCCATCACCAGAGTCCCATGATTATTTATTACGTTGGACCTTCAGTGCGCTGATCTGCCGTTGGTAAATAATTATTGAACCAACCCTCCGTCACATCGAGCCTTGAATGTATTTTCTAGAGCACATTGGGTTGGAGGAAACCATCACACAGAGACACAAGGGTATGTACGCTACAGCGTGTTGAGCTGAAGTAAGCCATCGCATCTATACCTGGATACAATTTGCTCTACATCATGTTGAGCCTATGCGTTGCACCGTTAATTACCGAAATAGTTCTTCCTTGTAAATTAATTTCACCGATAAACCGATCTATGAATTTTCTTCATAACTCTATATACATTCACGTATCTGGCGTAATATCTATTGATCAGCATGGCTTTATGAATCTACAGTAGCCAACCTTGTGTGCGAAACGCAATTTCTTTGCGAAGGTCTTGGTCGAGGAGATCAGGTAGATACTATCTACACAGACTTCTCTAAGGCTTCTGATAGTCTTGATCACGATGCTTTGATTTGTAACCTCTGACCGAAATCCCCACAAAAAAAAAATAACTCTCAGATATTATTTGATATTAACGGTCAAGAAAAGAAAAATATACATATGTATATGTATGTATGATGTAAATATAAATTAAAGTGAAACAAAAAAAATATATATAGGTATATATATATATATATATATATATATATATATATATATATATATATATATATATATATATATATATATATATATATATATATATATATATATATATATATATATATATATATATATATATATATATATATATATATATATATATATATATATATATATATATATATATATATATATATATATATATATATATATATATATATATATATATATATATATATATATATATATATATATATATATAGTGTTGTTTTTCAGGTTTTCGCGGGTGGTGAATGTTGAATTCGTTTTCCGGGTATACTCCCGCGTAGGTGATAGGCCCCGAGAGGGGACCGTGGTTGTCTGAACGACGTTTCAGTTCGAGTAACCAGAAGCCGCAGTAAGCAGTTATCGGTTAGAACCTGAAGATGGCAGATGAGATTCTGCCGAAACGTCGTTCAGACAACCACGGTCCCTCTCGGGGCCTATCACCTACGCGGGAGTATACCCGGAAAACGAATTCAACATATATATATATATATATATATATATATATATATATATATATATATATATATATATATATATATATATATATATATATATATATATATATATATATATATATATATATATATATATATATATATATATATATATATATATATATATATATATATATATATATATTGAAACTGACGAGCATATCATTACAACAGAAATGTAAAACATGACTTTAATAAATAACGGCCTCTTAGCTACACATCATTTTTTATATTTGATACCTTCGGCAAGAAACGCAGATAGAACACATGTCTACCATTTGTTCTTTCTGCGAAATCCATCAAATGAAATGCCGTCACTGCTATCGTTTCTTCTGTACTACAATTCCCACCACCTATCAAATTTGAAATGTGTTTTCTTATCAAAATTTACATTGGAAAATGAAAATGTTCGTCTCTGGTGTAAACATCAAATCTCATATTTACGGTGACGTATTTACAAAAATAAGCTAGATTAAGGCATATCGAATCGATACTATGAAAGAAGAAAGTAAAATATCTAAAAAAAATGTTTGCTAATATATTTGTAGAAGCTACAGCTTTTCTTGTTGAGTAAATAATATAAGTTTATTAATAGTATTACACATACACGATAATAAGTTTTATTTTTGACAAATTATATCAATTAATCCTAATATACGGGACCAAAAATGTTCTAGGATAGATTCCTCAAAATAGCAACATTTAGTCAGATCAATATAGCAGAAAAAATGGGTTAGCCTTGAAAAAATTCCAACTAAATAGTCAATTATTCCCAGAAATATGTATAGCCTCTACCCAAAAAACCGGCAAAGTCCCTCCATGAAAAAATTGATAAAAACTCAATCTTTTCAAAGAAGCTGCTGATCCAACATGTGTATGTTGCATGTTTCTAGATAATTTTTTTCGGTTTTGATCTTTTTTCGTCATATCTGACCTATTTTCTAATTTTTTTCAAAAATATTCAATTTGAAAATGACGAAGACAATAAGAAGAGCAAGTAGAAGATTGAAAGATATGTTGATATTATTCAGATAAAAAGTAATCGGAAACTAATGATGAATAAACTAAAATTAAAAAATAGTGAAAAAACAGAAAAAATATTCTCAATGAGTATTCTGCTTCACTGCTGTATTCATTATTTAAAATATTTTCACTACCACACTTTTGACACTGTCCACAATCATCTCTACATGACAAAATCAATTTTTCTACAACAATACCGTATGATTTCACATCCTTTGTACATTTCAGCGGATAACCAATAGTAGAATTTTTGAGGCCAATAACTCAATTAAGAAAAATACTAAGTATTTCTTATCAACCATCTCCAAGAGCAAGTATCTTCTAGTTCATGCCATTGGTTGTCATTGGAATAGTTAGTAGGCTACGAAATGCATGACTGCACTGTTGAATAAGTAGGAGGAAGCTGGTTTAATAAAGCACTTTGAAGAGCAACTTTTTCCTTGTGATGACGCAGCAATTTTAGTATTTCATTATTTCTACATCCATAGGAGAGCAGAGTTGTTTTTTCCCAACATATTCAATTTCGACTTGAGTCTTCTAAAGTTACAGCTACACCGTAGCTATTTAGTGCGTCGCTACTGTGCGAAAAAAACACAGTTGTTTACGAAGAGGATCGGTTGCGCGCGCTGAGAGACAAATTCGGATTTCGCGTTTAGCGAGACAGATAGAATGAGGCAGGTCACTGCCAGAGGAAAATTAAAGTTGTTGACAGGTAGAATTTGAATGACCAGCGACGGTGCTTTGAATTGTTAACTTTGTGAGTGGAAAGCGTTGACAAGGCGATGCCGATTTGTGGAAGGAGCTAAGATGTTGTGAGTGTTATTAGGCCCAGGCCGTATACTCGACAAAAGGAGAAAGGTGTAAAAATGTTTACTTTTATTAACATCTACGACCCAAAAAGATACGTAACTTAGGAAATTTTAACTTCGAATCCCTAGGTGCCTAAGCGCTACCCATTAATTTGTGTCTGAGTTAAGTGCCCCGCAAGTGAACAGTGAATTGTTGACATACATTTCTGAAAAATTTTCAAATCCGCCCCGTGCTGTAAAACTAAAGTCGTGTAGAAATTTTACCTTTATTTATAGTTGATTATATCTAGGTAGCTACACATTTTTTTCCATCTTATAATAGTAGCAAGTTGCTTTCAGTTAAAAAAAACATGCTATTTTAAACCTAAATGATAATGGCGCCCAATAATTAATAAATTAGTTAACTTTATATTTTTTGCACCATTTGTATAAGCGATTGTCTTATCTGATTTTGTTTTTGTTTTATCTGGTGGTATATATACTTCGCTTCCCCGCCCAGAGAAGAGAATCGTGATTATTGCTTATTTTGAATAAATGTATTTTGCTATTAAGTTTCATTCGATAAAATTTACTTTAACTATTTTAATGATATTTTGAAGGATGTTATATTGCTATGCAAGTGTGAAGTTCTGTCACACCATGTGGCAGCATAGTAAAACAAATTGGTAGCCAACATGTTTCGTATAATGGATGACATAGACTGTAGACAGCTACTTTTAACGCTTTTAACGCTTGCTAGTGGAACGAGAAATTATCTGTTGAAGACGAAGTTCAACAGAGAGTCGAGCAAGTCTGTGTATTCTTTCAAAACCATCATCTTTAGCATACATAACTTTGTAGCCTTGTCTCATGAAATGGTCACCTATTAGTTAAGTGTTCTGGACTTTGTGTACAATCTTTAATTTTCAAAGTCAAACCCTATATTGACCTAACTCTATTATAATATTTTTTACTTGTATAATATAAGAAAAAAGTTTCCATAAATATAGGCTGGAAGTATCACGTTAAGTGATTTTGGGAATTTAAAATTAGTTAGTTGCTCAAAGAAAGATATATTTCCACACGTTTTTCGTTTAGAAAAAACAGTGGGGGTGGTTAAATCGAGAACTGTTATGAAATGAAATGCTATACAGAATATACACCCATAATTCAACGTAAATATGTGAAGGAAATTGTGGATGAATCCTTGAATTTTTTTTTGTCTAAAATAATTAACAGAAAAAATATTATTCATATTTAGTCAGAGAAAGCCTACAACAATGCCTCTGCAATTACAGTATAAATCCGCTTGATTTTTATTAGTGGGGCATTTAAAATCTTCGGTACCTTCACAATCAATTTTTCTCAGCGAATGAAAACTGACGATAGTTTACAAGAACTCTGGATTTTTTTTTACATTAAATGTACATGATATGAAATACAATGTTGTACTGCACAAAGCAATTCTGGCAACTAAACGAAGATGCAAATATAATATTTAAATGATATAATAATTCCACAATCCAACACGTTTACATTAGTCAACCATCCGAAATGATCTTTCCCCTAGTTTTACACAACCAGCTTCAAGTACATTTCCGTACATCATTTTATATAAACCTGGCTAAATAAATTTTCGTCTCCCCCAATCGTCTATTATACAAAAAATATGTCATACTCATAAATAAAATACATCCGTAAACACTGACCTCAGCAGCTATGTAAGCAGGTATCACGCTTAAGAGGAGCTGTTCCTGTTGTTCTTTCTCACACTCCAGTTTCACTCGGGATTCAATACACGTCCTGGTTCCTACAAACGTTCTGCGGTGCGCCTCCTCAGTCATGTGTCTGTAGTACAAACCCGTGCAACTCGCAGCGATGAGCATCGCCGTTTCTGGGACCAACTGTAACAAGAAATATTACACTAGATGAAGGGTGATGTATGCAGAATAATAATAGTGTGTACAATGTACATGCCTATCTAAAGTGGAAGTAACGAGAGTATACAAAGGGATTATTTATTTATTCTAGAGTAATTACTCGCCAGTTAAGATGTATTTATTGTCGGAAAAATGTACTTTGAACTAGCAAATAAAGTTTATATTATTTTCGTCTCTGTCTTTTTGTACGGTGAAACAAGTAATTAATTGTATTAAGTAATTCAAATAAATATATGTTGCTATAGGGTGCGGCAGTCAGTACTGACATATTTTAAAGTATTTTCATAGGATTATTAGTTAAAACACAGATACAATAAATATAATTTATTATGTGTATAATGCAGTTTTTACTTTCTTATACTTAATATAAGGAAGTATGGTAATCGTGATTTTTTTCTACCTCGAGATTTTGGTTGATTTATATGTTTTGATTCCTCCTGAATCCATTCTGACTTTTTTCCGAATAATGTCTGTCGGTGCGAGTGTGTGTGTGTGTGGATGTGTGTGTATGTGTGTGGATGTGTGGATGTCTGTGTGTGTGTGTATGTGTGTATCCGCGATAACTCAGAAAATACTAATGGGAGACTTCCCAAATTTAGCAGTTAATATTGTCAACAACATTTTTGGTGACACATTAAATTTGATGAATGTGGTATCACCAGAAGAGACATAATAAATGAAAAAAGAAAAAAGGTACAATTTCGGGGAAAAAGATTTAAAAATTGTATTGCATTTCTGGATGCATCTCGACGAATTATAATGAAAAACCATTTTGAGATAAAGCTTTCAAATTTCGTACACTTGTTCTAAAGGCCAAAGACAATGAAAAATTCGGTGATGAGCAAAATTGGCCTTCTGAAAGGGGGTCCCTGGGACGTAAACTTTTTTGTATTTGACTTTACAGAAAAATATATTCTTGATGAAAGATTATAAATCATGTCTACTATATCAAGCGAATAAAATATACTTTTCAAGTACTTAAATAAAGCTGATGTAAACTGAAATATTTTACACATTTGGCCTCATAAAATGGGGTTAGGATAAATTTAACAGTTTGACGTTTGAGATGTTTGATTTAGTTACAAAAATGTCAATGTCAATAACAAAAATGTTTTAAAATATATGACATGAATTATTATTGACAGTATCGAATGACTGATAATTAATTATTTAAAAATTTTAAAGAAACATTTCAAGGTACGCTATTAAAATTTTATTGAGGTAAGTGAAGAATTAAATAGAATGAATTTTTTAGGTCAGGATAATATACTGGCTGTAACAAATCATGGTACACCCCTTTTCTCCTTTAGTTTTGAAGATAATTGATTGAAATTTGGGATATCCTATATACATAATAAGCGGCACTTTTTGACATAGAAGTGATTTTTTTCCGGCGCAACAGGAAGTGACACTAACTTTCGATTTTTAAATGGAACACCCTGTATATTATTGCATTTTTGAATTCTGCATAATTTTCTGATTCCAATGATGCCAAATAAGTGACATTTCAAATGTCAATATTTTTTATAATATAATTTTTAGTTTTCCATTTCCATGACGGTTCCGATTTATTCTAAATGGCCCGTGTAATGCTAGAAAAATCGAAATCCCGTCAAAAATACTAAATTACGTGATTTATGAGCAAATAAAGTTCATCAAACTCAATTTTTTCAAATGAAACCATATTGGTATCGTGGTACCATTTATTAGTACTATTAATAAGAAATTTACTGTTTTTAAAAATTGTTTAAAATTCTTGTTAATTGTGTTCAAAATGCTGCAAATTTATACAAGAGATGAAAAAGTGTTATGTTTATTTATGGGGAATGTAGAAAAAAATGCCGTTGCGGCTAGACACCTTTATGCCGAACGATATCCTGATAGACAAGATAGAAGTTGATAAGACTGTTTCTTTAAGGCAAATTGGGTTTGAATTGGAAATGAGTCACCAAACAGTAAGCCGAACTTTGCACAAATACCACCATGAATCTTTTAAATACCAATTACACCAGCACTTGTACGAAAATGATTACGAACGTAGGATGGAATATTGCAATTGAATTTTGCAGAATAACGTGCAGCCAAACAATGATTTTTTGAGAATGATTTTATTTTCGGACGAGTCTAGGTTTACAAATTTGGGATTATTTAACCGACAAAATACAAATTATTAGTCAGAAGAAAATCAAAATTTATTACGGGAGGGTAACTTTCAAGTGCGGTTCGGTTTCAATGTTTGGCTTGGAATAATCGGTAGTAGAATCATTGTTCCAATAATATTTGAAGGACCCCTGACTGGTGCCAGATACTTGGGATTTCTGCAGAATGAAATTAAGGATAGTTTAGCTATATTACCTTTCCATTTACGACAGGAAATGTATTTCCAACAAGATGGCGCTCCTCCCCATAATCCAAAGATGGTAATTGATTACCTTCAACGGAGATTCGAAGAAAACCTAATTTCGACGAATGGTCCTGTGAAGTGGCCTCCAAGGTCACCTGATTTGATACCCTTTGATTCCTTTGTTTGCAGTCATTTAAATAATATTGTCTACGCAACCGCCGTTACAACCCGTGAAGACCACGAGTAAGACGCACAATTAATAGCATAACGGTCCACTAATTCGCGAACGTTCTTCGAGAAACAGCTATGCCAGTTCAGAAGTGCATTGACGTTAATGAATAACATTTTGATCAACTGTTGTAATGTTTTGTTTTCATTTTTTGTATTCCAAAGCCACCTTTTATGTATAACACGGTAATTAGAACAAAATTGTATTTTCTTATTTTCTTTTAGCTGTAATTTTGTTTGTATTTGTTGCACATTTTAATACGACATATGAATGAATTCCTTATTAATAGTACTAATAAATGGTACCACTGTACCAATATGGTTCCATTTGAAAAAATTGAGTTTTTCCCCAAAAACCATTTTGTAGAACTTTATTTGCTCATATATAAAGCTGGCCGAGGTGGCTGGAGTACAGCCACGGTCTTACGCTGGCGTCACACGTTCTGATTTAGAAGTGATTTACGCTGCAGTCTTATTTTTGAAATGTTAATGCGTGAGGTTGTACCTATAAATTATACATAATATCAAACGCGCCAAAGGGTAAAAAACGACCGTACGCGGACACAGTGAATAAATTTATCGGTGAATTTCCGGATTTATTCTATGACGGATGCAAAATAATTTGTAAAGTTTGCAATCGAGACTTAATGTGCTGGCACAAAACAGATTGTCGTCGTCATATTAATACCGCGCAACATCAAAATAAAAAAAATGGCATGCCTTTGACAACTTAGTTTATGTTTGATTTATTGTTAATGTTAATAGCCTGTAATATTCCGCTACACATACTGGATAAACAACCATTTCGGGGAGTTTTAGAATAAATACAATCCCCAGGTGAACTTACCAAGTCGTACATCGTTACGTAGATATATTCCAGCTGTTCATGAAGACATTGTAAATAGGATTAAATGTGGATTAAAAAATACACAGCTCTGGTTATGTATTGACGAGACGACAGATTGTAAAAAAAAATTCTATTTTAAATATTATAGTACGTGTACCGGACCCTCTTAAACCAATATTTCCACTTTTACTAGCTAGTAAAAGACTAACTGCGTGTACTGGCGAAATAATTACGCGTGTGGTGTTGGAGACATTCGAAAAATTTGAACTTTCAACAAGTCAAGTATTGATGTTTGTGACTGATGGTGTCGCGACAATGCGCGTGGTAGGCCTACCACGCGCCTACCACGAGCGGCCGTTCTCTTCAAAGAGACAATTGTAGGTTTTTACATGTTACGTGTAAAGTGCATGCGTTACATCTTGTGGCAGAAACGATTCCAAAATGTTTTCCAGAGGTAGATGCATTAATAGAAAATACAAAAAAAAGTATTTCTCAAATCTCCTAAACGGCTTCGAGCATTTCACAGACAGTGTCCTCGTATCCCTGAACCACCAGAGCCGATTCTTACACGTTGGGGAACGTGGTTGAAAGCGGCTTTTTATTATGCTGAATATTTTCAACAAATAAAAGCTGTAATACTACAGTTCAACCCTAATGAGGCTGCAGCTATTAGGGAAAGTCAGACAAGATTTCAAGACGTTTCCCTTGAAACAGATTTAAAAACTATTAATAACAATTATAGAGGACTACACGATGCAATAGAAAAATTGCAAAATAGTTCGTTGTCGTTAGTGGAATCGCTGCAAATACTGGACGACGTAAATACATAGCTACAAGCTATAAATGACGCAAAAATAATCTCGTTAGTGAAAAATTCGAGAGTGTATTACAGAAAGATTCTGATTTTAGCAAATTAAGACAAATTTGTGATGGTGTATCTGCAACTTCGTTAAGTGAGTTCACAGATTGTTTTACGTATGCATGTATTACATCCGTAGATGTTGAACGGTTATTTTCAAAATACAAACATATTTTTTCACCAAAGCGAACAGCGCTGACGGAGACAGCTGTAGAAACATACCTGATGCTATTATACTATAGATCTTCCCCATTTTGTAATGACGACAACCAAACTACTTCATAAATCTGCTTAAAAGGGTGAGTTTTATACAAATTTTTATAAAATGTAACATTATTGTTAAAATTTATTTCCATTTATTGTACTTATTCAAGTATTATGATATGATGTAAACATATGAGTCATATGACGGCTCTGTCGGCCAGGTGACCTCGGCCAGCTTTACTCATGAATCACGTAATTTAGTATTTTTGACAGGATTTCAATTTTTCAAGCATTACACGGGTCATTTAGAATAAATCGGAACCGTCATGACACACTTAAATGGAAAACTAAAAATTGTATTATAAAAAAATATTGACGTTTGAAATGTCACTTATTTGATATCGTTGCATTTAGAAAATTATGCAGAATTCAAAACTGCAGTAATATACAGGGTGTTCTATTTAAAAATCGAAAGTTAGTGTCACGTCGTGAAAAAAAAATTATTTGTATGTCAAAAAGTGCTGCTTATTATGTATATAACATACCCCAAATTACAATCAATTATCTTCAAAACTAAAGCAGACAAGGGGGGTGTACTATGATCCTGTTACACCCAGTATACTGGTATAAGAAAGTTATGTGCTGGCCACATCAGATATTTTAACATTTGATTATTTTTTAAAATTGTATGTGGTAAATGCCTGCCCGCCTTTGAATATATTCTATTAAACATTCGTGGAAATTGGGCATTGCTCTTTCTAAAACTCGTCTATCAATCAGCCTTATCTCTCATGTAATTGCGATTTTTAATTCTTGGAAAGTTTGAGGACAATTAATAAAACTGATAAAAAGAAATCTAGATTAGTAAAGTCAGAAGGGATCGGAATAAAGCCGATCTACCAAAGGTAGACAGTTGCTGGTTTATGGACGGCTTCAAAACTTCCAAAGGAACAGGAGCCGGAGTATGAGGATGTCCTCAAGCCTAGGTACTATTACAACTCAGGCCGAGGTTCATGCCATTAAATTGTGTGTGTGAATGCTGAAATATATGTATCTTGCACGCAGGTCAATAAAAATATTTTCAAATAGCCAAGCAGCTCTGAAAGCTCTTGCTTCCTATCGATATAACTCTAAAATGGAATGGAACTGTAAGATACCTCTAAGTTATTTGAGCAAAAACAGTAAAGTGACTTTGGTCTGGATAATAATTGACCACTCTAGTCTGGAAGGTAACGCAATAGACGACTAAGGAGTTGGCTATTTCGTTACCTTCCAGACCAGAGTGGCCAATTATGTATGGCCAAGGGGTCAGAGAAGAAGCTGGATCACGAATAATCGAACCTGAACCAATACTCGGCATATCTATTTATTTATTTATTTATTTATTTATTTATTTATTTATTTATTTATTTATTTAACTACACTATCCCACAGTAAAATACCAATTACGGGATAGGAACACAAACTATAAACAGATAGTGCAACAAAATATCTGCCGATAGTTACACAATATTCAACATTTAAATACATTATTTTACAAAATATAGTTTTAAAATAGTAGTATATAACATAATACAGAAATGATTGACAGACAAAATTAGACAAAAAAAACAAAAAAAAATGTTATAAAAACAATTAAATTAACACAAAGTGACTAGTAGCTAATAATACTAAAAAAAGAGGAAAAATAAAAAAAAATTAATAAACAGATTACTAATACACTAAGTAGTCCAGATCTATCAGGTAAATTGCTAATTTTTTAAGAATTTGTTCTTTATTTCCTTTATTTTACAATTGAATATATCAATATTGTCTTTAACCTCTGAATAATTAGAGCAAGCTTGAAAGAGTGGCGATGCTTTTAATAGGTTAGTTCGAGGAGTGGACAGATGAAATGTTTCAGGAGAGCGCGAGGCTAATCTCGGTACGTTAAAGTCAAGGTGTTGGAGAATTTGTGGACAATCAAAATCATATTTAATTATCTTGTGCAGAAAAATGATAGAGTGCATGGATCTTCTTTCCTTCAGTGACACAAAATTATATAAGTTTAATAGCAAATCGTGGGGAAAGCCAATAGTAGGGTAAATTCCGTTATCCTTAAAATACATATACTTGAGAAATTTACGCTGAATATTTTCAATACTGTCTATATATGCGGCATATGTTGGACACCATACTATGGATGCATATTCCAGGCGTGATCTTATGAATGCGTTATACAGGAGTATCACTGTGCTAAGGTCAGCAAAATCTTTACTATTTCTTATTACAAATCCAAGATTTTTATAGGCTACTTTTAGTGTTACGTTAACATGCTCATTAAAAGACAGTTTACTATCAAATATAATTCCCAGATCTTTTACAAAGCAGGGACGAGCCAAGATTACATTGTCAATTTGATAAGCAAAGGTTAGAGGATTTAATTGCCTACTGAACGACATCACATTGCATTTCTTAATGTTAAGAGGTAGATTATTAGCAAAACACCAATCATTAATTTGATTTAATACATCCTGTAGCCGAGCGCAGTCATCATATGAGTCGATTTTAGAATACAATTTCATGTCGTCAGCATACATTAGAAAGCCGATTTTAAGAGAGGATGTTATGTCATCTATAAATATATTAAATAGGAGGGGACCAAGAATGGAACCTTGCGGGACTCCTGACAGTACATCTATATTGTTAGACTTATAACCATGATACTGCACATATTGTACTCTCTTGGAGAGATACGAACTAAATAGATTTATCCTCAAATACTGCCAAGATGGCTATCTTAACTTGGGCTGAAAAAAAACTTTCTATTGGTAAATGTTTCCAGGATTAATTTGAAGGCGTTTATAAAATACCCTTTGAAATCAAGAGCTAAGAAACTAGCTAAGAAAGCTAGTAAACCTACATAGTAAGTGATAAGTGTATCCCTCTGGTGGTCAGTGCAACTACCAGTAAGACATCACTGATGTTTTAGTGTCTGATTGCGACCTGCAAAGCAGGTGTCAAGAGCTTCGACCTCTATTCCTGGTGGGCTAAACTATATAATGAATAAGATTGGCAGGAAACAACTACTTAGCGGACAGAAACCCCGACCTACATTGAATTAAACCTGCAAATCTTGTTTGATAGCTAAGATCATTTGTCAGTTCCTCACTAGACATACACTGGTTTCGAACTTTTTATGTTCGACAGACCATAAGCCCTTAGTATATCTTTTTAATATGACAGATCCATCAAATTGTCTAACTAAATTTCGCTTATGTTAGAGGAGTATGATTTTTGAGTTGAAAAGGTAGCGAGAATGTCACGGCTGATGCTTTATCTAGAATTGTGATAACATCAGACGAACTGAAAAGTATGAATGAAAATTTACTGACAGTTATTACTAGGGCACAAGCAAAGAAAGAAAACATCAAGGTAGATGAACGTGAGAACATCAGCAGCGTTCGACCTGATCAACCAAGTGTTGTTGAAATTCTCAAACGACCAAAGCATAGTACAGAGTTGAAAATAATGTCAGAAAACGATGCTCAGAAATGAAATCTTTAGAACACATATCAACAAAAACAGGAAGTTTTTATTTTGTCCCTTCTCTTTCAATGCTTTTTTTTCCAAATACTCGATCAGCACTAACGCAAGACGTATTGTTGAGAGATTTGGCGTTCATATGTACGAAAACCAATATGCGCGAATTGATTTTATTTTATTTATTTTTATTTTATTTTATTTTATGAATACAGCTGCCCAGACAGATATGCATCCAATTACAGGGCAGGAAATATACAAAGAAATATGTGCACAGTACAGAGTAAAAGACTTAATACTAAATGTTTTACAGATAAATAATTACTATTAAACTAAAAAGAGAATGCAATATTTTATGAGAAGATAGATTAAACAGTGGTTTGGTATGAGCTAGAGGTTTCTTAAGAGCGATTCAAAATACATTGCTTTATACTATTAATACTACAATTAAAAATATCAAGGTTCGACTGATAGCTTAAGTAATTTGAACACATATTGTGAATAGGCGACGATTTTAGCACATTTGTTCTTGGTATAGCTAAGTAGAAGATGTCGTGTGAGCGAGTTTGAAAATATGGAACTTTGAAATGTATGGAACTAAGAATATCCGGGCAGTCAGTCTGACTTGTTAATAGTTTCTGTAGGAACAACACAGAAAAGTAGATCCTACGTGTTGCTAAGTCATTTATATTAAATTTGGCTAGTAAGTCAGATTGTGGCGTGCCTCTGGAAGGATAAATTCCGCCCGCTTTGAATGAAAGATGTTTAACGTGCCTTCTCTGAACCCGTTCCAATTAAGGATATGAATATTGTAATTGTGGGTTCCAGACAATACCACCGTATTCCAGTTTTGGCCGTACAGAAGCATTGAACAGGAGAGAAAGTGTGGAAATATCTTTAAAATGCCTTGAATTTCGCATGATAAAGCCTAAATTTCTGTAGGCATTAGCAGTTATGTGATCTATGTGGGCAGTAAAGGTTAGTTTAGAGTCAAAGATGACTCCGAGATCCTTGAATTGAGTGCATCTCGTAACTATTTCATTGCCTATTTTGTAGGAAAATTTTGTCGAGTTATTTCTCCTCGTAAAAGTCATCGCGTTACATTTTGATATATTTAAAGGTAATCTATTATTTTCACACCATGAATTTATTTTTGAGAGGTCATGCTGTAATCGATGGCAGTCTTCTTCGGAATTAATAGATGCAAACAATTTAAGATATTCAGCATATAGGAGGACATTACTTTGTACATCTTGACAGATATCGTTGATGAAGATTATAAATAATAGAGGGCCCAAAACAGAGCCCTGCGGAACTTCTGACGTCGCTAATACTTCAATGGATGAAAACCCATGATACTTCACGTTTAATGTTCTGTTGCCCAAATATGACTCAAAGAAGCTTAGAAAGTCAAGACTTAGACCAAAAGCTGACAACTTCTGCAATAGGAGCCCATGGTCTAATCTGTCAAATGCTTTAGACAAGTCTGTATAAATTATGTCTGTTTGAGCACCATGATCCAGTGAATTTGCGATGGCATGTGTAACACATACCAAGTTGGTAATTGTAGATCTACCTGCCAAAAACCCGTGTTGACCATAAGAGATTTGAGATTTAGCATGAAAGGAGATTATATCGCATAAGACAATTTCAAAAAGTTTGCCAAAATTACACAGGATAACTATAGGTCTGTAGTTTTCAATATCGGTCTTATCACCTTTTTTGAAAACAGGACAGATTTTTGATTGAGTCCATAATTGGGGAAATGTAGTGGTTCGCAGTGCTAAATTAAAAATGATAGAGAGTGGTAAAGCAAAGATAGAGGCACAGTCTCTTAATAAGAAAGCTGGTATACCATCGGGACCCGTTGTGAGTTTATTTTTTGAATTTTTTTAGTGCTTTTAAAACAACATTTTATTAAAAATGAAACTAACATACAAATTATATTAACTTTAATTAGTTTCTAGGGTGTTTCACACCCTTAAATTCATATTTTCGTCAAATCTGAAGTAGGGTATCTTGGATTATTTATTTTCTATCATCTTGTTAAATGTGAACGTAGTACAAAAAGTATTAGGATTTTCACTTCAAGAGCATTACTCAACTGGTCCACTGTAAAAAATCATTTCTCGTTTCTGATTCTGATTCTGTATTCAGCCACATGTGGTCCGAATGTTTCTGTATTTTAAAGTTTTGTTTTGCTTGCGGTTTTTATTTTGTTTCTGAAGAATCAACATGATAAATTTAGTGTTCAATACTCCAGAGGTGTGTGATAAGACATACATAATTCACTATTTTTCAATAATAAAGCTAGTAGACTCAACTAGAAATAATACAGAAGTAGAACTTCTTCTATAAAAGCACAACAAAACCCTTCAATCTACTAAGACTGCATGGAACATTGAAAGGAATCTTGGGAATGTCCGTACCATTAGGCAAAAACGCAATGTCGAAAGAGGTTTTATTTAATTTTTTCAGTTTGTTTTTTTTACAGACAAATTTTATTACTTTTATACAAATTATAGAAATCTCTATGATACATTTTAAAAAAACCGAGCCGTAAAATATAATGTAAACTATGTATATCATGCGGAAATTATTCTGATTTCAAGATATGTGGTAGGTATTTGGTTTGTATTATAATATTATGTATTTGCTTATTTTGTTGAAATTTGTAATAAACGAAATTATATGAGACATAAAATCGTGTATTTCGCATACATTTATGACGAGAGCCACATCATATTACATCGAGTGTATTTTACGATTACGACAGGACCTATCACATGTTTATGAAAAGTATAGAATACTAAAATACATAATGTAATATCATTATTAACCGCTGCCTTAATAAAACAATAAATTATAGTGAACTTGCCACAATAAATATGTCTATATTGTACAGGGAGAGATTACTGATAATTATTTAATAAAAAATTGTGAAAAACTTAGTACTAAGAACAGTTACCGGGATATACTGTTTTTCAAGCACTTCATTTGGTTTAATTTTTTTTTCGTTTTTCGTTTCAAAACATAACAAATATGAACAAAAAGTATATGTGGACAGAGTGTACAGTATTTTTATGTACAAAGGCATAAAAAAATGGATATTTCCAAAACTACTCGCCCCAGCACTCAATCATTGCGGAGGCATTTTAACCGCAATTGGTTCAGGGTCAATGGGGATGGAATTTTTTGTATAGATTTGTATATATGTATGTAATCCATGCTTACCATCGCGCGCTCTAACCAATTAAAGTACGTCCCATGACCTCTAATTTCCACGAGATCTATTTCTCTAGAAATTATTTTCACACGAGATCTAACGCATCACCCTGTATATCTATTCGGCTTTCTAAATGTGTTTTATCAAGGACGCATACTTAAAACATCGATTTAAAAGCCCATCAGATCTAAAGAGTCCAAGAAGAAAGTCCTATGAGATCAAAAAATTCCACGAAATCTAATTATCACCTTGTATATCGACAATTGCCAAATTCTTGACCATATTTAGATTTTTATATTTTTGGAACGACATTTTGACCATTGACCGCCATGAATAGATTTTTAAATGCTGGTTGCTTCTTTAATCCACAGGGTGATTAGCCAGAGCCCTACATTTCTGTTAAATTTTACTGTTCTCCTAAATTCCTCAATAAAATGTAACGTCCCGACCCCCCCCCTCGTATCGTTTATTGTTTATTTTATCCTGGTCACGGCACCAGTGTGACGACCCGACTCCCCCTCGTATATTTTAGTATTTAATTTATTCCCCTTATACTAAGCTCAACTGTCGTGAACCGACAGGTAATACTTAATTAATTAATTGGCCTTTTTCGTGATCGTCTAGTTTTAGTGGTAGGACCCCAAATTTGTTGTGTTACAACCTCCCAGGTACGTTTATAAAGTTTGGTATTACTTTGTTTCTTTTATAAGATTTAATTTGCTTTAATTTAATTTGTATACTCATAGCAATTATTATGACCCTTAACCTGCATTGTACTGATATCTGTTTTAAAAGAGTACTTAATATAAGATTTGACTTTGTGTTTATTATTACTAATGTGCTTAGAATTCACTTTTGTACCTGAAAGTAGAAATAAGTCAAGGAAACTCAAATAACGTTTTCACACCTTTTATTTCTATGCTTAGACAACTGTCTATAAGAAATACATGGATATTTGGCGAGTTGAACCTGCAATATAACCAAGCCTGGTTACATGCGCGGAAACTTCCGCTTCGTAGTTTAAGTGACATATGTAGAACTCTACATATGGGTGCAAGAGAAACTTCCCTTGTATGTGGCACCAGAGTGTCCCCTGTCACATGAGCCGGGCAGAGACCGACAACCATGCCTTGTTATGGTGTTACCATAAAACAGTACCATCAATACAACTGATGCTGGTCAACGAAGATTCCATGCATATGCGGAACTTCGACATATGTCGAGCAATATTGTTTTTGGGTGTGTCGAATGCATGCCACCAGTCAAGGTTTTAACCAACATGAAACGAACTACCCCGTAGATTAGTTAATTTGGCAGACGTCGCTTGTACTGCGGCACGCTTATGGGAGTGATAGCCATAAATCATTAAGCGGGATACACTGGTCAGCTGGAGACGGACCCCTGTCGAGAGACAAGGCTCGTGGTCAGATAACTGCATGTTATTGTTGTCGGCGTCTGTCCGCATCCACTCGACAGTGACACTCTGATCTCCATTCGGGTAGTGCAATTTTGATAAAGTTACAGATATTGCAGATTCAACTGGACACTAATTAGTTTGTACATTAACTTATTTTGACCTAACTTGAAAAATGGATGGAAGTTCCAACTACTATTATCTGAATGAATATAGACTGTACTAATTATTAATAGACATGTAATGAGCAGTGCATTATAACAGAAAAGCCCTATCTGTAAATCATGTGGTACCACCGGTCAGCTATTGTTAAAAACCGCGAACCCCAAGCATATAGAGTCGTACTTTGATTAGCGTTGCCATTTCACTCGTAATAAAGAAATTGACTTAGTTTAATGAATTTTAGTGAGCTCGAGTACGTAGACAATGGCAACGCGGTATAAAAATGATTTAAATGCCGTCCTTACCAATTCTCGGAGTTCAGTGAGGCTTTCTCCCCCGGGTTCCTGAGTAACCCCAGTGTTATTCGTCTCCATGTTGGCGGTGGCGTCGGCGGTGTACGCGCCCTATTTCTAAGGCAGTGTACAGGTCCTCGGTCACAGAGACCAGGCCACAGAGGTTTCGACAACCACTCGGTGGATCGCTAATTAAGCGGTGCTCCCTTAAACGGCGGTTAAGATAACCGGAGTCGTGGTTTCTCTTTGACTTCCAGGCTCCAGAGAGCCAGCGACCAGCACTGGGGTTGCCAAAGAGTTAACACGACGATGACGGCGGCTATAAGCTAGGAGAGCGGTCTAACTTTGACTTCCAGGCTCCAGAGAGCCAGCGACTAGCACTGGGGTTGCCAAAGATCTGACCCCGATCGTACGCCGCCTCGCGTATTTATATGATTTCACGTTAGTGAGTTCGTTGTTCAAGCCTCCAGCTTGACGGAGATAGCCAAACGATAAATTGCGTTCTTTAAACTTAAGATGCTTTAGGTGAGAAGTGATATAATGACTATGTTTATAGCCTTTGACCCTATTCTTAGTAAAACTCTTACAACCCTACGTGTTTACGTCAGTTTGTTTATGTTATCTCTTCTCGGCTGGAGAATGCTTTGAGATTTTGTACAGTTTTGTCAACTTTTTAAAATATGAAATGAATACTGTGTGTTCTTTTACTTAGCTGAATAATTTAGACTCTATAGTTTGAATGCATACGTTTTCTGCCGAAATTTTAAGAAAATGGTTTGACCTTTTTAAGTAATAATTAATTTGGAATTTAATGATATAAATGCTTGGAACTAATTTAGTTTTATGTAAAAATTATAGGAAATTTATTCGCGATGAAGCAGCCCAGGGCTGGGGTGCTTCAAAAAGTTATTGGTTTTTTAAATGATATGTTAATTATGATTTATAATTACAAGCACTTTTAAAGAACGGATTTAGAGGATTTGAAGATTTTTTTGAAGGCGAAGGCTTTGTTATTTTCAGAAATACAGTATGTTACAGAAAATAATGGCGATTTTTTATACCTATTTGAGATTACAATATTTTAATACAGCTGCCAATAACTTTTTTTTGGAAATTTAACTCTCTGGAAGGTTTAATGCCGGAACGCTATCTGTGCGCACATTTATTACAGTCCATATACGTAACAATACTTTTATTACGCACGATACGCTAGTTTCCTATGTTAGGATAAAAGTAGGGTGGAACACCCAGTAAAACTCTAACACCTTTTCAATATAAGAAAAAGTATATTAATTATAAAAATAACAATCTTATCAGCACACTTGTGAACGTAAGCTAAATTTTATAAACTAAACTCTCGCTAACTAAGAACTATACCAATTAATGGTCTATTCATCTTAAAAATGTTTGTTTTTAATTCAATAACAAAATATCTGAGATCAGAGCAGAGAAGCCGGCAGGCTCCATCAACTCCAAGGGCGTAGTATTTACAAAATTCAGCGATCCTGCAATTACTATTCTGTCCCCTAGAATAGGAAATATTAATCTGAAAAAAACATTCATTGAGAAACTTCCTTTTTCGCTTAACATTTAACGTTTATTAACATGTCATTATGCAATATTATTATGATATGATTTCACATGTTCAATTTATCATTTATTAACCGGAACACCATGAGTAATTTTCTTTTACGAACCATATACTAACAACTTTACTTGCACTTCTGGTCATACACCAGACTTTTCAAAATATTTACTTTTCATACCTACAGGTCATTTATCAATTTTATTTTCAAAGTTTTGTATTGTTGGTCGTTTACCAACCTTCTTGAAATGTTGGTCGTTTACCATCCGTTCTAGTGTTGTTTGTCAGGTACTAACTGTTTTGGTGGTGTTGATCGTACACCAACCGTATTTTTGGGTTGTTGGTCGTGTACCAACCGTATTTCTTTTTGTTGGTCGTATACCAACCAAATTTTTGGGGTTGATGATCATATATCAACCGTATTTTTTTGTTGGTCGTATACCAACCGTATTTTTTGTTGATCGTATACCAACCGTATTTTTGGGGTTGTTGTTCGTATGTCAACCGTATTTGTTTTTATTGGTCGTAACCGTATTTTTTGGGTTGTTGGTCGTATACCAACCGTATTTTTGGGTTGTTGGTCGTATACCAACCGTATTTGTTTTTGTTAATATTGCATTGAGCTTGAACATGACCTAATCTGTTACAAAGTTTACATTCTACGCGTGACCTTGTACAGTCCCGAACTAGACGTATTCCGCCACAATTAAAACATGACATTTTTCGAGATACGTGCCAAGGAATATTAGTTCTGTTCTCTACATTCTTAAATATGGTTTATTTTGCACACTAATGCTTGGTTTCGCTATAATTTGTTGATGCCAGTGTACTTGATTCAGACGCAGTCCACTCAAGTAATTGGCTAAGCTTCCAACGGTTTGGAAGTTCGCAGCTTTTGCGACTACTGAGATCTTTTCATCTTTGATCCCTTCTATTATGCTGTCTATAATATATCCTTCAGAAATCGCGAGGTTTAACTTGTTAAGTTTGGCCGCCTTTTCAGTAGTTGATTTATGCCGGCCCTTCCCTCCGTCCTTGAGCATACGTATATGAGCATATTTTTTATACAAAAATATGTTGCATGAATTGAATAATAAATACGAGGAGATGCAATGAAGAAATAGATATGAATTTATTGTTTAAATCTAATGTATATTTTTTTGTTATATTTCAAATACTAATACATGTTTTTGCTTTAAATAAATATATGTGTTTTTTACTCCAGAGGACAAAGTGTACTGCTATCTGTAAATAAGAGGTATTAAAATGAAGTCATAATTGCTAAATATAAACTTTTATTTATTCTCATTTATTTTGTCTAATATTTTAATTAAAAGCCTACATAATCCAATTTAATTATAGTAAACTGTACACTTTAAGATTTGTAAAAAATTGACTTTAGTTATTGAAATACCTGCATTCTTTGTTTTGTTTACAAGTGAAACAACACGAAAATGTGAGGTAATGTTTTTATGTACTCCAAGTGTCCGGCAGATTTTATAGGTATAGTTCGAGGACATCAGTGCAGTTGTAGAACATGGGTACATGATAATTGGAATGCAGGACAGGTGTAACTAGTGCGCGGTGCTTAATTGGAAAGCGGCGTACGGAAGAGTCTTCAAAACCAAGTTGTACACATACACGTCAAGGCCGATAGTAAGAGAAACGACCTTGAAAAAATATTCTGTATACGTATACGACAAAGGTTGGAGGAATAGAGAACATCTACAACAGTGGCCTTAAAGAAGTGCCCGTACACGTGTATGCTTAAGGTCGCAGGAATTGAAATCTGCTGGTGCAATGACCTCGAAAAAATATGCTCATATACGTATATGCTCAAGGACGGAGGAGAGGGCCGGTATAAATCAACTACTCTTTTCATAACAGTAATTACTCAAATTTTGACCCACAATGGGGTTGTAACAAGCTGGTTGAACAAGTAATTTTTCAAACGGTATTGGTGTTGGAAAGTTTTGAATAAGTATGTTTTTTATTTCTTGCCAATCAAGACACGGATTGGTCAAGGAATCATACCATTTATGAGCGTGTCATCACGCAACCTATTAGTGGCTAATTTTAATGTTGTTTCTTGCGTCTCCCTATGAAATATTTTCAATTCATCAATTTTACGTACCCAGTTGACCGTACTTTGGGTATCATCAACACCTGGGTCAAATAAAGGTATAACAGTCTGATCAAGAATAACATTGGATCGTGTACTTACAGTTTGTCGCAGTTCATTTAGTTCCTTTTTTTAAGGCCTTAATTTTCTCACGTGCAACATCGTCCCGTGGGGGCATGCTAGACGACGAGCTACTGGAACACCTAGATTGTGATGTGTGCGAACGGGAGCGGTGTTTTCTTTTCTGAGACCGGCCCATCGTTCAGTGGTCACAAAAACTACACTAAACTTTCCCATAAGCAAACACTTTCCATCACTACAACCACAACCACTACACTAAATTTTAATTTTACTGAAAATTGTTTTTCTTTTTTTACCTCACTATGCATCCAAATGGGCGTAAATACTTACGGTATATCCCCACTTCTGACTTTGTTAGGGTAAAAGAAGGGTGGAACACCCAGTAAATCTCCAACACCCTTTCAATATAAGAAAAAGTATATTAATTAATAAAGATAACAATCTTATCAGCACACTTGTGTACGTAAGCTGACTCTATTATAAACTAAACTCTCGCTAACTAAAAACTATACCAATCAATGGTATATTCGTCTTATGTTTGTTTTTAATTCAATAA
The DNA here is from genome assembly GCA_029963845.1 of Rhamnusium bicolor. Classification (NCBI taxonomy): domain Eukaryota; kingdom Metazoa; phylum Arthropoda; class Insecta; order Coleoptera; family Cerambycidae; genus Rhamnusium; species Rhamnusium bicolor. The sequence goes on from JANEYF010004128.1 coordinate 1,426,740, forward strand.
CATAATATCTGAGATCAGAGTAGAGAAGCAGGCAGGCTCAGTCAACTCCAAGGGCGTAGTATTTACAACACCTATCAGTTTTATTATTTATTAATATACCAATTCCATATGCTGTTCAGATCGTTAGATCAAACGAAGGGTTATCGTAAAACTTTGTATCATATACTCGTATACATAAGTAATAAATAGATTGGATTTTATATGCGCAAATGCGATACGATGAAACACATATCCACCTGTTTTGTTTAAAGTTTTATGCTGCAATAAACATAAAATTTGATAACGCGAAATGTTATGCCACAGCCTTCTTTTAGTACAAGAAGTCTGTGATTATGCATATTGAATAGAATATTTTGTAAATGTAAGACACGTACAAATACCGATTTTGTTTTCCTATTGGTATAAGAACATACATTTATCTTATGTCCTTTACATAATATCTTGTATATTAATTTTAGCCCTAAATTCCTAATGTGCAGTCTTTTAGATTTAAAATGACAGTGTTATGGGAGGTAAGGCACACTTAGCTGAATTCAAAACGCTCCCTAACTTATTCTTGATTGTGAACCGTTTTATGATTTTTGACTAAAACTATAGTCTGCAATATTTCTTGTGCGGCTTTAAATATTTGGATAAAATTTAATACAAATATTATACCCTTTTAGTCTAATCAAAATTTACTTTAGAAAAACTTCATGACTAGATTTAATTTTTATAATGTTGCTTTCAGTGCCCATATCATCACCCATCACCCTATGTATCATTTTTTTGGTAAATGTTAGTAAAATTTAAAATGTCAATGGACCAGTGTATATAATAATGCCATAATATTTGGCAGCGCATTTCTGCTCTGCATGACATCACGGTTGCAGGCAGCTACTAGCAGAACTGTGTTAAACGATTTTCATGTCAAATAAAAACTTGGTCTGTTATTTGTCATTTCCGTAGATTTATTTCATTCTATTGTTCTGTGTACTAACCCTATCTATAAAATCCCAAAAAGAAAAATATATGATTTTAAACATTATTATTAGGGCTGTCAAAAATGTTCCGTCGGACAGTGTCGTATGCGAAATTAACTAATACGAGAAACAATAAACTGTTACAATTTATAACAATGTATACGTATGTAAAACTTACCCTCTTAACTAGCTTGATGAACTAGCTTGCTTATCACAAACTGGAGAAGATGTGCAGCCATTTTGCAGTATCAGGTATGTTTCTATGGTTGTCTCCATGAGTGATGTTCGCTTTGGTGAAAATATATTCTTATATTTTGAAAACTACTGTTCGACTTCTACTGATGTAATACACGCATACGTAAAATAGTCTTTGAACGCACTTAACGGATCTGGGGCTGCACCATCACATATTTGGCTTAATTTGGTAAAACCGGTGTGTTTATTTAACATACTTGCGAACTTTTCTTGAACGCACTCATTTGTGACGTTACCTATAGCGTGTAGGAGTAGATTTACTTCGTCCACTATTTGCAGTGACTCCGCTAATGACAACGCACTGTTTTCTAATTTTTTTATGCTTTCATGTAATGGTTTATAGTTCTTGGCAATATTTTTTAAAACTGTTTCAACGGAAATGTCTTCGAATTTTGTCTGGCTTTCCTTAATAGCTGCAGCCTCATCTGGATTAAATTGTAGTATCACAGCTTTTATTTGTTGGAAATATTCAGCATAATAAAAAGCTGCCTGCAACCATGTTCCCCAACGTGTACGAATCGGCTGTGGTGGTTCAGGCATACCGGCTTGCTATGAAATGCACGAAGACGTTTAGGAGATTTAAGAAACACTTTTTTTGTACTTGCTATTAATGCATCCACCTCTGGAAAACCTTTTCGAATAGTTTCTGCCACAAGATGTAAAGCATGCACTTTACACGTAACATGTATAAACATACAACCTTGTTCTTGCAAAGAACGGCCTACCGAACGCATTGTCACGGCGCTATCAGTCACAAACATGAACACTTGACTTTTTGACAGTTCAGATTTTTCTAACGTCTCCAGCACCACCCTGGTAATTGTTTCGCTAGTATACTGACTTAATCTTTTGCTAGCTAGTAACAGTGGAACTATCGGTTTAAGAGGGTCGTACTATAACATTTAAAATATAATTTTTTTTACAATCTATTGTCTCATCAACAGATAACCACAGCCGTGTATTTTTTAATTCACATTTCATCTTATTTACCATGTCACGTGTACAGTTGGTAGACAGTTACATAACGTTGTGTGACTTGGTAACTTCACCTGGGCATTGTATTTATTCCAGAACTCTCGAAATGGTTGTTTATCGAGTATGTGCGCGGAACATCACAGGCAATCAGCATTAATAGTAAATCAAACATAAACTGTGTTGTAGAAGGAACCCTATTTTTTTATTTTTATGGTGTACACTATTTACGTGAAGTCCACAATCACGCTTATCCCAGCACATCAAATCTTTCTCTCACACTTTACAAATTATTTTAGCACCATCATAGATAAATCCGGGAATTCACCTATGAATTTATTCACTTTGTCAGCAAATGGCCGTTTTCTACCCCTGCGTACGTCTGCCATGCTTTATTATTAAATTAATATCAACAATACAGTACAACAAATAAAATAAAAACACAAAATCAATATGCAATACGCCCAAATGACTTAACGTGTACACAACTCGAAAACTAATAATAGACTGGACTGGAGAAAGAGTTTCGCGGTCAAAGTGACAGTAAGTACATCTATACTCTACGGCCGTGATACACAGAAACGACTTGCAGCTGTAATTATCATTATTAAGAAAGATTAATGCCATATCCCAAAAAAATACAATTGTGCAGCTACGTAGCTCCGTACGGACACGTGTTTCGGAGTTATTGCCCCTCATCAGCGTAACGTAGCTAAAGAATTGGATCTAGGATGGGATAGATCAGGAACAAGAACTAAAATAAGGCTACAAAGTGCCGTATATGGTACTCCATTAGTGCCTTCATGTTCCATTGTGTCACAAATGGGTCACATGGGAACATGAAGGTACTAATTGAGTACTACGTACTGTACTTTCCAGCTTTATTTTAGTTCTTGTTCCTGATCTCTCCCATCCTAGATCCAATTCCTTAGCTACGGTACGCTGATGAGGGCAACAACTCCGAACAAGTATCCGTAGCTGCATAATTGTTGTTCTTTGGGGGGGGATATGGCACTAAACCTTATTTGTTTTATTTTGAACCCCAGTAAACCTGTCTTGTTTTGTTTGTATGTGCGAGGTGAAAACGAGCAGTACACATAGAGCTATGTGTGTCGACTGTGCTCATCGAGGCCCCATTTGTGGCACATGGGAACATGAAGGCACTAATTGAGTACTGTGTACTTTACTTTCCAGCCTTATTTTAGTTCCAGTTCCTGATCTATCCCATCCTAAATCCAATTCCTTAGCTACGCTACGCTGATGAGGAGCAATAACACCGAAACACGTGTTCGTAGCTGCATAATTGTTTTTTTTTTAGATATGGCACTAAACCTTCTTTGTTTTATTTTGAACCCCAATAAATCTATTTTGTATGATTACACAGCCCCACAAAAAAAAAATTCTGACCTAGCAACGAGACGAGTATATCCATATGTATTTTGATCGCTGATTCCGAATCCGGGGTCAAAAGAGTCGTACACCCCCCAAAAAAAAATTTTAGAGACAAAAAAACACCCCCTGAATCGTTTTGTTTAATATTTTCTGGAAAAATTAAATGTATTACGATAAAAATAAAGGTGAATTGCAGCATTCACCCTATCGGTATGAAACGCACCCCCATAGAGGGTGAAAATCACCCTCATTTGCCATCAAACCAATTGATAACGACAATGACTGAAAAACATTTTATTTAAGTTTCGTTAGGTTTGCAATAAACTGACGTAGAATTCACGTAATACCCCAAAACTATCCCTATAACGCTATGAAAAACAACCCTTAACTTCAATTATAGAAAAAAGAAAGGAAAAAACATAAAATTTGATAACGATTTCATTATATGGATGTTCTTATTTGCAGAGATCCTTATGGCTAGGATATTAGCAATCATTTGTCACCAATCTTAACACCATTTGGGTATAAAACGCATCCCTGAAGGGGGTGAGAAGTACTCTTACGTTAGTAGCTTTTAATTCTTCTTTTTTTAATCATTTTTTTTATGGTATCTTTTAATTTTATTTTCAAACGATCTTCTTACTGACTGTCGTTTGTGTTGTTCTTTCGTGTCTCTTTTCAGAGACCAACAGTAGTCTGCTATCATGTGAAGTTAATGGTTGTTTTTCATAACGCTATAGGGGTAGTTTAGGGGTATTACGTGAATTCTACGTCAGTTTATTGCAAACCTAACGAAACTTAAACATTTTTAAATGTTTTTCAGTCATTGTCGTTATCAATTGGTTTGGTGGCAGATGAGGGTAGTTCTCACCCTCTATGAGGGTGCGTTTCATACCGATAGGGTGAACGCTGTAATTTACCTTTATTTTTATCGTAATACATTCAAATTTTCCCGAAAATATTAAACAAAACGATTGATTAAAATGATAACATCATTTTCAGAGCGTTATCTCATATCCCTATTCAGGGAGTGTTTTTTTTGGCTCTAAAATTCTTTTTTGGGGGTGTATGACTTTTTTGACCCCGGATTCGGAATCAGCGATCAAAAATACATATGGATATACTCGTCTCGTTGCTAGGTCAGAAATTTTTTTTTTTGTGGGGCTGTGTTATTATTCATTGTGAAATAATAATAGTCATATATTAGAAATGTGTATGTCTGTGGTCTGAAATTAGATTAACAACTCTATTTTAATATAAACAACAACAAAAGACACAACGCAGAATATTTAAATTTTCTCCGAAATGATCTCCCCAATCTCCTTCAAGAAGTACCATTACCGATACAAGAAAACATGTGGCTCCTTCAAGATGGGGCACCCCCTCATTACAGTCGTGAGATCAGAAACTTTTTGGGGGAACAATTTCCAGAACGTTGGATTGGGCGAGGAGCAGAAGCACCCATAAAGTGGCCTGCCCGCTCGCCAGACTTAAACCCCCTTGACTTTTGTTTTTGGGGTTATATGAAAGAAAAGGTCTACTCTGTGCAAGTTGGTAGTGTCGAACATCTTAGAGAGAGAATTATAAATACTGCAGATAGTTTTCGCCAGAAGCAGCAAATTTTTAATAAAATCAGATTTTCATTTTTGAAAAGATGTGTTAAATGTATTGCTGAAGGCGGAGGTCACTTTGAGCACTTGCTAAAGTAATAAAATAAAGCCTGAATAAATTTCTGTTCAATTTATGAAATTTTAAATTATTTAATTAGGTAATTGTGTTGTTTATTTATTTATAAAGTAATTATTTAAAATAAATTATTTACAATAAGTTCCAAAAAAAGTTATTTTGTTAAAATTAAATTGCTTGTTTATTCAGTGGACACTATTTCATTCAATTTAAAAGTCATCGCAAAAAATTTTTCAATTCTGCTTTAGAGTCTTTTAATTCACAATTCCATTAAGCTAAATGCTTGAAACTAAAGTACGTAGAAAAAAAAGGTAAGATTAAAAAAACTTTTAAAACTAAATTTTCTATTCAAAAAAAATTTATTTTTCGCCATTGGTGTACCCAAAAAAAAATGGGAGGGGGCAAATGGGTCACATGACCCCCACTTCTCGTCTTTTGAATCGAGATAAACTGATCATAATTACTTAAAATATTGAACTACTACTAGTGCTATATTATACCAAATTTAAAGAAGATATCTTACAAGGGCTCTAGAGTTAGAGCAAATTTTTTATTTTTTATTTTCGACTTTAAAAGCCCATAAAAATTTTTGGAAGCATTTTCGCATAGAGGTAAGTTAAGTCATATCGTCACTATTTGTTGCCTAGAATCTGTCATTGAGTTTATGACATGCTTTTTTGTTAGACCCTGTATTCCTGCAGAATAAATAACACTCCCAGAGTGAATGATTTTCAATCTTACCTGTGCATAATAAGAATGAGATCCAGCATTAATCCTATAAGCTATCGATGTAGCTAAGTGGGCCACGGTTACAACAGCTGCGAGTGCCAAGGCTACAGGCCTTGACAGTGGCAGCATCGTGTGGATGGCTATCAGTAGCGCGAACAAGGGTAAAGGAGCATGTTTGCCCGCCAGTAACAACATAGCTGTTGTTAGAGTCGCCGTAATCACCAGAGATGATACTAACGCCCACGCTTCGGATTCCAACACGACAGGAAATTGGGAGGCCAACAAGACGAACATTAAAGTAAAGGTGAGTATGGACATGATCACAATCGGAATGATGCTCCTGTGGAGGTCCTGCAACAAAATATGTACAATTATAACAATTTTCGGTACATTTTGAAATTGACAAAAGTCGTTCTAACATAGTACCTAGTAATAAAGTAATAACACAAGAAAGAAAGTATCCGTTATTTTAATAAGCGGTGATAAAAGTTATCTAGTTTTTATGTACATTTTTGTATTAACCGATTTACATTTCTTAGAGATGATGTAAGTAGAAACCACATCAAAAAGCAAGAGTTGTGCAAAATAGTTGTTTTAACCTTAAACGCGAGCTGAGTAGTAGGGAAGCCAGTGGCGTATACGATTTATTTATTGTATTTGTTGATAACGTATGTAATAAGAGTTTTGGCAAAAATCCCCCCGCTTTGTTCCATGCAATTAAAATTATTTTTTTTATCAACTCGCCGAAAATTGCGTTCCAACGAAACACACGGGCCGTGTGGTTTAAATGTTTATGTCATTGCTACTGTGTTCTAATTTTCCTAAATAATATAATTTTGAGAATATGCAATACGTCTCTTATTATAAACGTTTGAAAAATTTGCCGAACTATTGCTACATGCGTTATTACGTGAACGATCATTTTTTTCATTCTCAAATTCTAACAATTCTACTGATCCTTCTAGAATTTTCGCGACATTCTAATACTGGCTTTATAAATAGCTATCGTGAACGAAGGTATTGGTTACGTCGTTAATCAGCGAGCGTATGGTAATAGGTAAAAGAGTTTGTTATGTTTAATTAGTGTTTTTAAAACTCTGGTAAAGATGTCACAGCAAGCATCATCTTCGTCACGATTGCAGTTATGAGGTGGATAGAACCATATAATTCTGTTTTTGAAATTATCGACAATAGGGACGATGTTGTGCTCTATAATAAATGTTCGAAACTAATCCCGTGTATACAGAAACATCAGCTAATGTTGCACTCTAATAAAAAACAACATTTAGAGACAGTATGTTAATATTTTGTCGGAATTGGATAAAAATGTAATAAAACCTCAATTTCTCATTAAGTCGACGTTTCGACAATATTTATTGTCTTCCTCAGAACTGCAACAGATAACACACATTTTCTATATAATTTTGGAAAAATATTATATACACACATTTAAAATTTCCTTAAAAGATTAAAAATATTAACATTTTGAAACAATTTTTTTTTTTAAATTTCATAAATTCACCTAATCGCACTTACATATATCAATCAAAAAAATAGATAATAGTAAATGTAAAACATTAAAAGTATAATAACTAAAATATTTAAAAGTCTAAAAATTTTTTAAAATAAATACATAAATTATCAGTCACGCTTACCTAATGAGGTTGTTTCGTCCTTTTAATTAGTATAAGTTTAGCAGTAATAAAATTTTAGTCCTTTTAAGTTTAAATTAAGTTATGCATAAATTCACAAAATTAGTGAGATTGGTACTCCTACCGAAACACGCCGAGGACACCCGAAAAGGTCCGAAGCAACGAGGTTGGGGTGGAATGATCGCGGCACGTGCCCATCGCAGCAACCAAGTGCAATTCATTTAAATAAATTATTGTGTAATAATAATAATAATTAATACCGGTGCATAATTATTAGTGGTTATTGGCGAGAGATATCGACATATTCGTCCTCTGTTGAAGCCAGTTTCATCAAGTATTAAAAGGTAGGCTCCCCTCTCACTATCGCAAAAAGGCGAATGTATAAATTTATCTAATTATTTATAATAATCATGGTTTTTTGTCAAAACAATCATCATCGTCAAATATTATAAATGAACATAAATACTCGTGTAATGCAAGGCATATTAAAAAAAAGAGAAAATCGCTCTTGCAACACACCATTTCGATTCAAACCATGACTTTCAATTCGATAAAGTTAAAATTTTAGACAACGAACCAAATTACAAAAAAAAATTAATAAGCGAAATGATTCTTATTAACAAACACAGTAATACTGTCAATAAAAAAACGGACAATGAAAATTTGAGCAGAATTTGTAACAACCTAATAGAGAAATATATAAAATTATAGCCATCCCTTGTACACATTAATGAACAACAAACTGATTCTTTGTTTTTAAATTTTTTAAATTTTAATTTACAAACGTAGTTTTTCACCGACCGATATATGAATAAATAAAGATATCGTTTTTACAAAGTATTTTTATTTTGCTTCTTTCAAAGTTTTTTTTTCATAAATTAATTTTTTTTTAATCTTTATATATATAAAATTTGTTTCTGTTCAGACTACACGAAAATATAAGCACTGAAATCCAACATAAGTTACGTTATTTTACTTTTACAATATGTGACGATGATCATTGTTTTGGCAAAAAAACAAATACCTCATTAAGTGAGCGTGACTGATAATTTATTTATTTATTTTTTAAACTTTTTTCAATTTTTTAAACTTTTAAATATTTTAGTTATTACACTTTTAATGTTTTACATTTACCATTATCTATTTTTTTGGATGATATATGTAAGTGCGATTAGGTGAATTTATGAAATTAAAAAAAAAAATGTTTTCAAAATGCTAATATTTTTAATCTAAATCTTTAATTTTTTATCTTAATTAAGGAAATTTTAATTGTGTGTATTATTACAAAAATTACATAGAAAATGTGTGTTATTTGTTGTAGTCCTGAGGAAGACAATAAATATTGTCGAAACGTCGAATGAGAAATTGAGGTTTTATTACATTTTTTATCCAATTCCGACAAAATAACATACTGAGTAGTGGTGGATACGACACTCCTACTAAATTATTTAGAGACAGGTACAAATATATTTGCAGAAGAACTGTGGGAAGCATTCATGGCAGCAAATATTCCGTTACATAAACTGCAGAATCCGGTATTAAAAAATCTCGAGGTCGAAAAAATCACGATTACTATTCTTCCTTATATTAGGTATAAGAAAGTAAAAAAGATTTCTTGAAAAAATACACAAACAGGCATATTCCTTACGAATCCACCTTCCAACAACCATATGTGAGTTAGCATTGATGAGACACTGTGGGCCGATGTGTCGTACATGTTGTTGTAGGCTCTTTAGATCCACTAATTTCTCAAAAACAGTATTTAATAGCCACGCGTTTTGTGATAAGCCCCTTAGTGAAATCTGCACATCACGGATAATACATACATTTCTCTACGGGTAGCGGTACATTCTAGTTTCGTAAGTATTTTAATTAAAATTTGGAATCGCTCATGTACAGTACGTAACTGCGCTTGAACGTCTGATGCTTGAAATACTGCCTGGCCTCGTCTTATAGTGTCGGATTCTCGGGAATTTATTTCCAGTACAAACTGTTTTACTCTTTAAAAATTTTTTGAAATAGTATACTGCAGCTTGTATCTATCCATATACAACATCGCGTACGTGGTAAGATAACCCAGAGAGGCACTCCTAAAATTGTTGTTGGCACGAACTGGCCTTTATAACTACGTCTTTTCTACTTGAAATTAATAGATTGACTGTGATGCAAGGCATGGGCCAGAGAAGTAACATGAATCATATTGGGAATTGGGACACGTGAATTGTAAAAGCCAGGCAGCCTTGCATATGCCACTGCGTCTGATACAAGCAGTAAAACATTTTCACTGTTAGCACCAATATTACACAAAGCATTTACCACTATTTCATCAACTGTTTGCGCAATGGGTTATAACACCCGTTTACTACATATTAACAATAGAGGTGTACTCTGAAGAGCACTTAAAATACGCATAAATAACATTAATGATTTTATGGTGATTAAAATCCATGGCTTCGTAACACAAAGTACACCAGAAACAATTTTCTGTAGTTCAACTGTCGACAAACACGAACAAAAATGAAACATAGTTGTTATTATTTATTTTTTATCTTCGCGTCGTCTACACACTGCGATGTTTGTAGGCAAATTAAATAGTGAATAAACACGATCTAGGTCTCGGGGTGCATGGCAGCTGAGAAAGGCCGGATAGGAAGCCAGTCCGGACTTACGGGAATTGTTCGGTGTTTGAATCACTGTTGTTTTGACTAAAGCTTATGTTTGAATTATTTAAAAGAATCTTTGCGTCTGTTTAAAATATCATAATTGGTGAAATATCCGAAATGTTCAATTGGAAAGCTCAGAAGTCGAGAGATGATCGCTGAGGACTATTAGATCTAAAAATTTTTAATGATCATAATTCCGTCCGTAATTCAATACATTCAATTTCTTTTAAAATGATTATAGACCAGTGAAATTAATTTTCTATGCCTCACAAATTTTGTTAATTTGTGAAGCATAGACAATTAATTTCACTGGTCTATAATCATTTTAAAAGAAATTGAATGTATTGAATTTAAAAATACAATATTTAAAGGCTTTTCATTGTGGTGATTCCATATTTGAAACGCATAATAGGGAACAATGTGATTGTTCATAAATTTACCAACATTACCGACTAAAAACGTCTGGCATTTTGGTGACAGCTTAAAGTAAATTGAATTTACTTTTAACACGTGTTAAAAGTTACCACTACTTTTCATACGCTCTCCCATAATATACCATTTTAAAGACGGGGTATGGTTAAAAAGGCTAATTTTAATAGCGATCGTCGAAAAGACATATTGCTCTGTAATATCGAAATCGTATTTAAGGTATTCTGGTGTTAGTTTTTAAAATACCACAAAAATATACTTATTAAAAATTTATAGGCGATTTGACAATTTTCACGAAAACAAGTTATACTCACTGTTTAGATTTCAAATTGAAAGGGTCACGTGATAGATTTATTGTCACTATTATGCGTCAAATTTATTTTTTATTAAAAATGTCTAAATTCTTGTATGGCACAATTTACTTAACTTAGTTCAACTATTTCAGCTAAACTAAATGTATCAGCTTAATATGAAATAAAATACATAATGGGAGAATTTAATTGCCCACCTAAAACGAAGAAATCCAAGGAAAAAATTAATGCAAATCCTCCTACTGCTCTTTTGGGTACTGCATCCCCTTTAGAAGAGAGAAGACCACCAACATGGGGTTCCAATTTGCTGCTGGTAAAAAACGCACCTGAACAATGTATCCCTTCGTATGGTCCAATACGAGAAAGTGTCGATGAAGTATTGGGATTAACAGAAAGTTTGGATTGCATTGAACAATTTGTCGACGAATTTAAAAAGGGATATATGGATAAAACTTTTAAAAATCCCCTAAATATACCACAAAAAGGCATGTGTGGACATTCGGGGATGAGTGGACCTCTAATTAAAGGATACGCATCGGTTTCAAACCACAGTTATAGCGGGATGGAAAGAGTAGATGATGTTGAAAAAGATGCAGAAAATGAAGATAATGGAATGGATTCTGACGATTCTCAACTATTTAACTATTTTAGAAATCATAACGACCAGTCTGTCGCTAAACAAAATATTGCAAAATTAAATGAAAGTATACAAAGTGCAATACCAGCTCAAGCTGGGATTCCATTATCGACACCCAGACCATCTCCGTGTCCTAAGAGACTTATACACACAGAAAATAAATCAGTCGAAGGTAAGCCTCCACACAAAGCTAAAGATATACCAGAAAACTTCGATGATGAAGGCTTAGATTTAGCTGAATATGAATATTTTGAAAAATATGATGAAATCGAACAATCCTCTCCAATACATGACGAATTGCAGGAATGTAATAGGCGACTTAAAAAACTGACACGTAACTGCGAAGAGGAATTAGCTGAGTCAAGATCGGTAAGCCGACAAATGGATGTAGATGAGGATGCAGAATAATAGCGCAAGGTAATCATGAATTGGTTACTTTTCTATTAAACGTGAACAATTTAAACGAAAGTTGCAGTTTGTGCTGTTTCAGACGAAAATGAGCAGGTACAAGTTACATCGCTAGCAATAATAGTATTATAACACATTCAGACAATTTACAATATCTAAACGCAGATAAAGATATTAAGGAGAAATACAGTGTTAAAATAACGTAGTCAATTTTAACATTATTAAAAGTAATGACACTAATACATTTATAACAGAACAACTTTGTAGTTACATTAAGTATAAAAAAGTGTTGCATATTTATACAGTTGTTCATAGGTGGGATTAAGTAGATAAAGTGCAAAGACATTAGAATTTTACATTACAGTGAAAAGTGCAGTACAATAAGATACATGCAGAACAAATTTATTAGATTATGAGACAAGTTGTTTGATGTGCTATTCGGATAGTTTTTTTTGACGTTTCTAGGTACCGAAAATATGTAAGTATACCAAATTGAACTCTGTTATAACTTTGAAGCGACAAATTTTGAAAAATTAAAGTTTTACAGGTTGTACATTAAGTACACTAAACTATTTCAGAGTGGTATTCCTTAAATAATTTTAGGAATACAAGCTCATATAAACAAAAATGTTGGCAATACTCGGTGTATTGATATTTCTAAAAAAATAATGTTGAATTTTCTTATAATGGCATTATTAGTGCAGCTATTTGAAACAAATTTGGCATACAGTACACTTGGATAGGATGCCTTAAGATGTGATTGGATTACGCTATACAATTAACCAGTGACGGAGACATGGGTAATCATCATCATAAATTAGTAGCGCGCTGTAGAAAATTGCGAGCGATCACATCTTAAGATGTCAATCAATTATAGACAACAACTATATCCTCAATTTTTTTGCTATGTTTCATAGTTTCACAGAATTCTTTTGCAGTAACGGTGGAATAAATTGAAAAAAAAAATTCTGTGAAACAGTTTGGGGTAGTTGCTCAGCTGGACGTAAGCAGTGGACATGTAATTAGTTTTTAATTAATTTATTTATCTTGATGTACAAACACTTATTACTACTCTTGCATAGAACATCAATTTTGACATAAACTACATAATATACAGGGTGAGGCAGTAGTGCGTCGGACCTCGATATCTCGAGTTCTACGATAGCTAGAAATTTTTTAAAAAATTGCAAGTAAACTAGATAAAAAAGTCTATAACTGGAAATTATTTTCGAACATACAGGGCGAGCCAAGACGAAATTACAGGACCAAGTGCCTTTTTTTAAATAGAATGCTATGTATATCAGTACATTTTTTGAAGCCTCTTTCTAGGCTCTATTTATTCCTATATTATTACTGGCTATCTCCCAACCACTTTGATGTAATGAATTTTTTTGTTGAAATAATGCCATCTGCAGATGGATATTAAAAAAATCACCACAGTCACAATTATGGGTTTTAAGAAAAACTTATGTGAATACCAGTTACGAGACATCTAATTAATATTTTTGATTCATTTTCATTTCCTAAAAATGTACAGGGTGGCCAAAAATTAGTATTCAATTAAGAACTTTTTAAATTGAATTTTCTCAATTTTTTCAAATGGAACACCCTGTATATTTTTCAACGATGTGATGTAAAAATGAAAAACGAACATTTTTTGTAAGTACTTCCCTATGGCTAATTGCAACCATTTTCGTTTTATTGAGCAATAATTACAACATTCAAAAATAAACTTAAAAAAAGAGGTTTCTTCAAATAACTCAGTAGAAAAAATTATAATAAATGTTCCACATGTTGGCCATTTTGATTAACATACATCTCTATGCGCTGTTGAAATGAGGTTCCCACTGTTCCTAAAACTGCCGGTGTGATAGATCTAAAGGCAGTTATTATTCTTTCCTTCATATTTTGTAATGTTGTTGGTGTGTCTCTATAAACAATTTACTTCACGTATCCCCATAAAAAGAAATCCATTTTTGTAAGATCTGGGGATCTAGCAGGTCATTTAGTGAATCCATTTCTTCCAATCCATTGATGAGGGTACGTATTATTTAAGTGGTCTCTAACTGCATTTTAATAATGTGGTGGAGCACCATCTTGCTGAAACCACATCCTATTTCGAATTCTTCCAGGGAGATTTACCAATAATTGTGGGAGACAGTTTTCCAAAAGATGAAGATAAATAGCTCCAGTCAATGTACCATCAAAGAAATGTGGCCCTATTACATGTTCTCCAATAATTCCTCCCCAAACGTTTATAGACCATCTGTGTTGGTTATCAACTTGCATAAAAAAGTGAGGGATTTTCCGAAGCATAATAATGGAAATTGTGCCTATTAACAAATCCATTTTTATGAAAAGTTGCCTCATCAGTGAATAAAACATTATTGAGGAAGTTGACATCAACTTGCATTTTACCTCTGGCCCAATTACAAAATTGTAGGCGCTTTTGAAAATCGTCATCAGATAATTCCTGGTGCATTTTAATATGATATGCATGCAACTTATTTATTTTTAAGATTCGACCCACAGACCGTCTACTTATTCCTATTAATGAAGTCACTTCTCTTTGACTAACATGGGGATTCTCAACCGTTGCCAGCACCACAGAAAACTCATTTTCTTCGTTCACAACGCGTTTTATTCTTTCACTTTATATTCGACATTTTCAGTTTCCAGAAATCTATCGAGAAGGTTTTGGAAGCTGCTAACATCAGGAAGCCTTCTTTCAGGATAACGTTGGTGATAAATTGTACTGGCAAGTAAACCATTTCTGTCTGACTCGCCCAAAACAAAAGTCATGTCTACAAGTTCCGCTTTATTAAAATTCATATTGTAAAATTCCAAATATTTTAAATTCAACACAAATTGTAACTAACGACCGATAAGTGTGATAAATGCTCCTTTGTATACGACAATTTATACCAAACTGAAATTTTATTGCTTGTCGAATAACGAAAACAGCAAAAAAAATGTACAAAAAAACATTACAGTAAAGGACTGGTTAAAAACTATTTACTCATTTTAATGAAAATGGTTGCAATCAGCCATAGGGAAGTACTTACAAAAAATGTTCGTTTTTCATTTCTACATTACTACTACATTAATTAGATGTCTCGTAACTGGTATTCACATAAGTTTTTCTTAAAACCCATAATTGTGACTGTGGTGATTTTTTTAATATCCATCTGCAGATGGCATTATTTCAACAAAAAAATTCATTACATCAAAGTGGTTGGGAGATAGCTAATAATAATATAGGAATGAATAGAGCCTAGAAAAAGGATTCAAAAAATGTACTGATATACATAGCATTCCATTTAAAAAAAAAAGGCACTTGGTCGTGTAATTTCGTCTTGGCTCGCGCTGTATGTTCGAAAATAATTTCCAGTTATAGACTTTTTTATCTAGTTTACTTGCAATTTTTTTAAAAAATTTCTAGCTATCGCAGAACTCGAGATATCGAGGTCCGACGCACTATTGCCCCACCCTGTATATCTGATTAACTGAATAGTACAAAATAAAATTTTGATTTCGGTCTTTGGTTAAGAACATTGATAAATTTTAATCTGTTGTATGTCGATTGTCTACATATATGTATATTTTATTGACTTTTAAATTGATTGGTCTTATAATTGTTATGCCTACAGACGTGGTTTTAAAAAAGTTTTCTGTTGTGGAACTTTACATCATTATTTGGCTATTGAGCCCTGAAGAAGTTTAAGCATATTAAACGAAACGTAGGCAAGGTATCGTTTTATTTTAACCTATTGTCCTGGTTCCGACAATGTCAACCTGTAGAAGATTTTTCAAGGACACAAAATTCACTTTTTAATAATGTGATTTTTAATTTGGCCACAAAATTATTAATATGCAATCTTTTTTATATTTGGTACAGGCTCATTTCAGGGGACGCTTAATCCAGTGATGTACTCAGATTTTTTGTTACAAAATACGATTTCTTTAATTTTCACCCCTAAAAAAATTACGCAGTAGGCCTTGGCTGTTGTAAAAAAAAACGTGATAATTTGTCCTAACGTACAGTTTTTTAAGCGGGTCACACTGTATATAAACAGTCGATAATTATATTAATATTATTGAAACTAACGACAATGAATATTTGTTCTTATCAACATTTTAAGGGAACATTTAACTTAAAGGGAGTTTTAGTGACAAGAAAATGTATTATCACAAATTCCAACAAAATATAAATCGAGATATACGAATGCCATTAAACCTAATTTTTCATTTAAATTATAGAATTGCTATCCGATATATTTTGTTTGTTTTCTGGTCACTAGAACTACCGTTAAGTTAAAGGTCCCTTTAAAATCTTGATAATACTGGAGGTGACATTTTGCGATATCCTTCATATTGTAAGAAAGATCCTCTCCCACTAGTATACTAACACCACCTCCTCTTTTACTTTCACTACAATACAAGTTAGCAACATTATATAATCTGTCAATTTTTAATGTCTTGGCTTCATTAGTAGAGCCACGTTTCTGTGAGACACTATTTGACGATAATTCAAGGTATGTAAAAATACATTTTATTTCATACTGTCCGGTAAATGACTATTTTCGGAACTCATTTACGGCCGGTAAATCGAATATTACAGTATATGGGTGTTACGTAATGTGTTACCTAGCAACAGTATCATATTATTGCTATTAGAAAGCAATTATTTTTTAGTTTTGACTTTTTCACTTAAAAATATAAGAAATAAAATATTTACATACACAGTTTTAGCAATTATTTAATAAATCAAAAACTTATTTTTAAACTACAACAATTATATACATATACAATAAAAAAATATATATATATATATATATATATATATATATATATATATATATATATATATATATATATATATATATATATATATATATATATATATATATATATATATATATATATATATATATATACAAGGTGAGTTTTAAATGCGTAGTTATAAATATATTTCGTCGTGTACAATTGATTGGCACTGTCAAAAAAAATTTTTTGAGCAAAAACAAATTTTAATTTCTGATTATTTTTTCGTTCTCCAACCACTGATATTTTGATAGTCACTGGATAACTTTATGGCAACACTGAAGGCAGTGTTGCCACTGCCAGAGTTCGTCATCACAATTATCCTAACTCATGAATTGCAAATTTTGAATTTTTAAAAAAATTATTACACTTTTGTCACGGACATTTTAAGAGACGATATTAGACTTATTTAATATCAGTGTAGACGCCACACCAAAACAAATGTAATAGTTTATAAAACATTGAGCTCTTTTTTAGAAAGCATGATATCTGTACACACTGGCCGAAAATAAGAAATAAACTTCAAGGCGGCCAAGGCGCGATTGATTAGTCCTTTGTGGAAAGCGACACTTGTCACATGTAGCTTGCTCTTAAAATAAAAGGTGTTAAAAGTATCTGTTTATCTATTCTTCCTTGTAAAATTAGGTAATCCTGACACTTTTTTTTATAAATAAACAGAACTAAATAATAATAAGCACCAAATATTAAAAATATTCAATATTTTTTCTGTGTATTTTAAATTATTATTATTGTCTCTAATTTATAATTTAAGTTTAATATGGTTCATTTCTAAAAATGAATCAAAGTTGAAAATAATCATTTTAAAAAGACGCATTTACTTTAAAAGAACGAAAATGCAGATTTGTTTACTTACCTAATACAACAGTTACTACATGAATATATCATATGGGCTTGACGTTTGGATAGCATTCCATAGCCGTTTGCTTGTCCAGCATTTTCATCTACTTGAAAATATGCCTTTAACATATCCAGAATTAAAATAATAAAATTAGTCGCTATGGTTAATCACTAATTTTCACAAAATGAACCACCAAAGGAACAAATTATAAATAATAAATTTCGGTAACATAGTAACTTAATGGCGTGGTTGAATTTTTATCATGTAATGGCCTATCCCGAATAAAGTGCTGTTTTCTCAAAAAAAAAATTGATCTTTTTTTATAAAAAATGACGTATACTATCCTCCTAACCGTCCAGAGTATTATGGAGGAATAAAATGCAAACTGTTGGGTATGACCAGTGTAAAAAGTGACAGAAATGTGTGAAATACTGCAAATTATTTTCCATCACCTGATATTGTGTTGCACCTTCAGTGTTTTACTATTAGAGGCTAATTAAAATAGTAGAGAGCTGATTTATTCCTTGAACACCTACACATTTCAAATTATTGTAATAGCAGAGGGTAAGTACCTACATCTTAGAAATAATAATCCTTTTATAAACTTTGAAAAAATGAGATAGGAACATTAAATTCCTCTCGAGATTCCCTAAAAAGTTTACTGTTCATCGGAAAATTTAGTTTTAGTTGTACATTCCATATGAAACGCTTAAAAATAAATGTTGATTGGTGCAAAGAAAAAGTCAAAATTGTACATTTCTCACATTGAAAGGTATTTCAAAATGTTTAAAAATTATTTCAAGTGGAGCAATTAATCGTTTAAGTAGCTAATTAGTTCATCCAATGTTATTATAAATTCGGGAATGAACTTAATGTTAGGGCTCGGTTTTTCAATCGTGGGTTAGCTAAACTCACACTTTTATAATTCGAATTTTTTCAATTTTACATTTGTTATAGCAACAAATATTTTATGCTAAAGTAACTTTTAGTTGAACTGGTTTGTATTAGAATCTCATCGATTTTTGTGAAAATATAATGCTAGGTAACCTTCAACTTACGTTAACTCGATTGTAAAATCGAGCCTAGGTGAGAGAATTGCATAAGATATGCAGCAACGTTACTTCAGTCCATTACATCATTTTTGCTAAGATATAGAATGTTTCCAGTAACCAGCAGTTCCAAAACAATTTCGTAATATTTTTTTTGAAAGTCGATAACTCAGTTACATGTGGGAATTAAAAAAAAAATATGTCAGAGGGTTTCTGCATATGTCAAGAATCGGTGGTTTAAATATAACTACACACTTAAGACTCACCCTGTATATATATATATATATATATATATATATATATATATATAGTAATTCAAGAGAAGATATTATAGAATGTGCTCCACATGTTGCTCATTTTGATTGACACACATTCTATGGAATGGGGTTTCTACTGTTCATAAAGTTGCCGGAGTGATACTTCACGTAGAATTACTTGCAGTAAATACAGAATTGGCCTTAAACTCTTTAAGTAATATTCAGGTTGAGGACAAACTTAGCATTGTAAATTTATTCAATAACATAGAATCATGTAAAAATAATAAAACAGAAATAGCAAGTGTAAAAAGTATAAAAAAGAAAATTCAAGATAACAATTTAATTCTTTGCAAAGCTGACAAAGATAACACAATAACAATTTTAACAGAAAATGAGTATAACACAAAAATATTTTCAATTTTAAACACAAATGAAATAATAAAATTAAATCATGACCCAAATAAGTATCAAGCAAACACGTTAGAAACCATAAAACAATGTGCATCAATTATCCCACCAGATCAAATATATAAATTCAAAATAATGAATCCCTCACCGCCATTATTTTATGGACTTCCTAAAATTCATAAAGAAAATATACCCATTAGACAAATCGTATCCTACGTAAATGCCCCATCGTTTAAACTTTGCAACGAATTAAATATCTTATTGCCTTCCCCCACAAGATTCGAATCTAAGTATTCTATTAAAAATTCTTTTCAATTTATAGAAAAAGTAAAAAATCTCACAGTTCCTAGTAACGCAAAATTAGTTTCGTTCGACGTAAAAAGTCTTTTTTACGTCAATCCCGTTGCAGACATTATTTAAAATAATAGACAAACTTCTAAATAACTCCATTATTGACAGTGACATTAAAAACCAACTAAATTTAATGATTAAAAATTGTACTAGCCAAAATTATTTTAAATTTAACGGGGAAATCTATAAATTATTGGACGGATTACCAATGGATTCACCCATATCTCCCTTACTAGCTGAAATTTTTATGTCCGATTTTGAAAATGTACTGTTTAATATAAAAAACGTTTTAATTGAAAACATTTTTCTGGACCCGTTATGTAGATGATGTGTTTTGCATTTGGAAAGGTACGGAAAGGCAGTTAAATAAATTCTTAGGTCTTCTAAATTCACTTAATCAGAAAATTCAAGTCACATTAGAAATGGAAAATGACGAGGGTTTAAACTTTTTAGACATTAATATAAAAAATATCAATAATAGATTAGAGTTTGACATTTATCGTAAACCTACTTGCACAGATACAATAATTCATAGTAAATCTAAACAATCATTGCAAATAAAAATGGCACCATTCCACAGCTACATACATCGTCTATTAACGTTTCCACTAAGCGAAGAGAATTTTAAAAAAAGAAGTTAACGTAATCAAACAAATTGCGAAAAACGATGGCTATAAAGAAAACCTAATAGATAAACTAATAAAAAACAAACAAAAGAAAACTTTACGTAAAGAGTTTTATGCCGCTTCTTCTCAGGAATGCAATAAGAGATATAAATGTATTAATTATAGGTCTAAGATCAGCAATAGAGTTAGTAATAAACTGAATAAACTAGGATGTAGAACAATTTCAGTAAATAAAAATAATTTAGGTAAAATGTTAATTAATAATAAAGACAAAACTGAGAAACTACAAAAAACAGGAGTATATGAGTTAAAATGTAGTGACTGTGATGCTATATACATTGGACAAACTGGACGAAATGTAAAAAAGCAATTCGATGAACACAGGAAATCTAGAGTGGAATGAAAAATAATATTAACTGAAAATTTTTGTTAATTATTATTTACTAACTTTTACAAATCTTATCACAGATAAGTATAACATATATCTTTTTAAACAATTATTTTCCCAGCTATTTGCCAAAACGCTGAAACTTGGATTACAAAAAAAGATAAGATGCACATTATGTTCAGTACTACTGAGTCAATAATGTTATTTTTAATTTCAACTATTCTGTCCAGTAAAACCAAAAATAAATAAAACACAAGGTACTCACCAGATGACACTCATTTTAAAAAACTTTAAATTATCTACCGACACGTGTTTTTCCGCCTGCATCGCTTCATCAGGGTAGCCAGCACATTTAAAGAATCCAAAGTAACCAAACTTGTAAACCTTAATGTAATAAACATTAATGGCTTCAGAGAACAGAATAATTGAAATTATATAGTGGAAATACCCCTTAGGGTCAATGAAATAATTTAAAAACAAATTAAGTTCCTCTTCTTGATAAAAGTTAAAATATAGAGTGGAATGAAAAATAATATTAACTGAAAATTTTTGTTAATTATTATTTACTAACTCTTCATTCCACTCTATATTTTAACTTTTATCAAGAAGAGGAACTTAATTTGTTTTTAAATTATTTCATTGACCCTACGGGGTATTTCCACTATATAATTGCAATTATTCTGTTCTCTGAAGCCATTAATGTTTATTACATTAAGGTTTACAAGTTTGGTTACTTTGGATTCTTTAAATGTGCTGGCTATCCTGATGAAGCGATGCAGGCGGAAACACGTGTCGGTAGATAATTTAAAGTTTTTTAAAGTGAGTGTCAACTGGTCAGTACCTTGTGTTTTATTTATTTTTGGTTTTACTGGACAGAATAGTTGAAATTAAAAATAACATTATTGAGTCAGTAGTACTGAACATAATGTGCATATTATCTTTTTTGTAATCCAAGTTTCAGCGTTTTGGCAAATAGCCGGGAAAATAATTGTTTAAAAAGATATATGTTATACTTATCTGTGATAAGATTTGTAAAAGTTAGTAAATAATAATTAACAAAAATTTTCAGTTAATATTATTTTTCATTCCACTCTATATTTTAACTTTTATCAAGAAGAGGAACTTAATTTGTTTTTAAATTATTACAGGAAATCTATTGTAAAGAATGTATATAGCACGGGCATGTCAACACATTGTATAGAAAACAGTCATTTTATAGATTTAAATAATGTCAAATTACTCCATTCAGAAAAGAAAGGAAAGAAACTTGATCTATTAGAACAATTAGAAATAAGTAAATCTGTTAAAAATAACAAAAACTTAACGAATGAACAACAAATTTTTACCGGCCACCATATTTTAAATAAAATAATTTAGATTTAAAAAATAAAGTAATATTCAACTTATAAAAACATATTTTACAATAGTTTTATAGTAGGTACCAGATGTGGTTATATAAGCAATGGACAGAAATTTTATTGTTCAGTATTCCCTGTACTCTTGACAAAGGCCTAAAAAAGCCGAAACACGTGTAGAGTTTCTAATAAAATATTTTTGAAACATTAAAAAGCAAATTTCTTTCATATATTTAAAATATTTAATAATGTTTCACAAGGAGTCAACAGCAAAATCAGTTCAGTGTAAAAAAAAAACTTATTCTAAAATATGGAAGTCTTCTTTGGTGATATTAAAAACACATTCGTTTGAACAGATCTAACTATCACTTTCCTAAGAAATTGATTATAATCAACTAGAGACATATCAGGAATTCCTGGATAAACAAAATAACCCATTTCCAAACCCTTCTTTTTTAAAACGTTTATCGTGAATTCGTCTCCGTTCATGTTTTCTATCTTCGCAATAAAAAACCTTTCCCGTTTTTCTGTAGGAAATTTAGTTATAATAAAATTTTCTATTTCTATAACATTTTTTTCATTCTCTGACATCTTCATATCTTTTAATGGTAGTCTTTCTGGTGATAGCAATCCACCACTTTCTGGTTGCATTGAATCATCACTATCATATAATCACTATTTATATAATAAGGATGACCCGGGAAATGAACCATAGTTTTCATTTTCTGATTCTGTTGGATCACTTATATCTGACATGATTGAAACAGTTCGTCTTCGCCTTCTCTTGCTTTTTCTGTTTGTTTTTATTTTGATTTTTTGGCTTTGCTTCTTGGTGTTTTATCAGTCAGTGTTAAAACTATAAAGTCTGCTGTTGAAACGCTTTTTCCTGATAGAATATTAATTCCCTTTCCTCTTCTTACAGCAGTTCCAGCAGAAGATATTAATCTATCCACGTGTTCAACTATTGCTGAGTCCAAGTCTATTCGTGGTATTTTATGGAGAACTTTATTGGGATCCAATGGAACAATGCCACACGCCTTGAAACCTGCTATGGAGTTTTCCTTAGATTGTATGTCCACCTCTTCAATAGTTTTCTTCAAAAGCCTTAGGAATTCCGTTTTCGGCACAACGCCACGATGCTTAATTTTCCATGCTTCTAGGATCTTTCGCCAGTGAGCCTTAACTGGTCTAAAATATGCAACATCGAGTGGTTGCAAAAGATGTGTAGAGTTGGGAGGGAGAAGAGCAAATCTATGAGAATTTTCGGTCCATATGGCATTACAAGTGTTCTGAACCAATCCACGAATAGCTCTGAATCAGATCATCCACTCATAGATCTGTTGTATCTATAGTACCTTCGGTCCAACCTTCATAAGAATGTTTTGCTTTATACACTATATATGGGGACAGTAAAGTGTCATCTGTAGCGATAGCAAACATAACTGTGGTACTGCTTTTTGAACTGTCAATAGTCGTGTGAGTATGTTTTGCTCCCATTTTTGTAACCACTTTAACGGATCCTGAATCGTCGACAAAATTGGTTTCGTCATAGTTTACGATGTGGGAGGAGGGGATATCTTTTATGGTTTTCCCTAGATTCTCGAAATATTCCTGAATAGCCTCATAGCTTAATCCAGCTCCGATACGCTTGGTGTTTTTCACAAATTTAATGGTTAGATCCGCATTTCTCTTCATGAAACTTTTAAACCAGTCCAGGACTGGAAGGTTTTCTTTGAATCTTTTCTCGCTCGTGCCCAACTTATTCAGATATTGTTGTACGATTCCTCTAATATCATTGGATTTTAAAGGAAACCCTCACTTCGCGAAGATTTGAAGAGTTTCTTTAATTCGTAACTCTTGATTCTCACTGAGTACAGGCTGGCGACCATACTTTAAAGGGTGATGTTCATGAAATTGTCTCTGAATAGTGCTGAAAGGAACCCCGTAGTGTTCAGATGCTTTTCGCATAGACATGCTACCCCGACGAACCGCCTGCCCGCTGCGCATATTCTTGGTTGTAATTGCATTTTCCCTGAGGATCCAACTTTTTCTTATATATTCTGGGCATTCTATAAACAAAAAAAAAAATAAGACTCTAATAATGCATTTTTGGGGAGTGTTATCCCTCATAAAATTTGAGGTAATTTCCGTTACATTCCCCTGTATGCTTAAAAATGACAAAATTAATTTTTATTTAATTTCCTATTCATTCTTGTCCAATCCTGTTCTAATTTATAGCTGATTCATTTTTCCCCATATTTGGTTAATTTTTTATTTAAAAAATCGTAATAATTAAACTATATAATTAAAACTTAAAATTGTTCAAGAGTATGGTTCCTAGAAGACTAGGCTATACATCTTCAGTCATAATACGCCTAACAATAATTCTCTCGCCCCTGCAATTAAACGTTTTCGACTTTTACTGGAGTTACAAAAAACTATTTATTTATAATAAATTTACGCAGCTCTTACCTGTTCGCAGCAGTAACACAAAGCAACTCATCTCACAACACTAACCCTACTGGTACAAGAATATCGCGCGGAGAACGCATGAACCTCAAGAATGACTTACAAAGCTTGTACGAATCTTGTGTTCTCACATACAGAGTGAACGTGGTAACCAAGACGGTGTGATTCCTGGATTTCTGACGAGTCGTGGATCATAGATAAGCCACCTTTTTAACATACAGGGTCATTTTACTTATTATTATCATTTGCCAATATAACATATTTATGGTTATAAGTGTTGTACGCTTGTATACAATTTCTTTAGTAACTCGCTTAGTTGAAACGGCCAAGCGTTATTTTTGCTAATAATATATTTTATTACCTGATACGAATACCCTTTTTGTGCACAAACGACGGCCCTATTTTATAATCTTGCGTTGCCGATTGCTGCATACAAAGTGAAGAAGTAGGTACGCATGTTACTATTGTTTATAATTAAATGTTAAATGTTTGATATAGTTTATACAAAGTTACACAATATGTAGATCTACCATTAAATATTATTGTCATTAACCTTAAACTACGAGGTCTTTTCCTTCAAAATAACCACCCGAACTCACTCCCAATTTTCTCGACTATAATATAGAGAGCTAGCTGAGTGTGTCATTCGCTGCCCACTGCCTATAGAGGGGCACACTATAATAAATCTCCTTTTGTTACTACGTTTTTAGGGATGAACAGCTCTGACCCCCCATGTTAAACAGAACTCTTTTAGTTAGGCATAACAAGATGAACGTAACAAATGTCATACGTTTAGAAAGATCACAGGCGGTAA
The DNA here is from genome assembly GCA_029963845.1 of Rhamnusium bicolor. Classification (NCBI taxonomy): domain Eukaryota; kingdom Metazoa; phylum Arthropoda; class Insecta; order Coleoptera; family Cerambycidae; genus Rhamnusium; species Rhamnusium bicolor. Next base: position 1,452,236 of record JANEYF010004128.1, read on the forward strand.
ATAGTTAATAATCCTGTATTTAATTTTAACAACTTTTTATATAAATCTACACTTACAGCAGTATCTTACATGCTACAACAAACGAGTTTTATATTTAAGAAAATTATATGTGTATCTATAAGAAATAAATATGTTTATGAGAATACATGTGTTTTATATTATAACAGCATATAATGCGAGCATAAGAGAAAACATTAAACTGTGAGCATATAGTTAAATAATAATAATAATGGATCTGAGTTTTAATCATCCTTTTACAGCAATAATCGCTGGTCCTACGTCTTATGGAAAATCAGTTTCACAAATAAATTTATAAAAAAATATTAATGAAATGTGTAGTGTTCCTTCTAAACACATTGTGTGGTATTATAATGAGTAGAGTTGGCAGAAATGTGCGGAGGGACATAGGCGTACGCATCATAATAAGGGTAATAAAATAAATTACCTAGTAACAAAAACAACAAACTGTTACAATTTATAACAATGTATGCACAACTTAACCTCTTAACTAATTTAATGAACTAACTTCGTTATCACAAACTGGAGAAGACCTGTAAAAACTTTGCAGCAATAGACCGTTCTATGGTCTCCGTAAGTGATGTTTACTGTGGTGAAAAAATATGCTTATATTTTGAGAACGCCCATTTGACATCTATTGATGTAATACAGGCATACTTAAAATAGTCTTTGAACGCACTTAACGGATCTGGAGATACACCATCAGTACCATCATAACTTGTCTTGTCTGGTCACCTATAACGTATTGCAGTCTATTTACTTCATCCACTATTTGCAGTGACTCCGCTAACGATAGCGAATTATTTTGTAAGTTTTCTATGGCATCATGTAATCGTGTAAATAGTTTTTAAAGCTGTTTCAACGGAAATATCTTCGAATTTTGTCTGTCTCTCCTTAATAGTTTCTGCCTCATCAGGATTGAATTTAGTATAACAGTTTTTATTTGTTGTAAATATTCAGCATAATAAAAAGCTGCCTTCAACCATGTTCCCCAACATGTAAGAATCGACTGTTGTAGTTCGGCAATACCGGGACACTTGCTGTGAAATGCGCGAAGACGTTTAGGAGATTTAACACTTTTTTAGTACTTGCTATTAATGCATTTACCTCTCGAAAATCTCGTCGAATAGTTTCTGCCACAAGATGTAAACTATGCACTTTACACGTAACATGTACCAACCTACAACCGTGTTCTTCAAGAGAATGGCCTATCAAACGCTTCGTCGTGACACCATTGGTCACAAACATCAACACTTGACAGATCCAATTTTTTTTAACATCTCCAGCATCACCGGCGTAATTGTTTTGCCAGTATACTTAGCTAGTTTTTTGCTTGCTAGTAATAGTGGAAATGTCGGTTTAAAAGGGTCCAGTACACGTACTATCACATTTACAATTGATTTTTTTTTTCGATATGTCGTCTCATCAACAGATAACCACAGCCGTGTATTTTTTAATACACATTTGATCTTATTTACAATGTCTTCGCGTACAGTTGGTACATAGTTACGCAACGTTGCGCAACTTGGTAACGTCAACTGGGGACTGTATTTATTCCAGAACTCCCAAAATGGTTGTTTATCGCGTATGTTCAGCGGAACATCAAAGGTAATCAGCATTAACAGTAAGTCGAACATAAACTGTGTTTTCGAAGGCATGCCATTTTTTTAGTTTTATGCTGTACAGTATTTCCTTGACGTCTACAATCATATTTATCCTATTACATTAGGTCTGTCTCGCACACCTTTTTTTTTTTTTTTTTCCTTACGGGTTGCGGTTTAAACTACCCGCTGTACTGAAGCTTAAGCTTATTGTACCCCATAGTCTCATTACTCCATAAGACCCGTTCTATTCCAGAAGGCGAGTATACAGTTTATGGGAGCTCTGGCTATCTCTTCCGGGGTTAAAAGTGGTCCCTCGAAGTGTGTTAGTCTCATTGCCGTTAGGGCTGGGCATTCACATAAGATGTGGTGGGGAGTTTCTTCCTTTTCACCACACATCCTGCAATTTGGATTGTCTTTCACCCTTATATTGGTTAGGTGTTTGTTTAGTGTACAGTGTCCTGTTAATATTCCCACTGCACACCTCAGCTGTTTTCTGCTCAGCTTTAGCATTTCGTTGGTCCTTGCTCTAGATATTTCTCCGATGAACAAGCGTGACTGCCTCATTCCCGGTATCTCTATCCAGTGCGAGTAGTGTTTCTGTCTTAATAGTTCCTTTACCGATCCTTTTGCGGTGCTATAAGATACCCCGCAGGTCGGTTCGGGACCTGTTAGAATTGATTTAGCGCCTTTTCTGGCTAGCATGTCTGCTTTTTCGTTTCCCGTATTTCCCTGGTGTCCTCGTGTCCACTCCAGTTGTACACTGTTGTGTTCCGTAAGTTTCTCCAGGGACTCCAGGCAGTCTTTTACTGTTTTAGATCGTATTTCTACTGCTTCCAGAGCTCTGAGGGCTGCTTGGCTGTCAGTGATGATGCGGATTCTCTTATTCTTGTATGCCCTCCGTATCGTTTCTTGTGCACAGACGTCTATTGCTGTGATTTCGGCTTGGAACACTGTTGCGATACTTCCGAGGTTCAGGCTGATGTCTGTCCCTGGTTGTTCTCCCGCAACTCCTGCTCCGGTACTGCTTGACGTTTTTGATCCGTCAGTATACCAGATGGTGTCATTTTGTTGTCTCTGCATCCTACCTCCTTCTCCATCCCTTTCAGGTATTTTTACCCTGAAAGTTTTTGTGAAGTTGTAGGTTGTGCTGATTCTGTCTGACTGCATATCGAGTAGCCGATTTTTTCCTACATATTGGAATACTTCAGTATGGTATCCTTTCCTTGAGATGGTCCCATATCCAGTTGTTTTCAGCCTGTATGCTGCCATTAGTGCCTCATTCTCCACCACTAGGTGTAGTGGAGGTAGGCCTAGCAGTGTTTCCAAGGCTGCGGTCGGCGTTGTTGACATTGCTCCCGTGATTCCTAGACATGCAAGTCTTTGCAACTTGCCTAGTTTTCTCATCGCCTCTCCTTTTCCGGCCTTGTGCCACCAGATCAGGGAGGCGTAGGTTATTATTGGTACGACGACCCTTTGGTACAACCAGTGCACCATTTTTGGTTGAAGTCCCCAGCTCTTGCCCACCATGCTTCTGCAGGTCCATAAGGCCCGCGTGGCTTTGATTGTCACTTTGTCTATGTGAGCTTTGAAGTTAAGCTTGGTATCTAAGGTTAGTCCCAAATATTTGACTTCATTGCTCACCTGTAGTTCTTTTCCCCGAAGATGTAGTTTCCTCAGGTTTTGAAGTTTTCTTTTCCTTGTGAAAGTCACCACCGTGGTCTTTCCTGGATTAACAGAAAGCCCTTCCTGTGTGCACCATCGATCTAACGTATTGAGAGCTCTTTGCATCATTTCTGAGGCAACGCTCTCAAATTTTCCCACTGCTAGGATTGTGACGTCGTCTGCATATCCTTGCGCATATATTCCTCGCTGTTCCAATTGTGCTAGGAGCTCATCCATAACCAGGCACCACAGGAGGGGTGATAGAACCCCTCCTTGCGGGCATCCTCTAGTTACAGACACCTCCTCCGACATGTTTCCCAGCGTGGATTGGATTTTTCTTGTTCTGAGTGCTGAGTCGATCCATCTTGTTATTGAAAGACCGACTCCGCGCCTCTTCACTGCCTCGCTTATTGAGTTGAATGAGGTATTGTCAAATGCTCCCTCTATATCTAAGAAGGCTCCTATGGCAGTTTCTTTGCTGTCTAGTGCCTTTTCTATTCTGTGAGTAAGCTCGTGTATCGCTAGCTCACACGATTTCCCTGCTTGGTAGGCATATTGGTTTCGATGTAAGGGTTTTTGGCCCATCACATCGTCCCTTATATGTCTATCAACCAGTTTCTCCAAGGTTTTGAGGAGAAATGATGTAAGGCTGATTGGCCGGAAGGATTTCGCCTGGGCATAGGTATCACGCCCTGGTTTTGGTATGAATACCACGTTCACCTTCCGCCAACCAGTTGGCACATATCCGAGTGCTAGGCTAGCCCTGAATAGTGTGCACAAGGGTGTTGCTAATTTTTTCATTCCTTGTTTAAGTAGTGCTGGAAATATTCCATCCACTCCTGGTGACTTGTATGGTTCGAAAGTGTTAATCGCCCATTCAAGCCTTGTTATATTTATAACTTCTTTGGCTAGTTTCCAGTCCTCCTTTGACGCCCTTCTCATTGGTATGTCTTCTGTTGGACCGTTGTTTTGTTGTGGAATGGCCACACTGCCCGGGAAGTGTGTCTCTAGAAGTAAATCTAGAGTCTCCTTCTCAGTGTTTGTGTAGCCTCCCTGTTGTTTCTGCAGTGATCCAATCTTACCTTGATTGTCTCTCTGCAGGATCTTCTAGAGTCTAGCTGCTTCTGGAGTACTTTCGATCTCCTCGCATTGCTTCCTCCATGTTTTTGTTTTAGCATCTCTTATGGCATATACGTATTTCAGATTGGCGGCTTTGTATGCCTCCCATCTTCCAGTTCTTTTCGCCTGGTTAAATAGCCTTCGAACTTCTGTCCTCCTGGATGAGAGTTCGTGATTCCACCAAGGGGTCTCCCGTTTTGTTCTTCTCTCTCTCAGGGGGCAGCTTTCTTCAAAGGCTGATTTTATTGCTGATGTTATGAAGTCGTTCAGCAATTCTACTTCCGCCGGTGTATTAGGTTTCGATGGGCAGTCCTTCAACCCCTGCTCTAGGATTTCGTTGAAGAGCTCCCAGTCGCAGGTTCTTGGGTTTCTGCTCATCTTAACTCCTTCAGGCGGTGTTTCTAACTTAAATCTTACGTACCTGTGGTCCGAAAGTGATGGTTCCTGGGACACGTTCCACTCGTTAAACACTCGTCCCGCACATTGTGTTACGATAGTAATATCGATTACCTCCCTCCTTGTTTCTGTTACAAAGGTCGGTTCATTTCCGCGATTTGCTACCTCTAGTTTATTGCTAATTATAAATTCTAGGAGTGACTCACCTCTTATGTTGTTTCCTGTGCTCCCCCATATAATGTGGTGTGCGCACACCTTACAAATTATTGTAGCACCATTATAGAATAAATCCGGGAATTCACTGATAAATTTATTCACTTTGTCAGCGTATGGCCGTTTTTTACCCTTGCGCACGTCTGACATATTTTATTATTAAATTACCATCAACAATAAAATACAACAAATAAAATTATCAACAATACAACAATATAAAATACAACGGAGAGGAATAAATTAGCGTGTAAACACTACGACACACAACAATGGACTAGTCTCGCAGATTGCTTCGATTTGTCCGCCGGCCGGTCATTGCCTCACCAGATATCTATCTACCTGATGTTGCACCACTGAATAGCCGCGCGACTTGCCAACTTTAATGATCTAGGATCTCAAATCAGATCATGAAGAAGATAACTCAAATACGTTCAACATTGATCACTTCTACATATATCTTTATTCTTTGTAGTATAATTTGTGTAGATAAATTTAAATTTAATATTACCACCGTATTTTATAATTTAAATTTTCACTTCATTAGTTAGAGTAAGTAATTTGTCATTTGAAATTACATTAGTACTCGATTTTGTATATCGTTAAACTGCTAAATTTAAAAATATACACTTATGTATCTATCTGTTTACAATGGCATACTTATTATATCCTTAAAAATTTCAACTCTACAGTCTTTAGGGTACAAAATGTAAATAAGACGTCCTTGACGTGTATTAAAACGATTTCTATTTCGACGGCATTAAAGGTACCTATAATAATGTCATGCTTTTGTCATTATCATCCATTTTCAAATGCTTTTGTAACATCACTCACGGAATGAAATATTGTAACCACCCTAAGATATAATTTATAATTACCTGTTTTATTAGGCCTCTCATAAACAAAGAGTGGTTAAGTTTTTATGTTGCCTGTCGGCTGCTCAGTGATTTCGGTGGGTTCGTAGGTCAGGACAGTTGTTAAATGTTGATAAATATTTTCAAAGATGCTTTTAGCCTTAGTTATCAACAAAGCTAAATAGTGATTACTGTAGTTTAACCTTATGAAATATCACTTATAGAATGCTGGATGATTCCCGTAATTACTTTTTTTATTCGATATTAAATTAATTGAAAGACAAGAGAATTGGGCGCCATGTTATCAATAAAAATATTAATAACAATAGTTACTGGTATCAATCCAACAAACTCGAGAATATGAGAACAGACCCGTCCCTCTTAGAAAAATAAAAAACAGAATTTTAATAAAAACAAATATAAAAAAAAAAAATTAATTAAATTAAATAAAAAAATTATTTACAACAGAAAAAGTATAAATGCCTGAAGGGAGAAAAATTATATTGAACAATAGGGAAAACTAAAACTGTGAAGCAGAACAACAAAAAAAATATGACCAATGGGATTGTATTTTTTCCTTCCCCGCAACTACCCTAACATTTACAAAATTTAATACTTTGGCTGGTACCATGAAAGATAGGACCTGGCAGGTGTTAGATTTTATAAACAGATAGACAGACAGTACCTTATTCCAAACTAGGTCAATAAAGTCTCTCCAGGTTGATCATCTTGTTCCTTATCGAACTATATCTCGGCGGACAGTTTCCTGGTGAGAATATATAGACTGCAAACTCCTAGGGGAACAACGGCTACTGCTAATCTAAATGGTTATTTCAACCAACAAAAAAATACCCTGTCCTATGGGATTTATAGTTGAACCTTCTTCTCGCTCTCGAGCATAAAAGAAAAATTACCAGTCAAATTAATAACAAATACAGAAAATATGTATAGGTGAAGCTAAGGTTGAACGAAAAAAATACAATAAGGCAAAAGAAAAAACTACTGTGTATAAACAGTACTGAAATCAACTAATAGAATTAGTTAAAAAAATTACTACTCGGTTAATTTTCTAGATGAGAAAATTACCGACAGATACTAACAACTTAATCCAAAGGTTTGAATTATACAAAAGTTATACTATTTTCCTTGATAAGAAAAATAGTTAAGATACAAAAATAGTAAAAAAGATAATTACTTAATTAAAAAATTACTCAACTTGTAAGTAATAAATTATGGTTTAATTAATTCAATTTAAAAATGAATTTAAGGTAAAAAAATAAAAAACACTAAGATAACTCTTAAGAATTACGATATTAATTGTTTATAATTATGCAAATTGAAATAAATTATAAGGTTTACCAAACATAAATATATATCTTCATCCAAAGGAAAAATTAATACCCGACAATAAATTTTTGAAACACAATTTAATAAATGTGCTTAAACAAATATAAAAGAGGAAAAAATAAATATGAGTTCTGCAACTGAAATATAGTGATTTATTTCAGTGTCACACCGTGTAACAGTATAACAGGAAAGCAGAAAGGTACTTCTTTACCTTTTAGATAAATTATATTAATTTTTAGATGAAGAAAGATAGTGAATAATTTATTATTTAAATAAATTATATGAATTTTCACAAAATAAATTCTATTAATTATTATTTGAGAGATAATGAATAATTTATTATTTAAATAAATTCTATTAATTTCCACAGAAAAGATAAGTGGTGCGGTACTTTAAGTTATAAACGTTATTTACGGTAAAAATAGGTAGAGTCTAATAAACTTTAAGAAATCAAGTTAATCGTCTTCAATACGTTAATACTAGCTAAAAATCTAGGCAACAGCCTTTATGAATCCGTAAATTCAAAATATGTAGCTTTGTAATAAAGAAAAATGTAATTAACTGACATCAAAATAGACAGACTTTTTAGTCACGACGAGGCTTTGCGTGTTCTTCAGCAGGAAGAAAAAAGGACTCGAGTCCAAGAGGTAAGTGAGGGTAGCAAATTAGCAACAATAATGCTAATTTACGCGGTACGATAAGATAATTATTAATAAGATACGATAAACGATATAAATTTCATCTATAGAGCCAGTAAGGTTATCCAAACTCATGAATTTAGTTAAATGTAAAGGACGCGCAAATATGGCAATTAGCCAACGAGCTTTACATTAAACTAATATAACTCGATAAAAATCGATATTAAAGCCTATATAAGGAAATAATTACTTTATCAAGAACATAGGAATACCCTACATGCTCAAATTGGTAAAATGAAATTGTACTAATTATTAAATACTTTAAATTAATAATTTGACGATAATAAAATACTACGCCCATCTCCCTACTCGAAGAACACCCAAAGACTCTTCCGTTCTGTTCTGCCTGTGCACTCGTCAAGTGATTGATTCGCGCATGAACCAAAATCAGGCCATTTCGATTTAAAACAGGATAGCAAGATCGTAACAATAATTTGTTAAAATTATCGTTACACAATACATTAACTATTTAATTACCACACAGTACATACGGGTATATATTTAACCGACATTTTTAAGCTGTAGTTTTGCAGTCTAGGGACAGTGCCTTAAGAAAGTATAATTGCAATACATCATAGGTCGGTTTTTATTACATGCACATTAAGTTAAATAAGTTTGTAATAAAAAAATTGCAGATCATATCTCGAAATTAAAAATTTAGAAAGTACGATAGAGGTAGTGCAAGAAAAATTTAGCGACATGTCTTGGGATGCTGGTCATGAAATTATTTATGGAAGAGAATGGGTGGACCACAAATATTTACAAACAACTCAGGGCATTAAAGGAGGTAATAATTACCTTTTTTTTTCAGCTAAATTATATTTAGTATACTGAATGCACTTATTTTAATTATTAGTGATTTAAAATATTTTTAGCATTTTTAGCATATCACAGATATGAAGATGTTAATTTATGTGTCCTCAGCGTAGGTGGGTTCATAAAAAAAGCATATTTTGTATGAACGAATTTTACTTTCGATAATCATTAATAAACTTTTGTATTACTCACGAGTATTTCACGCTCACAGCGCTAGTGACACAAATAAAAATTATTTTATTGTAAGACAAACTTATAAAAATCTGGTTTGTTGTAATAATAATTTGAAAATATTGTGTACTTACTAAAACATAGTTTTAATTCATTAACTATACGGAAAAGTAGCTGACTTTGCAGGGGACAGGGTTGCTACGTACCGATCCCTATCAGTAGAGTTGGCAAAAAATGCGCCGCAGAACATAGGCGTACGCATCATAATAAGTGTGATAAAATAAATTAACTAGTAATAAAAGCAATAAACTGTTACAATTTATAACAATGTATGCACAACTTACCCTCTTAAGTAGGTTGGTTATCACAAACTGGAAAAGATCTGTACAAACTTTGCAGCATCATGTATGTTTCTATGGTTGTCTCCGAGAGTAATGCTCGATGTAGTGAAAAAATTATGCTTATATTTTGAGAACGACCGTTCGACATCTATTGATGTAATACATGCATACTTAAAATAGTTTTTGAACTCACTGATCTTACTTATCACGGATCTGCAGATGCACCACCAGAACCATCACAAATTTGTCTTAATCTGGTAAAACCGGTGTCTTGTTTTAACACACGTGCGAACTTTTCTTCAACGGGATAATTTTATGCGTCACTTATAGAGTGTAGCAGTCGATTTACTTCGTCTACTATTTGTAATGACTCCGCTAACAACAACGCACTATTTTGTAAGTTTTGTATGGGCTCATGTAATCCTTTATAGTTCTTGTGAATAGTTTTTAAAGCTGTTTCAACAAGAACATCTTTGAATATTGTCTGGCTTTCCTTAATAGCTGCAGCCTCGTCTGGATTGAATTGTAGTATTACAGCTTTTATTTGTTGTAAATATTCAGCATAATGAAAAGCTGCCTTCATTCATGTTCCCCAACATCTATGAATCGGTTGTGGTCGTTCGGGTATACCGGGACACTTGCTATGAAATGCGCGAAGATGTTTAAGAGATTTAAGAAACACTTTTTTTTGTACTTGCTATTAATGCATCTATTTCTAGAAAACCTTGTCGAATGGTTTCTGTTACAAGGTGTAAAGCATGCACTTTATACGCAACATGTACCAACCTACAACCATGTTCTTGAAGAGAACGGCCTACCAAATGTATTGTTGCGGTACCATCGGTCACAAAAATCAACACTTGACTTTTTGACAGGTCAAATTTTTCTTACGCCTCCAGCACCAGCCGAGTAATTGTTTGGCCAGTACACCCAGTTAGTCTTTTGCTAGCTAGTAACAGTGGAAATGTTGGTTTAAGAGGGTTCAGTACACGTATTATAACTTTAAAATAGATTTTTTTTTTACAATCTGTCGTCTCGTCAAGACATAACCACTGCCTTGTATTGTTAAGTATATAATTGATTATATTTACAATGTCTTCGCTTACAGTTGGTACATAGTTACGTAACGTGATGCGATTTGGTAACGACACCTTGGGATTGCATTTATTCCAGAACGTAGAAAATGGTTGTTTATCGGGTATGTGCAGCGGAGGCAATCAGCATTAAGAGCAAATCGAACATAAACTGTGTTGTTGAAGGCACGCATGTTGCACAGAATTTACGTGACGATTACAATCACGTTTGTCCCAGCACATCAGGTCTGCCTCGCACAGCTTACAAATTATTATAGTATTATTGTAGAATAAATCCGGGAATTCACTGATAAATTTATTCACGTTGTCAGCGTATTGCCGTTTTTGTACCCTTAGGTAGGTCTGACATACTTTATTATTAAATTAATATCAAGAATAAAATACAACAAATAAAATTATCAACAATAAAATGGAAAGTAATAAATTACGTTGTACACACCACGAGGTATAACAATAGACTAAAATCAGACGTTAGTCTTTCCTAAAATAGTAAACAAGTCTCGCTTACGTGTTTGGGTATTTCTTTACCTGGCACCGCCCGTGACTTGCGGACCGATTTGCCAACTCCACCTATCAGTCGACAGTTGAGTGCAGTTGAAGTAACAGGTTCTTATCGATTATTTTCATATATTTACACTTAAAAATAGACAGACTTTAAAGTGCCCGAATAAAATCAATCCTGTACCTGAAAGTAAGTACTATATTATACTAAACTTTCCTGTATAGTAACGTAATTTTTGGTAAACATTTAAAAGTTTAATTGAACGTTCGCAAAAGTGGCAATTTTCGTGATATATTTTTCTTTGCTTGGAACAAAAGTTACCGTCCGGGCATTTCCGGGCAAAAAGTTTTATATAACTTGTTAATACAATACTTCAGCTATTTTACTGTGAAAGAAAACATACGACGCGTCGTATGCAGAAGTTCTGCAGATCTTTCTATCAGTGTAACCATAATGGTTTCTTGCATTATTACATACTATACCTAAAAAATTATTATTTACATTTACAATTTATTTTTATTTTTAACCGCTATTATATATTTTTATTTTTTAAATTGTAAATAAAATAAAATAATATTATAACTTCGAAAAAAATACACGTTTATTTAAATATGCCATTTTGTCTGTGATTCAGTTGCTCAATTTAGCTAATAATAATTTTAATTTGCAAATTATTACTACCCAGCAAGGACCGAGAGGACGTGTGAGCATCCTTCGCCAGGAGAGGTTAGGTCTAGGTTTAATAATATAAGTATAGCATATAATTGTAAGGTAATAAAAAAAAACAAATTAGTTTAAAAAAAATAAAATGGTGTATTAAGTATATGAAGACAAATTATGTTTTTTTTCTTCTATAAATATAAAGAAGTAAATAATAATTAATAATAAAAATAAAATAAAAACATATAATGTAAATAAATAATTAAATTAAAAAACAATTATGAACGACATAAATAAATTCTCTTTCTTTTTTAAACTTAAATAATGAAAATAAATATAAATTAGTTATATGCCGTCACTACAAAGCGCCAAACACATCTTCGTTAACATTTATTATAAAGCGTTCTTGGCTAAGATTAATAGTTTTCCAAGATCAATATATTCGTTTTCAATTTTTTTTACATGTTCAATACATTTCGTCCAGTTATCTGGTGTCACTTTTTTTTACTTCCGATTTTATAAGATATATAACCTTGGTTTCAAATTTGTATTCTTCTTCGAATGCTTTGTTTCAATTTGGTCCATACTGATTCAACAGGATTAAAAATGCAAAAATATGGAGGTAATCATAGAACCGTGTACCCAATGGCTTTAGCTATCTCGTCAATAACATATTTCTTTGAAAAATTATTCATTTTTATGATCTCCAAAAAGTTGATCTTTCGTAAAATTATTCTGAAATTCTAAATTATAATGCATATTTTTTAAATTCTTGGATATATTTTTTCTTCGAGCTTGTATTTGGATTTTTCCAGTAGTCGTGAGTAGTATTGAGCATTATCTAAAACTATAACACTATTTTTTTTCCACATTTCGAAGTAAGGAATCTCTGAACTACACCTCAAAAATATCATAATTCATATTTCGGTGGTAGTCAACGCTTGATTCTTTTAATTTGTTTCCACTCAGTTTAAAGCAATTAGAAACCCATCCTTTTCAGTACTACAATGAAGAATTATTAATCTAGTTCCTCTGCTTGGAAGCATATTATTTTGCATATATCTGATTCATCCGTCCAGCCTCTTTTGACAGTGTCATGTGTGTCGTACCAAGTTTCATCCAAGTAAGCTATTCGTTTCTAAATTTTTTTTGTATTTTCCAAATACTCCATACGCCACAATACAATTCTTCGACTTTCCATTATCTTCTCTCTATTATAAATTACTTTAAATTTGAATCCTGCCACCTCCAAAGTCCAAAGCATAGTTTTACTAACAGACAACAACAGGCTGTTAATATTCAGTTCCATATGTAACCATTCTACAGTCGGTATTTCATTCTTCTTATATTTATCATTGTATCTTGTAACAATTTCACTTGCGATGAATGGATTTTCTTTGGTATTCCTAAGTCAGTTCTTATTTTTCGTTGTATAATTCCTTTTTTAATTATTCTATAAATGATCCATGTTGGTACTTCTGTTAGATATGGTATTTTTTCTATAGCCCCGCTTTTCCCTTCACTTGCTACTATATTTTAGTATACATTTTTCACAATTTATTGTACCCGCTGACCTAGATGTTGGTGAGATGTTTTTTTTTGCACTGTATTAGAATCCCCTTCCTGATATTTAGGAAAATCTCTACTAATGCCATGTTGAGGATCTTCTCTTGGTCTGAATATTTTCTTGATAGCAGTTCCAGGATGCGTCACAATTAAAAGCAATTAAACGAGGGTCGGACGTTTTTGGGAAAAAGTGGGGTAAATCAAAAGTAATAAATCAGAAGAAATGCAATTATCGACTAATAGGCTCTATTTTTGACTGGTTCTATGTTAAAATCGCTTATAAGGGCAATTTATAGAAGCCTCATGATCTGTTACATGAAGTTACATTGATTATACCTATTATAATTAAGATGCTACTACCAGAATGTTAGAGGTCTCAATACAAAGCTTGAGGTCGTTTATAACATGGCATCGATTCTCGAATACGATATTTTATGTTTAAGTGAAACATGGCTATCAGATGTGGTCACTAGCCAAGAAATTCTCCCGAGCTCCTATTTAGTATTTAGATGTGATCGAGCTTTTCGAACTACAGGCCTTACCAGGGGTGGAGGTGTTCTGCTAGCAGTAAGAAATTGTTTTAAAACTTGCAAGCTTGACTTAGACTTTTTTAAATAATATAATACCTGCAATAGACATTATAGGTTGTAAAATATCATTCATTAACGTTGTACTATATGTGTTTGCTCTATATATTCCACCGTCAGTTAACGCTAGTGAACTGGAAGTGTTCTTAGAAGCTTTCGAGGCTTTACGTTTTCTTTTAGTCGATTGTAAAATTTTGATTTGTGGTGATTTCAACATACCGTTATATAATCTCTCATCAAATGACGCAAAATGTGGGTTAATTAATAATTTTATTAGTTTTTTAAATTTAACACAACAAAATACAGTTGTAAATAATAATCGCAGAATGCTAGACCTAATTTTAGCCAATGTTGAATGCAAGGTCATTAGAGATATTGCCCCTTTAACAAAAGAAGATAACTATCATCCTGCCTTTATTATCGATTTTAAAATAATCACCGGTAATCAAAAAAATTTTGTATATTGTAACACAAATATTAGATATAACTTTCGACGAGCTAACTTTCCGTTATTGTATAACATGTTGCTACATACCGATTGGTCTTTTTTTAAAGGATTTTACAAATGTTGATGATGCCGTCAATAGCTTTTATAACACCTTAAATAGTGTATTTGATGAATGTGTACCGGTGAGCAACGATACGAAACGGAATTATCCACCGTTGTTTAACCGGGAGATTAAAAATAACATCAGTAAAAAAAGAACTGGCGCGCAAAAATTATAAAAAATTCAAAACTATAAACTACTTAAACGAATTTAGGTCACTCAGGTCCCTAATAAAAACTCAAATTAACGTTGCATATAAAAATTATGTTCATAGCATTGAGGACGCAATTGGAGAAGATCCATCAAAGTTTTGGTCATTTCTTAATGTCAAAAGGGGTAAGTCAAGAATACTTGGAATTCTCCACTACAATGACAAAGCTTACGAAACTCCTCAATCCATCGTTGACGGTTTTTCAAACTATTTTTCGGACGTTTATATCAATTCAAACCTCAACAATAATAAAGAGAATATATTGCTAAACAACAATCTTATTAATTTGCAATATATAACGGAGGACGATATACTTAAAGGCATAAGAAAACTAAAAAACAAAATGACAGCCGGCGTTGATAAAGTTCCTAGTTTTTTAATCAAAGATTGTGCTACAGCGTTTGTTCAACCCTTACTTTTGTTATTTAATCTCTCGTTAACTACGTGTAAATATCCAGATATATGGAAAATTGCAAAAATATGTCCCATACTCAAATCCGGTGACTCTTCTTATTTAAATAATTATAGACCAATAGCAATATTATGTAATTTTGGCAAATTATTAGAGATTATTCTGTATGAATACATTTACTGGTCTGTTAAAAATACAATATCACCTTCTAAACATGGTTTCATGGAGAAGAGATCTACAATTACCAATCTAGCCTCGATATCTCAGTGTATATCAGAATCCTTAGATTCACAAGGTCAAGTTGATGTTATATACACAGACATACAGAAGGCATTTGATCAAATAGATCACTTTTTATTACTATCAAAACTGAGAGAAATTGGTTTCTCTGACTCTTTAATTTGTTTATTTGAGTCCTATTTAATTGGGAGACATCAATTTGTTGAATATGGAGGCTATCGTTCTCAATCATATACAGCAGTATCGGGAGTTCCGCAAGGATCAAATTTAGGACCCCTTTTATTTCTTAATTTTATCAACGACCTAACAGCTAATATTAATTCTCACCACCTACTATTTGCTGATGATCTCAAAATTTTCCTAGAGATAAGGTCTATAGAGGATTGTATCTTACTGCAAAATGAAGTTAATAAAATTTCTAACTGGTGCTCGGCCAATTCTCTAAAGTTAAATATTGGCAAATGTAAGGTTATGTCATATACAAGGAAGGACACTACAGTTACCTTTCAATATAAAATAGATAATAACATTTTAGATCGTTGTGTGAATTATAAGGATCTGGGAATTATTTTTGACCCAAAACTTACTTTCAACAATCATATCGATGAAATGGTCAAATCGGCATCTAGAGCCTTAGGTTTTTTAGTAAGAAATTGGGGCGGTTTTGTGAATATTGACACCCTGAAACTGTTATACATATCATTTATAAGAAGTAAATTGGAGTATGGCTGTATTATTTGGTTTCCCATATATCAAAATTCATTGTCACGCATTGAATCAGTTCAACGCAAATGTATGAAATTTATGTTTTTTAAATGTAATGGATCTTATCCTCCCCGAGGTACAGACAACAATATACTGCTTAATATGTTTGACCTTAAATCTCTCAGATTCAGAAGAGATGTTGTGGTTTTATCCTTTCTTTATAAATTAATTAGTGACAATGTTGATTGTTCATTTCTTTTAAGTAAACTAAACCTATCAGTCCCCAGATTAGAATCCCGTCAATACAACCTCTTTTACTGCGATGCTCCTCGTACAAACCTTATGATAAAGTCACCAATCTTTAATATGTGTAAAACTTTTAACACCATTTCATCTTTATGTGATGTCAACTATGATAGTTTAGCTAAAATAATTCATATATATGAAGAAAACTGTGCTTATTAAATTAGGTTATTTCATAACACTATAATATATTTTACTTTTATGTATGAGTTTTCTTGTAAACTCTTAATGTAATGTTAATGACTATGTGTATTGCAAATTTGTGCATTTTATATCACAGTATACTTAGTTTTAAGCTTTTCCTGCGATTGGGTGCTTTAACCTGTAGGAAATAAATTACTTATTATTATTATTATTATTATTATTATTATAACTTGCTGTAAAAAAATTATGTTGCCCTGATCTCCTATTATGCTAATTGTCGCCATGCTTTAAGGTTTTTTATGTTACAGATAGATAGATAGAAGTAAACTATAAATTAGAATGATTTTTTTAGATCAGGATGTTATACACGGTGATATAAGAAAATTATGTGTTAGTTATATCAGATATTTTTAGATCAATACATGTGTATATCATATACACTGGTATAAGAAAGTTATATGCTGGCCACATCAGAAGTTTTTATTTCAAAACTGATGATTAATAGAAAAAAATCACTTATGCTTCGTCTAACGATCTATAGGGCAAATATGAAAATAGTAATAATATTGATAAAAATAATAAGAAATGAGGGATAAATGGAATAACGAATTTCAGGTTTGATGCTTGGTGATGTGTCACCTCGTAAATAGGTTCATGCAAATATGACAAAATATCTTACCTTGTGGTTATTTTGGCGAGTTCGGTAACATCCAAAGTTAATATGAAGGGGGCTGAAAGTGAATGTAACACTAACACACATGTATATATTCTTAACTAGCGATCACAAGTGTAAAAGTATATTACTAATATTAATGCACCCACTAAAACATTTGCCACCTTCTAGTCACAGCATTGGTGGTTTCATCAACGTTAATCCAGAAGTTTTTTTTCAATGGTGTCACATCTCTGTAATAAATATTTTTTTCATAGTGTCGTGGCACCAGAACATGGCTATACCGCCCATTAATGGAATTGTCTAAATTGTGGATTATCTGTAATATGCCTGTCTGAGCACTGGTGGTTCTTCTGTAGGGTCATTTAGTCAATGACCTCCCACATAAAAATAGATCTATTCATTTTCTGAAGTTTAAAAATATATAATATATATATATATATATATATATATATATATATATATATATATATATATACATATATATATATTTTTTAATATTCTTAAAAAATATATTTTCTAGTTCATTCTATGCACAATACTATTCAAATATCTAGATCGCAGTATTTCGTATCCCCTCCGAGCACCGAGCTACATTCATATTCATTACATTATTCATTTATAGAATTTAAAAAATCTTGGGTTAATCCACAACTTGTCCTCAAAGCTAGCTACGCACCGAATTTACAACGAATTAAAGTGAAATAGATTTATGCGCGAATCGTCAGAAAGCAAAAGAAACAGAAAACAGTGGCGGGGACAATGTCCCTGACACATTTTATGGAAACGGTAACGCACGATCGCACGAAGTTCAGTAGAGCAGTCTTAATTCTGACTAGGTACGCGTTGGTCGGTAAATTCTGTCGCGTTGTTTTTAATGTTTTTATTTGTGAACATTTTATTAGTAAATCTCTATTATCGTGAAATTAAGTAAAACAGTGTTTTTGGTGTTTACTATTAAATATGAGTGTTGTACAAAATATATTAAAACTGAAAAATGGACATAAGTTGGGTTATGAAGACCGAGTGAAGTTCAAAGGTTAAATTTATACCTCGTCGTAACAACATGTTAAGTTTTATTGCAAGTACATAAACGTCATTAAACAGTTTGTGTGTTGATTCATTTTCTCATCCAGTTACTCAAGAGCAAATACAAATGTATGTGGTTTAATTAACTCACAACATATTACATGGTCCTTCTAGCCTATATGGTATGAACACAAGAAGAATTAATTAATAATAATTGTAATTAACATCATTAATACAATGATATTATTCAACAAACATTTTAAATAAGCACAAATAATAAGTGTCGTAGTGATTCATCAGAGCATTGTTGCATCGGGTATCGCATCAACCATCAGGGTATCAGAGGCGGCGAGTTCAGCAAAAAATAAGGTCAGATCCATTTTATCCTATATTCCTGTTACTTTTATAAAACAATTCATACAGGCAGATTAAATTTGTACCTCGTCGCAACAACATGTTAAGTTTTATTGCAAGTACATAAACATCATTAAACAGTTTGTGTGTTGTTTCATTTTTTCATCCAGTTAGTCAAGAGCAAATAGAAATGTATGTGGTTTAAGTAACTCACAACATATTACATGTTACATATATATATTACAAAATAAAATAATAGACTGTGTATTATTCTGTGGAGCTTTTGAGCTAGCACTACGCGGATATGACGAAACTGAGTCCTCTGATAACCCGGGAATATTTCGAGGTCTAGTAAATTTTGTATCTGAACTAGATGCCATTTTTAAAGACCATTTGCAAAACAGTATTGTGTTTAAGGGCACTTCGAAGGCAATTCAAAATGAACTTTTAGATTCGATACTGGCGATTACTCACGAAGAAATAAAATCTGAAATTAATCAATCTGACTTCATTGCAGTTCAAGTGGGTGAAACCACAGATAGTTCCAATAAAGTACAAGTAGTTTTTGTGTTTAGATACGTTTTAGACGGTGTTGTATGTGAGAGATTTTGGAAATTTATTCAGCCTCAAGGAACGACATCGCAGCATTTGTTAGATGTAATTTTAAAAGAGTTAGAATGTCTGAAAATTAATGAGTCCTGAAAAATTGATAGCACAAAATTACGATGGAGCATCAGTAATGAGTGGTGCTTTTGGAGGTGTACAAGCCAAAATTAAAAAAAGTTATCCTTCAGCAAATTTTATTCATTGTTCCGCTCATCAACTAAACTTAATTTTACAAAAAGCATCAAGTCAGGATAAAAGCATAAAAATTTCTTTTGCTAATTTACATAGCTTTTCTTCATTCTTTGGAAAATCGCCAAAAAGAACAGCCGTGTTAGATAATGTTGTTAAGGTGAGATTACCTAAAGCGGCTCCAACACGATGAAAATTTTAATACAAAGTGCATAGAGACTATTTATACCTATCGAACAGAATTATTAGATTGTTTAGAAAAAAATCATTGATAATGAATCAGAAAACAAAACTCTAAACCAAGCTATTGGGTTAAAAAACTACTTACAAAATGAACATTTTCACATCAGAAATAAAATTTTGAATAACTATTTGAAGGAGACATCCATGCAGTCTGCCCAGAGAAGTAAAACGGAAGAATCAAAAAGGAGAATTTCATTAGAAATTTGTGATATAATTACATCTGAGATCAAAAACAGGTTTGGCTTCAGTAATCATTTAGCATTGTCTCAGTTATTTCACGCATATCGATTTAAACATTATAAAGAAAGCTTTCCTCAAGATATGTTTAAATTAGTTAAAACGGAGTATCCAGTCATAAATCATTTGAAACTTAAAACTGAATTAGAAGTATTAAGTATATAGCCGAGAAGATTTTTCCAATAGTGAAGGTGCAGTTGCTTTGTTACAATTTTTTATTAACAATAATTTGTGCAATACTTTTTCTGAAAGTGTCAAACTGTTAAAAAATCTTGTGTACTCTTCCTATGACTACTGTCAAAAGTGAACGTTGTTTTTTCACCTTAAAAAAGAATAAAGACATTATTAAGAAATACCATGGGTCAGGAAAGGTTATCTTCTTTAGCTATGCTTACCATAGAAAGGGCATTAATAAAGAAGATAAAAAACTTTAATGAAAAAGTAATTGAGCACTTTGCATCTCAAAAAGACAGGAGGATCGGCTTGGAATTTAAATCACTTTAAAAGGTAGGTAATACAGCAAACTTTTCTAATTGACCTCCCTATCTCTTGACCCACGAACCGCCACTGTGTCTGACGAAATGTGTCTCTTAATGTTAGAGTTTGTGTAATATAAATCTCTACCGTCAAATTGCAACTCCGAGAAATCACTAATCCACACGTTCATTTTATCCTCTAAAGGAATTGAACAATTTCGCACTGTTTATGGACCTACGTGTTATTCTCATAAACGTTTTATAAATACTAGCTATCTAATGTATTCAACACAGGGCAGTGGCGTCAACGTTATAGCCAATGCATGGCGGATCCGTCTATAATCTATGCATTCACATTGCTATTGGAATAAAGAACATCTCTGTCAAAATGACGGTCAGTAAGTAATTGTTTTTTATAGCTGCAAGCCGTCAATTTCCTGATAAAAACGTTTAATTTTTTTGCACCCATTTTTAGAAAACAGATTTATTGCATAGTACATAAGAATATTTTATCATTTCATATTGTTTCATTATTAGGTGAATACTAGAGAGGGTAATTCTAATAGTTATTTCGGAAATATCATGTGCGAACATATCAATATTTTCATGTACAAAAATGTCCTTATACTTCTCTTACCTTATACTTATGGCGGGTGATTTTTGTAATGTGCAAAGTTATATGAACGCTAAACATATATCAAAAAACCCTATTGCACTATAACAATTATTTTATATCACTGGATTAAAAGCATATTATTAATAATTGTTCTAAATGATCTGGAATTAGATTTTGGCGTCTGTCATAAAAAATTCATTTGTATTCTGATAACGACCGGGCCACGTTTACAGATGTGGTCCGGTCACCTCTACTTAGACATCATATCTTCGATATGATTGATGTCTGAGCAGAGGTGTGTTAAAGTTCTTCGGAGTCTATTTAATTATTTAGTCGGGATTTACATCCAGTAAAGTAATTTCTTTCACATGTATTTGTAAAGATAGTTGTCAGCGTCCTGCAGTTCCCTGATTCAAATGTGCAGTGTGTGGCCGATAAGCGAATTCCAGGTTTTATTCTAAGCTTTTTTTTCAACTGCACAACAGATTTTTAAAGAGTATGTATGTACGATTTAAAAGGATCACAATTTTTTTTAAGCATGACAGAATCAGCCAGTCAACAAAAAAATTAAATTTTTCCCGCTCTGGCCTTCAGATTTAAATTGGTATAAATGTGTCTAAATATCTCTGTGGGCATTGCTAATATGTTAATATAAAGTTGTTCTGTGATACTAATAATGTAACTAAACGGTGAATCACGAATCACATCTATCTGTGTTATTCCTTTCCACAATAATGTCAACAAATAGAAAATTTAAATTAACAGAAAAAAATACAGGGTGACCACAACTTTATTGGATATGGATTCGGCTACTGAAAAAGTCAAACAGAGGTCCCTAACCTAAAGACAATACCGTTAATAGGTGGTTGGATAAAAACTCTGAATGATACACTAATACAAAACGACGCGCGACGCCGGACTGATTTTTCTAAAAGGTGTTGATCTTACAGAAACTCCAAAACGCCGTTTGAGAGAATATCATAAATACGTAAGCCAACCCCGTGCTGTCAACACCGAAATTGTGGAGTTGTTATCACAAAAACTAAGTGTTGAAACTGAGATATTGAACACACTTAAACCATTCTGTAACTTACAACCCGATGCTGACATTGAAAAAGTACATAATGCCTTAAGGAAAGATCTTGATCTAAGGGAACTGTCTTTGGAATATAGTGATTTATTAGATTCGGACAATATTGATGAAGTCAGAAAAATGTCTCTTCCTCAATTGACGAAATTCTTAGCTTCGAGCTTAAGCCAATTTCCTAATGTTACAACTATAATTGCACGAGTTTTGACAGCGAAGCCCCGCAGTGAGGACGTTGAGAGATTGATTAGTAGAAGCAATGTGTTAAGAGGGCTAATCGAATCAGTGTTTGTAAGGTAATTTTTCAAAATTTATTTCTTCCATACGGTTTGGTCAAATTACACCAAATTTGGAGGATCAGTAGTTGAAAGTGTACTAGAGGGTACATGTATACCTATTTTAATTAATTTTCACTTTATGTAGGGAAAATTTATACTGTAAATATAAGTGAAATTTGAACGTGATTAGCTCCTGAATTATGATATGAATCGGTAAAATTCGAGGTAAAATTCATACATGTCGTCTAGAATGAATCTTCATAATTATGCTCAGCAAGTTTCAAACTTTTATTCCGTACTATTTGGTTAAAATGAATTTTCTAAATAAGTATCTTTGTCACTACAAAAGGAGTAAGGAAGTGTTACCTCTGTCGGGAATCGCACCTCAATGAAGTTGGTGAATGAAACGTCCAGTGAAGGTATAGTCAAGAGCAAAATTATTCAGCGGCGCGTGCATAAAAACTTTCTAGAGAGTGACAGAGCTATCCGAAGCTTTTTCCCGATTAGGCTCCTTAAGAACAACCAGAGACTATATTAGTCTCTGGAACAACCAACGGAAGTCGACTGCTCCTAGAAACAGAAGCTTTTTATTGTTTACAATATACTTTGCTTGGAGCTATAGAATTCCAAACTCAGTGTTCACAAGTGGCTAAGCAAGTAAGATCGCAGATCAAAAACACAGCCTAAAGCAAAATATCTGATGTGACCAACACATAACTTTCTTATACTAGTATATATTATCCTGATCTAAAAAAAATCATTCTATTTAATTCTTCACTTACCTCAATTAAATTTTAAAAATGTACCTTGAAATATTTCATTAAAATTTTTAAATAATTAATTATCAGCGTCATTCAATACTGTGAATAATAATTTATGTCATATATTTTAATAATTTTTTGTTATTAACAATGACATTTTTGTAACTAAAACAGACCTTCCAAACGTCAAACTGTTAAATTTATCCTAACCCCATTTTATAAGGACAAATTTGTAAAATATTTCAGTTTACATCAGCTTTATTTAAGTACAAAAGATTTTTGGGTCCTGTGGACCTCCTTCAGCTGGCCAATTTTGCTCATCATCGAATTTATCATTGACTTTTAGAACATGTGTACCAAATATGAAAGCTTTACCTCAAAAACTGTGGCTGCTATCGCGATACTACAGACATTCAGACAGAATTTTTTCCATAAAGTTATGTTTCGATAAAACATAAATCCTCATGTTTTACTTGAAAATAATTAAAAAAAAGTTGTCATAATATAATATTTTTTATTATTATTAGATTTTCATGACACCCCCGAAGCTTCTAACATGATAAATATACACGAAATCTGTCATTTTTCAAGTTGCCCCAACGTGGGATCACTTGAAAAATGACCTTAAATTTTTTTTTTACAAAACTGGAATAACCTATATTTTTTCAACTATCAGGATATATTCCTCTAGGTCAAAAGTAATGTTCTTTGAAATCAAAAATCCTCAAATTAACTTAACAACTCTATAGCAAAACGAAACATCTCAAAATCGTGATCGAGTTACCCCGTTTTACGGTACACTCCGTATTTATTAATTAGAATAAATATTTTTTTATGAAAAATCTTTATTACCTATAATAAAACGTTTTTTCCTAAAGTGGACTTTGGAAGGTAGCAAAAAAGTATGTCATATTTAAACGATCGCATACAGTAATTGTGTATGTACATTTGAAAATTATAAATTAGTGCTGCATCATATCTAGGTTCTATTAATTGTTTGTGTAATTTTACGGTAATATATTTTAAGTTTTAAAGTTATTTTTATTGTTTGTAAAATTATATTAACATTATTATTATTAACAACAATTGAAATTATGTATTTACCTCAACATTTGGTTCGATTTCAAAATAATGCAACTTCATCAAATACTTTCCTCGAGACTTCTTTTTTTTTAGAGTATATAGGGTGTTTCTCAAATAGGGTTCCAAACTTCCACAACAAGTAGTACTTGTCAAAATAGGTCAAAAAGTTCTCATAAAGATGTAGCATAAAATGCACCCCTAGAGAGTTAGAGGCCCTTAAGGAGGTTCAGATTAAATTAGCATTTTTCTATTATTTAAAAAATGGTAATATCTTTTACCACTTTATGAAAAAAAATCTGTCCGTATGTCTGTAGTATCGCGATAGTAAAATGGGGTTAGGATAAATTTAACAGTTTGACATTTATTTTGAAAGGTCTAATTTAGTTACAAAAATGTCAATAATAAAAAATTATTAAAATATATGACATGAATTATTCTTGACAGTTCGAATGACGCTGATAATTATTTAAACATTTTAATGAAACATTTCAAGGTACTCTATTAAAATTTCATTGAGATTAGTGAAGAATTAAATATAATGATTTTTTTAGATCAGGATGATATATAATGGTATAAGAAAGTTATGTGCTGGCCACATCAGATATTTGCATTATAATTCATCGAGATTCGTCCAGAAACGCAATAAAAAATTTTCTCAAAATTGTACCTATTTTTTTCTTTCATTCATTATGTCTCTTCTGGTGGTACCGTATTCACCAAATTTAATGTGTCACCTAAAATGTAGTTGAAAATCTTAACTGTCAAATTTGGGAAGTCTCACATTAGTATTTTTTGAATTATAGCGGATACACACACACGCACGCACCTATACACGTTTTGAATATATTGTGGGGTCGTGTGAATTTTACCACACTGTGGGGACAATGAAACTACACACGTGACGTTCTAGATCTTATCTTTGCGATCTAGTGACTAGTTATGACGTATTGATACACTCCATAGTTATTGAATACACTCTACTTTTTCTAGTGGGGACACCTCACTACTATAAGAAGATCTTAATGTGTAATTTAATTTCACAACTTATGTGAAATAAACAGTGTGTTAAAATAAGCCCCACAAATATATAAGATTTGTTAAATGTGTATTTTAGTACCCACAACTTATGTAAATCGAGAAATGTATTGTTAATAAACCTCACAAACTATGGGTTAGCAAATGTGTAATTTTGTATCAACGGCTTATGTACTTTAGTACCCACAACTTATCTAAATCGGGAACTGTGTTTATTAATAAACCTCACAAACTATGGGTTAACAAATTTGTAATTTTGTATCAACAGCTTATGTGAACTAGGAATGTGTTATTAGCACCAAAACACTCGTTTCTCCAACCAAGTTAGCATTACTTATTTGGAGATCGTTAAAACAGTTTTAATGATACCAACTTGGTTATCTTAACTCTCATCGACAGTAGTGTAAAGTACAGATATTAATTGAAACGATTTCAGTATATTGGACAATGTTATATGGTTAAATACTATTATCATGTTTTTACAAAAAAAATGACCTTAATAAAAGTTTTAGAGGATCAAATTCTGATAAACTTTTCTTCATGAAATTTTTTTGTATCTCTAATACTTAACGAGATACAGATCCTCTAAAACTTTTATTAAGGTCATTTTGCTCTAAAAAAATGTTTAGGAAACCACCCGTATAGCGCAACTCGTACCAGGAGTTCGAGTGTGATCTTTTGGTTGGATACTCAAGAGGCAGTTCCCAAGCAACACTGAAAAATTCATCCTGTTTGGATTTTCCTTTGCGGCCCCTATAAGCCAAGAACAACTTTATTGGATTAAAAGGAGTTCTGTTTTTAAGAACATTTAGTAACTTTTCTAGGAAAATACTTAAGTCTGACAACACCGCCAAAAAACTGATGTTCTGTTACCATGTTTATCACGAGTTATGCTAGATACTAGATATAAAAAACTACACTATGATTTTCACACTCAATGTACGTAAATATACGGACCTTCAAACACTATAACAAACATATTTAACAATATTAAAAACTGTTTATCCACATATTTATAGTAATTGTTAATAGTCAAGTAATTGCTGTAATTATTTCCAATTAATAAAATGAATTATTTAAAGATGTCACTTGGGTAGAACAAACGAAGTAACAGAAATCTATATCTAAAATTAATTTTGAGTACATAGTAGTACACTGTAATTGAATAAAAATCAAACACTATAACTGTAGCTTCTCACTCATTGATTAGTATTGTCCTTTGCTTTAAAATGGGATGGATTTTTTGCAAAAAAATTTATTTCGCCGGTGTAGCAATTCAATTGCCACTATTATAAATATTACATTTGAAAACATACAGCACCAACTGGCAGCTATTTATATACCTACATTATAAGGAAAGTATATACAGAACCAAATAAAATAACCCTGTAATTATGTCCAATTAATAAAATGAATTATTTAAAGATGTCACTTGGGTAGAACAATTGAAGTAACAGAAATCTATATTTAAAATTAATTTTGAATACATAGTAGTACACTGTAATTGAATAAAAATCAAACACTATAGCTAGATGTAGTTTCTCACTCATTGATTAGTATTGCCCTCTGCTTTAAAATGAAAAAAGTTATTTAAAAATTTCTGAACACTGTAAAAATAATATTTAGAAGATACGGACACTAAAATGTTCTTGAGTACCCAACCACTGAAACAATCAAAGAAAAAACTGGGAAAGAATTAAATTATCCTTTGTTTTGTGTTGTGCAGTATGCACAAGAATATTAATTAACTGTATCAGTACTTTTAAGCAACACATCGACATCACCTACGGTTAGCAGAATGATTCTAATTTCCTTTTTTGTTTCTCTCCACCAGGTTCTCAAAATATATTAGACTAATGGTATTGAATATTACATTGTCCTCACTTCATTAACATAACTGTGGGAAGATACACACATACTTTCCAAACTTTAAAATATGCATGCAGAAATTTCTTATATGATAGAGGGAGCCACTTGTTAGCAATAAGACATGTCCCTATGACTAATACACAATGCACTAAACTTACTCACCTGATTTTTATCTTGTTTGTGGGGACATCAAATATTAATCTATATTTTCGTCATAGAAGAAAATAATCAAACGTGACAAAAATGGCAGGTAGATATACCTAATATCTATCTACCAAATAAATATGCCTAAAATTCTATGAATATATGGGGTAAAATCACCAAAAAAGCTTGTGGGGACGCGTGTATGTCCCCACAATATTAAATGTCCTCACGAGTCTGGTAAAATTCAGGCAAAATTCCCCACAATATATTCAAGACATACGCACGCACTCACGCACGTACGCACGCACGAACTTACGCACGCACGCACGCACGCACACACACACACACATCTACATCTACACATATCCACACCTACACATATCCACATCTACACATATCTACACCTACACATATCCACACCTACACATATCCACACCTCCACATATCCACACACACGCATCGACAGATATCATAGTCAGAATGTATTCAGGAGGGTTCAAAACGTGTATGTATATCAATCAAAATCTCGAGGTCGAAAAAATCACGATTACTATAATTCCTTATATTAGGTATAAGAAAGTGAAAAACTGTTAATTTTTTTAACAGTTATTTTTTTTACTTTGGTTAAATGTTATTCGTCGTGCGAAAGTGGAAAGTTATTTCTGTAATCCATAGTTTGGGGATATATCCACTTTCAACGACTTTTTGTGATTTTCATATTACCGTTTAATAATTATTTAGTGGTGAGAGGTATGAAACTTCTCGTATGGTCTAAATGCTACTATCCGACCGACATCATAGATGTCTCTGTGGCGGATAGCGACTTGTGTAGCAAGTACCGAGAGCGGCGACCTCTAGCCCAGGTGGACTCAACTACTGTTATTTAATATGATTTGAAGGAAACAACTACTCAGCGGGCAAATACCCCGACCTGCATTGGATTAAACCTTCAAACCATGATAGATCAATAGCCAATATCATTTGTCAATTCCTAACCATACGAGAAGTTTCATACCTCTCACCACTATTCAATTTACCTTAGTTAGTATATGACTAGCAGATTGGCCACTATCATTTGTCTGTTCCATAACCTATGGCATACTGAGGAGAACAAATAAGTTCGAAACCGGTCTATGTCTGGTTAGGAATTGACAAATGATATTGGCTATCGATCTATCATGGTTTGAAGGTATAGTCCAATGCAGGTCGGGGTATTTGCCCGCTGAGTAGTTGTTTCCTTCAAATCATATTAAATTATTTAGTGTTGTTATGTTATGAAAATCTTATCTCTACAAGAGGATTTAGAACAACGTTTCTTTAAAGTTATTGTGTTGCATTAAGTGCATCTTCTGAAGCCCTCCATAGAGGTATGCTAAATTTATATTTATCTAAGTAACAATTAATTATTATTAACTCTTAAACTAGGAGCATTTATTAGTTCATGGTATTGATTTTAGAATTTTTCTTGGCGGGGTTTATCTAAAACACCTGTTGTTGTATGCCGCTAGAAATAGCTAACCATCTTGGATCATTCTGGGTGCATATATTTATGAACATTCCTTGGTTGAGTACACACGATTGACCTCCTGCTTGGTGTGTTTTTTTAAGGACGTCGTTGTGCTATATTCGTTTCTAAGTATTTTAGAAGTTTCAGTTGCCCTGTTATGTACTTACTATAATAATTTTCTTTGGCTTGGATATTTCCCTTACACCTAAAGAAAATAAAATTTGGACATAGACGTCCAAATTTTAAGAAATAAAAAATAAAAGTTCCCTATTTTTGATACATTTTATTCAAAGTCTAACCAATAAATAAAACGGATAATATTTTGATTATTTTAAACTCTTTTATAAAATAATTCGTTCATTGATAAATAATAAATGAGCAACTTTCTTTTTATACATAAAATAAAAAATAAATGTGTCAAATCTGATATAGTTAGCTATGAGAAATTAGCAAAAAAACAGGAATAGCAAAATAAACTTAAAAAAATATATATTTGACTTATTTCGATGAGTACTACACACTGTAGAAGTTTGGAGCCCTATTTTAGAAACATCCTGTATATAATTTTCTTTTAAAAAATTATAAACACTTTTTTTACTTGTCTAATTTTCACTAGTTTCATCCTATTCGGACACTTTCAAGTAAACTGTTTACTTGAAAATGTCCGAATAGGATGAAACTAGTTGTAAAATAACAAAGAAAGTGAAAATTAGACAAGTAAAAAAAAGTGTTTATAATTTTTTAAATCAAAATGGATTTTCACAAAGTAACTTCATCTTCAATCAACTTTTTTATAATTTTCTTGCCTGTAAGGTTGCAAAAATTCCCTACATCTATCTATGCAGTATTACATTTGAATATTTTTCATTACAGTTCCAGAAATCATGGAAGATGCCACTGTCAAGGCTTTAAATAGTATGGCAAATCTTTCTCCCATTCAGGAGTTCTATAGCAACACAAATATTTTGATCACTGGTGGTACCGGATTTTTTGGAAATGTTCTTATGGAAAAGCTTCTAAGATCGTGCCCAACCATTTCTAAGATTTACATTTTAATTAGAAATAAACGAGGAATCGAATCAAAAGCTAGAGTCTTAGAAATATTAGATGACGTTCTTTTTACAAGGTTAAAAGAAGAGTGTCCAGATTTTCGTAGTAAAGTTGTTGGAATACATGGAGATTTAACTTTGCCAAACTTAGGTCTCAGTGTTCAAAATGAGAAACTATTAATAGACGAGGTAGTTTTTGTATTTTATTATTTTTTTTAATTCTGAATACAACTAAATATAGAGATAGGAAGTTTGTGGCATGACTGTTGTTGTTGTTTAATTTTGGTTTGTTGTTTAATGAATTATATTATTTTTCTTTCTCGTCTTTGGGGCCTAATAGTGGAGATGCTAGATATAAAAAATGCTGCAAATTGTAATAAAAATATCCCTTTAGGTAAGAATATAGTTCAAAGTTATATAATGAAAATAACACGGAGAGGCTTCACCCAAAATGGTGGGAATTCAAGATGGTGGATGTAATTCAATATAACTACATCATTATTGGTGATGGGACTCGAGTGACTTTTTTTCACTCGAATAACTCGGTAGGTTTCCGAATTTACTCGAGTTGAAACTCGAGTCGAGTTGAAACTCGGTTTCATTGTTATAAAACTAGAGTCAAAAGTTAGGTCGAGTAAAACTCAAAATATCGCCTCGATTTTTGACTCGAGTCGCTTTTTGACTCGAGTAGATTTTTGAATCGAGTCGATTTTTGAATCGAGTCGCTTTTTGACTCGAGTCGCTTTTTCACTCGAGTCGCCTTTAGACTCGAGTCGCTTTTTAAGTCGAGTCAAGTTTCTTTAATTTAATTGTTTATGGTTTTATTAATATTTTTAAATATTCTTTAGTGCCAGTGTGATTTGTTTATATAATATAAATATGAAAGATTATTTACATGAAGGCACTGAAGGCACTAATCTTGTAAAAGTAATAAAGCTAAAAACATGTAACCATGAATGAAATCACTAATCAATTACTATATCATCGGGTCATCGGGATCGGGAATTCCCCTTTGTTGTTTCATGTTTGTAGGTCAGATTGTATAATTATTAATTAAAAGGTTTGTTCGTAGAGCAGTTTCCAACCGTTTGAAACTATTAGAAGCATGCGCACATGTTGTAGAGATGCGCTTGTTCAATCAGAACGTTTGTTATTGCAGAGCTCTCGTAATACTCGCATCTCTATAGTCAGAAAACTATCACAAATCGCCTCTACGTACAAACCTATAATTGTTACATACGACGTTATTACGACGTATTAGAAAATTAGAAATTAGAACTTAGAATTCTTTAAACTCAAGACTCACACGACTGCAGCAATCAAACTGGCACATTCATGTTCATAAAGATGTGTTTTTTGATTCAATTAGTTCGAAATAAATAAAAAACTGTAATCGGTGTGTATTAAATATTAAATACTGTATTTATTTAATATTTTGTGCTAAACAAGAGTTTAATTTATTGTTAATTTAATAAAAAAAAATTATGTTGGTTTTCTTTAAATGTCATTTTATATACAATTTTAATTAAATATTAAATTTTGTATTTGAAATGCGTCGATTTGCCGGAAAAATAGTATTTGACCTGTGTCCATTTATTATTTTGTATTTCAATTATTATGATTTATGTTTATCCTTTCGATTTTTCAAACTTATGTTGAAACTAGATGGTGGTGTTTTAAATGCTGAAAGATTACCAAAAGAAAAAACCTAAATACACTTTAAAAACTTACCGTTTAGCAAACCACTGAATCATCTCCAACTACTTACTCTATAGTTCGCCTCGAGTTTGATTTCGACTCTGCCCTGACTCTAGACTCTAGTCAAACTCAACTCGATTTAAAACTTAAATCATATTAACTCACTGATTCGAGTAGCAATAACTCGACTCGAGTAACAACTTTACTCAAATTGCAACTCGACTCGATTTAAAACTTGAATCATAGTAACTCACTGATTCGAATATTAATAAATCGACTCGAGTAACAACTTGACTCGAATAGCAACTCGACTCGAGTTAAAACTTGATTCGAGTAGCAATAACCCGAGTCGAGTAACAACTTTACTCGAATTGCAATTCGACTCGAGTTAAAACTTGATTCGAGTAGCAATAACTCGACTTGCGTAACAACTTTACTCGAATTTAACAGCCATATGACTCGAGTCACTCGAATCGGATTTTGACTCGAGTCACTCGAGTATTTTCACACTCGAGTCCCATCACTAATCATTATTTTGTTTTTTTTTTACAAGTCATACAAAAAAAATGTTTGGTATAGATTTATATCTTTTTGAGGTCAAGGAGACCATTTTTCATACCAAAAGTAGGCTAAGAAGACATATAGGTGGTCGATCTTTGCACATTCTTATCAAAATTTCTGGAATTTATATTTGTACAAGAAAAATGCTACACTGAAGACTTTAAAAACATATGTCCGGCTATTTTCTAGACTCTTAACAGTTACACGGAATCGTCAGTCAACAAAAAATCTGGATACAGTTTGGATGGGATTTGGAACCGGGAAGAATTACAGATTTATTCCCATTCATGCTATAGCGGCGGCAATTGGAAAGAAAAAGACTATTGCTTTACTAGGATTTCATGCTTTCACAAACTACGATAGCAACCCTAGTTTCACAGGAAACATAAAAAAAACAACTTGGGAAAATATGAATGCTCTTTAAAGAGGCTACTACTGCATTTTTATTCATATCATTACCACAAATTTCCATTCCTACGGAAATTACAGACATTCTTGAAAGATGCGTAGTACTATTCAATCAGTAAAGTACAAGTGTTAATTATGCAAGATAAGAATTGTTCATGACCAAAAATTGTCCGCTTGAAAGTCTGCCACCGACAACTTAAAGATGCGTTACAACAACATGTATTATATCATGCTTTCTAAAATCACATTTGAGGACAAGAAAACAAACGCACAATATATGTATTATCTCCAACAGAATGGGTGGTTGAATGATTTATCATAGCAGATGAAATGATCGGAAATGTCTTATTCATGTAATGAGCTAATCAAATATATGTGCAAAATCTGTAACAGTGTGCAAGTGTTGGCTTGTCTTGCACATTACTATGTAACTGTAAGAACGAATGTGAAAAATTATGTGGTGTCGGCCAATGTTCAAATTTTGTAACATTTTGTATGATTTAGGCATTAGCAGTAATAAATACACATTTTTGTTAGTAAGAGGATGTATTGAGTTTCCCTTTCTTTCAGTTTATCCAATATATGCGACAAAAGTGCACTTATATTGATTCTTAGCAAATTGTTAGGATGAAAAATGAAATCCTCAATCTCGAAAACATTATACATATCGATATTAACAAAAGTTGTAACAAAATTTCAACATGTGTAGCCATTTTTAATTATAACTGCTATCTTGGATTCCCATCACTTTACCAATGGCGATATTGTTATCAGAATTTGCACTTTTTTAAGAGTTTTGTTGTGTAGCACTTCCATTATAAGAGAAGAGCAATCTCAAATAAAAACTAAATGTTGACTTTTTGAAAATACTCAGTATTATGTTTGTTTTTAGATCAATATCATTTTCCACGTGGGAGCATCAGTAAAATTCAATGAAAAACTGACAACGGCAGTTCTCACTAACATTCGTAGTACAAGAGATATTGTAAATCTAGCACATCAAATGAGAAATCTCAAAGCTATGATTCATGTTTCCAGTGTTTACTCAAACTGCATACAAGATATTGTTGAAGAAAAGATCTATCCTCCAGCGTTTGACAGCAAACAATTGATTTATCTGGCAGAAAACTTACCAGAAAATATTGTTGACAAATTAAAAGATATGTGAGTAGCTTTATCTGAATCTTAATTAGTTTTAACATTGAACCTAGGTTAGAAAATTTGACATTATCTGATTTGAATACCGACAGTTCCATTTCTGGGCTTCTATGCAAACATTCTAAATGGGCCCCTCTTTCTTGGGCAATACTGTGGTTAATGACAAACACGAAAATGTTTTCTCAATAAAAACATACACCTATTCTAATATTTAATATACAAGGTAAGTCAGTTTTAACGTCTTGAACACGTCAAAATAATATTAACACTGACGTAGATTTCCACGAAACACCAAAGCGTTTTATACTGCACTCGACGCGCGTTTCGCCAATCAAGTTGGCATCATCTGGAGATGATTAAATTGGAGATGAGTTTTAATCATCTCCAGCTGATGCCAACTTGGTGGGCGAAACGCTCGTCGAGTGCATTATGTGGTGTCTTGGTGTTTCGTGGAAAACTACGTCAGTGTTATCTTCACATGAAAGGTTCCAACCCACTATGTAGTCCCAAAAATTTACCATTTTAGAGATATATTTTATTTATTTTACTTGTCCACCCCTCAAAGTGAAAAAGTTATGTATTCGTGAAAAAAAATTGAAAATTTTTATTGCATTTCTGGACGAATCTCGACGAATTATGACCATATACAAAATTTCACAGAAAATTTTTTTTTTGTATTTTGAAAAAGACCATTCGACATCTACAGAAGTAATACAGGCATAGCTAAAACACTCTGGGAACTCACTTAACGCAGCTGTAGCTGCACCATCACAAATTTGTCTTAATTTGGTAAAATCAGGATCTTTCCGTAATATACTCTCGAATTTTTCAATAACGGGCTTATTTTTTGCGTCATTTATAGTCTGTAGCTGTGTATTTACGTCGTCCACTATTTACAGCGATTCCACTAACGACAACGAAGTATTTTGCAATTTTTCTATTGCGTCGTGTAGTCCTCTATAATTGTTTTAAACAGTTTTTAAATCTGTTTCAAGGGAAACATCTTGGAAAAATATTCAGCATAATAAAAAGCTGCCTTCAACCACGTTCCCCAACGTGTAAGAATCGGCTCTGGTGGTTCCGGAATACCAGGACACAGTGTGTGAAATGCTCGAAGCCGTTTAGGAGATTTGAGAAATATTTTTGTTGTATTTGCTATTAATGCATCTACCTCTGGAAAACATTTTCGAATCGTTTTTGCTACAAGATGGAACGCATGCACTTTACACGTAACATGTAAAAACCTACAATCGTCTCTTTGAAGAAAACGGCCCACCAAACGCATTGTCGCAGCACCGTCGGTCACAAACATCAACACTTGACTTGTTAACAGTTCAAATTTTTTCGAAAGTCTCCAACACCACCCGCGTAATTGATTCGCCAGTACACGCAGTTAGCCTTTTGCTAGCTAGTAAAAGTGGAAATGTTGGTTTAACAGGGTCGAGTACACGTACTATAACATTTAAAATTGATTTTTTTTTACAATCTGTCGCCTCATCAACACATAACCACAACCGTGTATTTTTTAATGCACATTTAATCCTATTTACAATGTGCACGATCACTTGGTACATATCTACGTAACGATGAACGACTTGGTAAATTCACCTGGGGATTGTATTTATTCCAGAACTCCAGAAATGTTGGTTGATCCAATATGCGCAGGGGAACATCACAGGCAATCAGCATTAACAGTAAATCAAACATAAACTGAGGTTCCAAAGAAGACACGCCATTTTTTATTTTTATGCCGGTTACTATTGACATGAATTTTGCAGCCGTATTTATTCCAGTACATTAAGTCTTGATCACAAACTTTAGAAATTATTTTACATCCATCATAGAATAAATCCGGAAATTCACCGATAAATTTATTCACTTTATCACCGTACGGTCGTTTTCTACTCTTTACGCTCAACATTATTTATTATTTATTAGTACTATGTGCATCGACCGACAGACAACAACTGAAGTGTGTCGTGTCATCGTCATCGTAAACAAGCGCGCGATGGCATTGGTATTGCGCCCGACCCTGAATCTACCATCGCTTGGCCAGGCTTAGTTATATTGTCCTGTTTATTTCTACTTACCATAATGGTCAACATAATTTTGAGTTCAGTGGAAATATTAGATACATTTATAGACACAATGCAGAAGGGTGATTAAAACTGTCGCAGTTGTTTGAAATCTGTACAAAACTAATTATGTATTTTCTAATAAATGAAGAGGTATGGGATTTTCTGTAAAACTTTATTAATTAATAGTACTGTTTGGTGACAAATTACATTTATTTTAACTGTAGCTACAATGTAACTACTGAAAAATTTGCAAATTTATAATAATTGTTCAAAGTGGAAACCATCTACTTCAATGCATTTCCTATATAAAAAAATGTATAAACACCACAGAAATGAGACAACCCCTGAATCCAAAGCCGAAGCTTCACCGGCGAGGATTACACTTGTGAAACAACGCCAAATTATAACCATTCCACCGACATTGACAGTGCCGGTGGCGGAATTCGAACCAGCGGGACGATGGAGAGATTATCTAGTTACACTCCATTGCTTGCTACTTGCTACCAGTAATCTTGTAATTAACGAATTTATCATGGGTATAAAGAAATTGGATTCTTTCGGACTATTCGTTGTATCTTCAATTCTTAAAATAAGCTTGTTTCTTATTTGTATGGGAGAAAAATAGACATTATCCTAAAGATAACCCAAAACACAATAATCCAATGGATTTAGGTCTGGTGATCGTGGCGGCCAGGGAATTGAATGCACACCGGGTATCAACTCTTGATTGGTATCATTATTTATACGACCTATCCACCTCTCGGATACTTATTATTTAGACAGTCTTTGACTATTTGACCAGTCAAGAAACAATACAGCATTTAACCGAGGTGGTAAAAAATGCAGACCACAAACGTAATTGCTTTGAACTTTTACCCAAACATTTACAGAAAATTCATTCTGAATATGGACGATGGACGAATTTCGTGCGGATATTCATGGTATGTAAATTATGGAAATTCAGATTTCCTTTTGCCTATGAAGATGTGTAATTTATGTATCGAACATAACGGACATCAGTTTGAACATTACCTTTAATTTGAATTTTCATTTTGTAATTGTAATGTATTATAAAATTAGATATAAATATCTAATTTTTTGGTCTTGGCTTGTTAAAGGACCCACAATTAATGAGATTTTCTTTTAACCTCTGGAAAATAGATTTATTAGGTTGTCATCTTTCTGGATAGCGATTGAAATATATTTCGAATACAATATCACACTTGTTATTACTTTGAATAAAGTATTCTAGCATACCATATTTCTCGTAATTTTCGTAAGACATCTTTACTTTTACGATTATTTGATATGTAATTATGATGGAAACAAAATTATTAATATGCAATTTATTGACAAACGGATAAACACTGTCATAGATGGCACACGCCTACATGGAATAATTATAAAAAAAACACAAAAAGTAATCTAATAAGAGATTATTTTCGCTATTAAATACTTACACATCAAAAGCGACCCCACATATGATATATAGTCGAAAGAGAAAATCATTTCCTTTTTAACTAAACCATAGCCAACTATGATTCCTATTTTAAAAAATACAACCTCATGCCATAACTCGAAATTGCACCTTTTTTTTTAATTTTCTCGACGCCACTGTATTATACAGAAAAAAGTGCCTGAAGAATGTAAAAGTTGTTTTTTCATAACTTTACAAACAACAAAGATATTGATATGTGTCGACGAGTTACCTATACAAACATCGAAATTTACCCACCCTGCGCTGAATTTTATTAAACCAAATGATACGTGACAAAATAGTTAAAATGTAATCAACAACAACGACTTATAGATTGCAAACTACCTTAATTGCTACACTACTGCGAACTACTTTATAAATCCAACTTAAAGTAGATAGTCGATCGGTAATAATATACATAGTTCTACTAGAAAATTATGTGATGTAATTTATTTACAATACAAAACAATCAATTACTTCAAAAAAATTATTTTCCACCTATTCTCAACTACATTTATTTTATAAGCGGATCAGAAATGTAGAATTATTTTAATCTGTAAGGAAAGACCCTTTTTTATCGGACCCCTTTGAGACATATCTTTGCTTAACGATAGTTACGCCATTGAATACTAACGCTGTTTAGATATTAGATGTTGTGTGACAAAATTTAAGTGTCTTATATTTAAAGAAATAATTCTGTCAATTAATTTTAGGCTTTTTGGAGAATTATCCAAACACTTATGTTTTCACCAAGCAAATTGCAGAAGATGTTGTTAATCAATGTGGTCATGACTTACCATCTGGAATACACAGACCAGCTATAAGTAAGACTTATTTATTAAATATGATTTAAACGAAACAACTACTCAGCGGGAAAATACCCCGACCTGCATTGGATTACACCTTCAAATCATGATAGATCGATAACCAATATCATTTGTCAATTTCTAACCAGACATAGACCGGTTTCGAACTTATTTGTTCTCCTCAGTATGCCATAGGTTATGGAACAGACAAATGATAGTGGCCAACCTGCTAGTCATATACTAACTAAGGTAAATTGAGTAGTGGTGAGAGGTATGAAACTTCTCGTATGGTCTAAATGCTACTATCCGACCGACATCATAGATGTCTCTGTGGCGGATAGCGACTTGCGAAGCAAGTACCGAGAGCGGCAACCTCTAGCCCAGGTGGACTAAACTACTGTTATTAAATATGATTTGAACGAAACAACTACGCAGCGGGCAAATACCCCGACCTGCATTGGATTACAACTTCAAATCATGATAGATACTGAGGAGAACAAATAAGTTCGAAACCGGTCTATGTCTGCTTAGGAATTGACAAATGATATTGGCTTATGTCAAAAAATGCCACCGCATTTAAATTACACCCATGAAGACTTTTTGAATTTAATTATTATTTATAGAGAATGTGATAAAGTAATATCAAGAACTTGTAGTAAGTACATTTGCTACTCGATATCCACAAAAACGGAAACAGTCACCAAACACTGTAAAACGCATACTGGATAATTTTAAAAACTATGACTCTGTCAAGGCAAGAATTCAAAAGCGGAAGCCTATTGTTGATGACGAAAACGTAGAAATAGCAATTCTGGGATATTTTCATGCATTTCCAATAATGTCCTTAAGACATGCTGCTCTGGAATCGGGACTATGCAAGGATTCAGTTCACAGAATCTTAATTAAACATAAATTTCACCCGTTTTCGTTCCAAATGGTTCAACGATTAAAAGAAACAGATTTCCTAAGAAGAGAACATTTTTGTGAATTTATTCTAATAAGGTCGGTCTGTAGGCGACGATTCTTATTTGGGAAATATTATATGGTCAGATGAAGTTAAATTTACCAAAAATGGACTTTTTAATCGACACAATTCGCATTATTGGAGTGACTCGAATCCTCATGTGTTCAGGGAGCGAAATTTTCAGAAAAGTTGGCAGTTTAATGTTTACTGTGCCATAAGAAACGATAGAGTGGTGGCATTAGAATTTTATCAGGAAAATTTAAACAGTAAGTTATAAAGATTTCTTCTTCTGCGAATATGTATAGTTATTTATTTTGTTTCTGTTCTTTTTTTAGGTGAAAGATATCTAAATATTTTACTAAATTTGAATAATAACTATTTATAAAATTTACCTCTCGCCGAACATAGATACATTTTTTCTACGCACGACGGTGCTCCCCCACATAACGCGTATTTGATAATTAATATTTTACAAGAAACTTTTTACGATCAACGGATCGCCAATAATGGACTTTTTCTATGGCCTCCTCGCTCGCCCGATTTATCAATTTTAGATTATTTTATTTGGGGAACTATTAAAGATAAACTTAATGAGAGACCATTAACAACTATTGAAGATTATATGCAGAGAGTAAGAAATGCATTTCAAAACTTATCACAGGAATCAATTAGAAGAAAGAGCTACTCAAAGAACTAATCCGAAGGTGCGAAAGGTGTGTAGGTTCGAGGGCGGAATTTTGAACAATTATTAAATTAAAAC
The DNA here is from genome assembly GCA_029963845.1 of Rhamnusium bicolor. Taxonomy (NCBI): domain Eukaryota; kingdom Metazoa; phylum Arthropoda; class Insecta; order Coleoptera; family Cerambycidae; genus Rhamnusium; species Rhamnusium bicolor. Next base: position 1,491,590 of record JANEYF010004128.1, read on the forward strand.
AGAATCATGTTTTTAGTTGATTTTATCTTAGCTATTTCAGTTTATGCAAAATCCAATTAATAGGCATGTTACAGTGTTTAGTGCTATTTTCCGTTTTTGTGCATATCTAGTAACAAATGTACTACAAGTTCTTGATATTACTTCAGATTCTCCATAAATAATAAACAAATTCAAAAAATCCTCGTGGTTGTAATTTAAACGCGGTGGCATTTTTTCACATAAGAGCAATGACTGACATTACTGATTGTTTCTAATCATGGCTAATTTGATCAAATTTTTACTAAAAATTCTTGAATTTCTAAGAAAATCGCAAATATTTCAAAAAGTTGTATCTCAAACCCCCACAATGCTTATATCAGAAAAAAAGGAATTTAATTATACATAACTTGGAAGTACAATTATTCCCGTACACAACCAACACCTCTTCAAGAATAATTTTTGGAGTTTTTCCTTGTTTTGTAAGAAATTTTGTAAAAACAGGATATTCTATTTTATTCATTTTGAGAAATTAACAATGCGCGACAACACAAACTGACAGTTAATGAAATTGATAATGTTGCAATTGTTCTGTAAATTGACATACAAGTTTCCAAGGCATGCGTGATTAAAATAAACCTAATGGAAAATTGTATCAAAATTTAAAACTGCCTAGTACGACAACATAAAAACGACCTCGTAAAGTCAACTGTTGCTATCATGCCCGTTATGAATGAGGCAACAGTCGGATTCAGTCGAATGGACATGCTACTGTTTGTCATGTCACCGAGACGATGGTAACTATTTTATACTATTTATAATTATTTATTGTTTTAGTCGTTTCTACCTATAAAGAACCAATAAAATCTTGGACCAACAATTTATATAGTGCCACAGGAGTAGTTGCAAATGCAGGGTTGGGAATGATGAGAATAGTGCATGGTAATGGTAGCTCTAATGCAAATGTAATCCCCGTAGATATGTGTGTGAACTCACTGATAGCCTCGGCTTGGGATGTTGGAGTGACTTTCCAGAAAAATAAAAAAAGAAGGGAAACCCTACGAAATACCAGTTTATAATTATGAAAGTAACGGGGATAAGGTGAAACATATTTTAACAAAAGATTATACAAGGCGATCCAATTTCCGAGACATACGTAAATTTCAGAAATGTGTAGAGTATGTAAAAATAACAGGAGTTTCTTATACGAACATAATTCGAAAATTGCATTATAACTTGGATACAGGGTGTTGGTTTCATTAAAAAAAGTTTATAATTTAATATCTGTAGAACTATTAAATGATAATGCTATTTATGTAATAACTATATTTTTAAATCAAATTAATATCTGACATTAACAACCTATATTAAATAACTATATCAGGAGTGGCTCAAAACATTCACCACAATACTCCCCCCTAATGATAATGATAAATTTAGATTAAATTGAATCTAACTTTTCTCCCATATCGTGTTCGGTATGTTTCATTAATCTTGACGTTTTGTTTAATCTCTTTCATTAATTTGTCGGTTTCTTCTTTTGAATATATCTGTCCCTCTTCCAAATTTTCAATGAACGCCGGTTTTAACCTGTCTAAAGAAATGTTCTTTTCTTTTCCATTTATTAATAATTGAAAGTATTTCTTTGATCGTTTTAAAATTTTATATGGTCCACTATACGGACATACTAAAGGCTTTTTAACAGCGTCTATTCTTACAAATACGTGGGAACAATTTTTAAGTTCTTTATATACAAAAATTTTCTTTAAGCTATGATCAGATGCCATTTTCGGTTTCATTTGATTCATTACCTCTTGTAGATTTTTTAACATTTCCTGTGGACTTTTGTTTTCTGAAGTTTGGACGACCATATCTCCCGGGATTCGTAAGGTTGTACCGTATACCAATTCTGCACAGGAGGAACCTATATCTTCTTTTAAAATTGTTCTTATTCCAAGTAAAACAGTAGGAAGTACTTCAGTCCACCTTTGATTAGCATGACATTTAATGGCTGATTTAATAGTTCTATGTAGCCTTTCTATCATACCGTTTGCACATGGATGATATGGAGTAGTTCGGGAATGATGAATTCCTAATATTTTGAAAATTCTTTAAATAAAAATGATTCGAACTGCCTTCCTTGATCAGTTGTTACTTTCAATGGAACTCCAAACCGAGTAATCCATCCACTATAGAAAGCCTTTGCTACAGTTTCTGCAGTTATATCTGGAATAGGGAAGGCTTCAGGCCACCTCGTATACCTGTCTATACATGTTAGGCAGTATGTATAACCGTTTGATGGTGGTAAAGGTCCTATAATATCGATATTAACATGTTCAAATCGGGTATCTGGAATTTTAAATGTAGCTTTTGGGCTGCAAACATGTCTTGTAATTTTTGATTTTTGACAAGGTATGCAACATGTAGCCCAGCTTCGAATATCATTCTCAATGTTTGGCCAAATATATTTGCTCTTGATAATATTTATTGTCGCTTTAATACCAGGATGAGACAAATTGTGAATCTTGTTGTATATCTCTCGCCTAAACTTTTGTGGAACATATGGTCGAATATCACTGTTGATACATCACAATAAATTTCTTCATTGCATTCAGGAATTTCAAATTTTTTAAATTCTAGAGAAGTATTCCCAAAAAGAAAATTTTGAAGTTCAGTATCATCATCTTGAGCTTTTTTCCATCCAACAGAGAAGTTTTGCAAATTTATTGTAGAAATTCGTGACAAGGCATCTGCTACTATATTTTCTTTTCCAGGAATATGTTTTATATCTGTTGAAAATTGACTGATAAAATCAAGATAGCGGGATTGTCTAGGATTCAGATTATGTGACTTTTTATTGAAAGCGAATGTCAGTAGCTTGTGGTCCGTGTAGATGATGAATTCTCTACCTTCAACCATATATTGAAAATGTTTCACTGCTTCGTAAATTGCTAAAAGTTCTCTGTCATAAGTACTATATTTTTTTTGAGAAATTGATAATTTTCTCGAAAAAAATCCTAGTGGTTTCCACTGATTGTTCTCCATTTGTTGTAATACAGCACCAATGGTAAAATCAGAAGCATCAATCATTAATGACAATGGACAAGTATCTGATGGATGCACCAATAATGTAGCCTTTGCAATAGCTTCTTTTAGTTTCTCAAAGGCTTCATTTTGTTCTTGGGACCAGTTGAGTTTCTGATTCTCTTTCGGGTTTCCTTTTTGAAATTCATTCAGAGGAGCTTGAATGTCAGCAGCTTTTGGGATTAAATTAAAATAGCTTGAACTTTTCTTTGGGTTGGTTGAATACCTTCACCTGTAATCATGTATCCAAGGAATTCTATAGAGGTTTTTCCAAATTCACTTTTTTCTGGATTGATGATAATTCCATACTCTTCTAGCCGCTTAAAAAGCTGTTTTAAATGGTTTTTATGTTCTTCTTCATCTGCTGAGGCTATTAAAAAATCATCTATATATGGAAAACAGAATTCTAAATCCCTTGTAATTTGGTGACTGTAGCGTTGACATGTCTGGGCAGCGTTTCTTAATCCAAAAGGCATTTTAAGGTATTCGAATAAACCAAATGGTGTGATAATAGCAGTTTTTTTAACGTCTTCTGGTGCCATTGGAATTTGGTGAAAAGCTTTCACAAGATCTATTTTTGAAAATATTTTTTTTCCTTTTAGAATGAAAGTAAAATCTCTTAAATTTGGTAAAGGATATCTATCAGGTACAGTGTTTGTATTTAATAGTCTATAATCACCACATGGACGCCATTCTCCATTGGATTTGCGCACCATATGCAAGGGACTTGCCCATGGACTTTTTGAAGGTTGAACAATACCTTGTTCCAATAGATAGCCAAATTCTTTCTTTGCTGCAGCGAATTTTTTCAGGATTGAGTCGACGTACTTTGCAGTATATTGGTTGGTCTTTTGTTATAATTTGATGGCAAACATTTGTTGTTTGTAAAGTTCTATTTATGGAGGATCTAGTTAAATTTGGAAATTCTGCCAATATGTTATGGTAACTAAAAGTTTGGTTTATGGTTTTAATACTGGACATAGTTTCAACTCTACATATTGTACCTGGGCTTGATAAACTTGTGGTCATGTCGATGATTCTCCTATTTTGCAAATCAACCAGTATTCCAAATCTCTCAATAAAATCGGCTCCGATTATCGCATTTTCACAATCCGCTATAACAAACTGCCATAAAAAATTTCTTCTCAGTCCTAATGTCACTGTCAAAATTTTTTTACCATAAGTTGCAATTGTTGAACCATTGACAGCGTATAAAGGTTTCTCAGACGCTTGTATTCCCAATTTATGTTTTGGCAGAACTGATACGTCTGCACCGGTATCTATCAGGAAATTGTATTGCGTAGAGGAATCTTTAATGAATAGACGACAATTACTTCGACCACGCCTGTCGTTGGTCGTCATTAACGACTGGCCTGGCTGTTTTCCGAATATTTAGTTTGGTCAAAATTACACGGTTGGGTGCATTTTGTTGCTCGTTCTTTAAATCTTTGGTGGTAATAACAAATATCTTCTTGCTTCCTCGGTTTTGATCTGAATCTGTGTCTTGATATCCAGTCACGTTCTGTAGATCTTGATCTAGCATCTTTGTCTAACATTTGTTCAATTTTCTTAATAAGAATGTCAATTTTGCTATCAGTTGTTTGTGATTTATAATCTTGTTTAATGCCACAAATTTCCACGCTGGTAGCCGATCCTTTTAGCATCTCATCCGCCATGTTTACCAAATCATCAAAACTCAACTTTTCTCGAAAAGCTCTAATTACAGGGTTCACTGTATTTGGAAGTTTATTAAGCCATGCCAAAATGACATAATTCTTCGACATTTGGCCGGAAGCCAAATTAGTCATCTCTCTATATAATTGGCTAGGTTTTTTATCGCCAAGTTCACATTCAGCGAACAGCTTCATCAGTTTTTCATTATTTTCATCAATTTTGTTTAATAATTTTTCACACATATTCCAGATCTTTCACTTTCATTTTCATGTCTTGGTTGTCAAATTTTTCATGTACAAATCCGTCAGATTCTTTTAATAGATCAGAAAAATCAAAATCAGTAACATTATTCACCTCAGGGTGTTTCTCCTTTAATACTGCTTCCAATGTGAGTTTCATATCGCTAAGCGTACCTCCAGAATTAATTTCGAAAAATTGTAGAAGACAAATAACTTGATCTTTAGTGAGGTGCTGCAGAAGTTTTACCATGTTTTGTGTGTGTTCTGATCAGTCGGGGTCACCAATGTAGAACTATTAAATGATAATGCTATTTATGTGATAACTATATTTTTAAATCAAATTAATATCTGACAATAACAACCTATATTAAATAACTATATCAGGAGTGGCTCAAAACATTCACCACATATCTAAAGGAAGACCAAAGCTATCGTTTTCAAATTTGGCACATCGCCTTTCTATGTAAAACTGCATTTGCATTTCAACTCGAAAAGAAATTATATTATCATCTTCATTTTCGTTTATATTTTTGTATATTATTATGGAATTTTATACATATGAAATCATTTTTTCATTGGGTGAATTTGAGACAATTTCACACATTCTGAAGTTAATAAAATACCATTAGCCGTGTTCGTCATTAATTTATTTCTCGTTTTGGGTTTGATCTTTTTGGTTTTGATTAAGTTACGTTAACCTTTGAAAAAAATGTGTTCACATGTAGCACTGAGCGCAGTCCGTACTCAATGCAGAAAGAGGGTCAGAGCTCTCACTTTTCAGTGTAGCATTTATTTTATAATCATAAAATAAATGAGTGTAGCTGCATGAACAAAATCTCGTATTGTCACTCTAGTACTAACTAGATGTCGCGAATGTTCATCACAGTGACTAAAATTGAACAGTATTTATGCACTTTACATGAAACGATTTTAGTTATTTCTCAAGGTGTAAATAATTTTATAAAAAAAGGGACGATCCCAAAAAATTATCGTAGATTAGCCACTATTAGAGGCTCCATTAACAGCTACCAGTTAAAATTCCAAATTGCTGATTTTGGTATTTACCATGCATCTAGCAACACTGTTCTTTGTTGTATCTACAATAAACTGAGTGTAGAAAGGAAAGGATCAGATGTGGAAGGCATGTAATGACTGAGTGATGACTGCGTACCAGATCACATGTGGAAGGGATACGATGAGGCATGCCCTCGTTATTTCTTACATACAAAAGTTAAGTTTATACCTCCAAGACACCCTGTATAATTGTTTATCCAATAAGTGCGCTGATATCGCATGAAAATTTTCTTTAACTCTAATATTTATATCATTTTTCTCTAAGCCGAATATTAAAAGAGTTACAGGGGGTGATTCTTTTGAGAATACCCCGGTACAGCGTTGGCAGAATGAAACCCATAGTACCATTATTTAGAATATTATGGTTACATGCTTTAAAATGGTTAATTTATTTCGTGATAAAGAAATGGAAGATTTTCAGAAGGGCGAATCGCACGATTTGACAAATATACGTATTATAATGGTACGTACTTGATGGTTTTATAAACAATGTAAATTGCATTTTGCAACATTTAATAAATAATCAACAATTAATAGTATTTATGGAATACAGAGGTATTATTAGGTGCTTACTTATTTTAAAATATGTATATATAATAACAATTCTGTGTGTTGTATACCAACTTCTATGGGCCAAAATAAGCAAAAAAATTCTTATGGGCATGTGCCCAAAAAATAAACCATTTCCAAGATACAAAGTAAAGTATTGCCAGAGATATATTTTTTGTTTTTCAGAAACTATTGGAGAAAAAAAATACAAAACTTGGGATGCAAGCCAAATCCACTGAAATTGCAACCGTTTCTAAATGTTATTATTATTATCGTATTTATCTCAATTAGTTTCTAAAAAAAAAAAATCTTGAAAATGGTTCATTTCATGTCCATAAGAATTTTTTTTGCTTATTTTGGCGCACAGTATACCGAGTGGCCACAAGACTAGGGCCATGCTTATTTTCAATTATGATCTAATTTAGACGTATAGAGATATTAGAAACCTAATTTTGGATGGACATGCAGATATAGTCAAAATGGCCGACTTCCGGTTTCAGTGGAAGTACGTTTACCTTTGATTTTTTTAAATGCATCACCAAGTATAGTTTCTGTTTTTCGGAATCTACAACTCAAATTGTATAGGATAGCGTTGCCAAATTTACATTTTACTCAAGAAATTTTTCTTTTTTTCAAATTTATTTTTTACTGTAGAAGGCCGTGATTGGAAAAACATGTTGTTCCAGTTGATTCTAGTAACTCGTATTAATAGTGAATTCATCAATTAAATCAATAACAAATGTCTCATGAACGAATAAAATGTGCCAAACGTGTTTTTAAGAAAAAATATATTTTTTTAAATGGCACCTACTAAGACTCATAATGCCATTAAATAGAAAATTTAATTACCAATCTAACGATATCCATCATGCACCACTTCATCTTTGTCTAAAACTGAAAAATATTTATTTACTAAATTGTAAAATATGTAATACTCCCTAGTTTGATAAAATAATAGTTAGCCATGGAAAACAAAAGGTGTCTAATGTCATGACACATTAAAATAAATTCAGTTTTAACTTCATCTAATTTTGATAGTGCATTTAATAGTTTCTTCCCAAATGGAACATAATAACCAGAATCGTTATTCTCGAAACGAACAAATCGATATGATATTAATATACGAGGAATGTCACAAAAACGATATTAATGCAAGTGTGCTGTACGCTGCTCGTTTTCCTTTAAGGCGGCATCCACCAAGAACTTATTTTGGAAAATTGGAAATAATACTAAGAAAAGAACCAGCTAATCAAAACCACAACGAGTTTATCGCCAATGAAGAGGCAGAAATTAACGTATTGGCCTATGTTCAATTTTTTCCATCAGCCTCACTGCGAGAATTAGAAAACGAATGCAACCTGAGCAAGGAAAGTGCCAGAAACGTATTAAAAAAACATAAATATCGCTCCTATAAATATAATTTACATCAGCAATTATATGAAAACGACTCGGAAAGAAGACTAGAATATTGTCATTGGTATTTGCGTAATCAAGACTTAAGTAATGATTTTGTTTCAAAGATACTGTTTTCAGATAAGTCTAGGTTTACGAACAATGGTATGTTCAACAGAAATAATACGAGGCAGTGGGCTCAAGAAAATTCTAGATTGTTGAAAGAAGGTAATTTCCAAGAGAGATTTGAATTCAACGTCTGGGTAGGAATTATAGGGACAAGAATTATTGAACCTACTTTCTTCGACTGATCGTTAACAGGCCCAAGATATCTTGGATTTTTGAAAAATGAAATCGAAAGTGATATAAATAATTTACCCCCGAACATCAGAGAAAACATGTTCTTTCAGCAGGATGGGACAGAACCTCATAATAATAATAAGGTAATAATAATAATAAGGTTTATTAAAATCCAACAGACAAAACTGTCCATAAATAGGATACAAAAACATAGCAAATTACAGTATTTTATTAAGAAATATAATTTAGCGCAACAAAAATCTATAGCTAAACATTAAAAGAAATAGAAAATAGAAAATAGAAGTGCGACATACACAGCTGTCCAAATACAGGTTATGCTAAAAGGACTTAGTTAAGTCCATGACATAACACAAAAAATAAAAGCTAATATTTAACAAAAGTTTATGTAAGAAAAAAACATTAAATGATGGAGATACGAATAATATTAAATAACATACATGAACGGCATAATCAACAATAGTCAAGGTCAAAATGCAGAATTAGTTAAAACAGCTTCTTTAAGCGAACGAGAAAAAATACGTAAAATTATCACAAAATATATCAACAAAATTCTGCAATTCATTGTATTGTCTATACATAGAAAGTAATGGTGAATTCATGTGCTGATTGGTGTGGGGTGTATCATAAACAAAGATTGAAGGCTGTCTAGTACCAAATCTAGGTATATTAATATGCACCTGATCTAAGAATTGAGGTTTATCAATTTGACCATGGATAATTTTGTACAAGTATGTAATGTTCGTTACTTTACGCCGCACGAATAATGGCTCGATTTCAAATTCATTTAATAAAGCCCTATAGCTATAATTCTGCTCGGGGTATCTTTTATGCTTTATGAAATACAAGTATTTGCAAAACTTACGTTGTATACGCTCGAGCATCATAATATGAACATTATAGTACGGAAACCAAGCAACACTACAGTACTCCAATCGACTTCTGACAAAGGAGAAATATAATATCTTGAGACATTCAATACTTGTGAACTGTTTAGTGTTCCTAACATTTTTAGGCAATGACTATTAATATATTCATAGTGGGGAATAAACGATAATTCAGGGTCTAATATTATACCTAGATCTTTTTTCTGATGACAGCGTTGCAGAATAGAGTTACCTATTTTGTAATTATATTCTAACATGTTTTTTTTCCTTGAGAACGTCATTATTTCACACTTATTAATGTTCAAACCTAATTTATTCTGTGAACACCAAGCGTACAGGGAATCAATATCATCCTGTAATGTATGGCAATCTTGCTCACTATTTATTACTCTCACTATTTTCAAATCATCAGCATAGAGAAACATATGAGAATTTATAGACTTCTCAATGTCATTGACAAACATTAAAAACATAAGCGGACCTAAGTTGGATCCCTGCGTTACCCCGCACAATATATATCAGATTTGAAACCTTTGTATTTTACATAGTTTTTTCTATCAGTTAACAAGGAATAAAACAATTGTGTTAAATTTTCACATAATCCAAACTGTCGAAGTTTATTTATGATAATACCATGGTGTACCTGATCAAATGCCTTAGTGAAATTCTGCCATCGTTCGACAATACCTGGATGTCACTTATGGACAGAGATGGATTGGAACAAATGGTCCAATTAGGTGGCCACCTGATCTGATTTTCATGTATGGGATTACATTAAGAAGAATAGAATTCAACGTGCATTTCAAGAAATTCCTGAAAACGAACTAAGAGGCGTTATGAGGTGCACAATAGATAGTGCTAGAAAATGTCTTAGGGAAAATGGGCGACAATTTGAACATATCATTGGACATTAATAATTAAAATAATTAATTGTTGTAAGTAACATTTTATTTATTTCTTTAAATGATGTTCTACTAAAAATATTGTTTCTAAATAAAATTTTAAATACATAAGAACATTTTAAATTATTTTATGCAACTTGCAAATCCGAATAGTTTACGAGAGACATGATATCAGAAAATTAATTTTCTTGCCTTACTATGTTTTCCAATAAATGCACGTTACTTATTACATTACATTACAATTTGTTATTTAATGGCATTATGGCCCCTAGTAGGTGCCGAAAAAAACACGTTTGGCACATTTTATTCTTTCATGAGGCATTTGTTATTGATTTAATTGATAAAATTACTATTAATACGAGTTACTAGAATCAACTGGAACAGATTTTTTCCCAATCACGGCCTTCTACGCTAAAAAATAAGTTTGAAAAAAGAAAAATTCCTTGAGTAAAATATAAATTTGGCAAACGCAATTTGAGATGTAGATTCTAAAAACGGTAAAATATACTGGGTGATGCATTTAAAAAATCAAAGGTAAACGCACTTCCGATGAAACTGTATGTCGGCCATTTTGACTAAATCGAAAGATATAAGCATAGCCCTACTCTCGTGACCAACCGGTATACTGTAGAAGTTTGGTGTACTATTTTTGAAACATTTTGTGTACTACATACATAGAACTGTTTTGTTATATGCTGTGATACAGTTACCGATATTTTAAGTGAAGTTCTACTAGTTGTATTTATGCGTCCAAGAACAGGACACCATTTTCTTGCCGATTTATTGTTTAATACCCTTATTCACGCAGGGAAATGTGTTCTGAACACATCGGACTATGACTACTGAGTTATTATAACTAACGCAGTTAATTTATTTATTTATTATGGGCATAGATTAAACTAAATGTACATTTAATCTGTGCTGTGTGACGTTACGCCGCTGGTCTTTGTCTTAGGAACGTTTTCCAATCTCGCCGCGCCGGATCAAGTTCTATTGCGAATAAGTTTCTGAAAAAAATTCATTTTTTACTGTTAATGATTTTAAATACTGATAAAGTTGGCAGAAATGTGCGGTGGGACATAGACTAACGCATCATAATAAGCGTAATAAAATAAATTAATTAAAAGCAATAAACTGTTATAATTTATAACAATGTATGCACAACTTACCCTCTTATCTAACTTAATGAACTAGCTTGGCTTGGTTATCATAAACTGGAGAAGATCTGTAAAAACTTTGCAGCATCAGGTATGTTTCTATGGTTGTCTCCGTGAGTAATGTTCGCTGTGATGAAAAAATATGTTTATATTTTGAGAACGATATCTATTGATGTAATACAGGCATACTTAAAATAGTCTTTGAACGCACATAACGAATCTGGGGTTGCACCATCAAAACAGGTGTCGTGCTTTAACACACGTACGAATTTTTTTCTAACGGGCTCATTTTTTGCGTCATCTATAGAGTGTGGCAAGTCGATTTCCTTCGTCCACTAATTGCAGTGACTTCGCTAACGACAACGCACTGTTTTGTAAATTTTGTATGGCGTCATGTAGTCTTTTATAGTTGTGAATATGTTTTAGAGCTGTTTTAACGGAAATATCTTCGAATTTTGTCTGGCTGTCCTTAATAGCTGCAGCCTCATCAGAACTGTAGTAGCACAGCTTTTATTTGCTGTAAATATTCAGCATAATAAAAAGCTGCCTTGAACCATGTTTCCCAACCTATAAGAATCGGCTGTGGTGAATCTGGAATACCGGGACACTTGATGTGAAATGCACGAGGACATTTAGGAGATTTAAGAAACACTTTTTTGTACTTGCTATTAATGCATCTACCTCTGCAAAACCTTGTCGAATAATTTTTGCCACAAGATGAAAAGCATGGACTTTACATGTAAAAAGTACCAACTTACAACCGTGTTCTTGAATAGAACGGCCTACCAAACACATTGTCGCTTCACCATCGATCACAAACATCAACACTTGACTTATTGACAGGTCAAATTTTTCTAACGTCTCTAGCACCACCCGCGTAATTGTCTTGCCAATACACTCAGTCTCTTGCTACCCAGTAACAGTGGAAATGTCGGTTTAAGACGGTCCCAGTGCACGTACTATAACATTGAATTTTTTTTCATAATCTGTTGTCTCGTCAACACATATCCACAGCCGATTCTTACACGTTGGAGAACATAGTTGAGGGCAGCTTTTTATTATGCTGAATATTTACAACAAATAAAAGCTGTGATATAGTTTGTACGAAGTCAATTGAAATCGTATAAAAACTAAAAGCCTGCAAAAACCGTCGGCATCTCTTTATTGTACATGGGCGGAGGTAAATAGAAATGCTTGTCATAAGAAAATGTTGTACTTGTTGAAAATTGTATTAATTTTTATTATTTTTTGTTTATTAGATAGGCTATTTTTGTTCATTTCGCCAATAAAATATTTTTGAAATATTATATCAGTTTTAGATATAAAGTCTAAATATTTAAATTTATTGGGTTTAGTTTTAAAGTTAACCCATACTATATTGAAATATGTTATTGCTCTGCAAGGACCAACGAGAAGGTATGAACATATCCTTGCCAGGATGAGGGAATGGGACAGGTTAGATTAGCGAGGGGAAAAGATGTTATATAGTAAAAAATAAAAAGTTTCTTCTAAAATAAAAATAAAAATGTAAGTTTCTTAACCAAAGCAAAGAATTAGTACCACAAAAATAAATATTTGTTTAGATAAAACATAAATAAAAACAAAATTAAAATATGTCTCTAGAATAAAGTAACTTGAATTAAAATTTCTTGTCAACTAAATAAAATATATTCCAAGAAATGTAACAATAAAAAAGTAAACTTCATACCTAATATAATATCTAAATATTTTGTTCTGAAAATATATGTATATTAAAAAAGTTAAAGGCTAAAAGTTGACGCGTCCGAATCTTTCTGAAGAGGAATCATTAACAGGTTGAATTATAATCGGCGCATCTAGATACACTATAGGCCTGTTTAGTTTACGATATTCTCTGATTTTTTCCAAATAATCTACCCGAAGTACTACTATACGTCGTGATTCCATAATTACCATACGACTGTCAAGTTTTTTATGTTTAAAACCGCATTCTAATAAAACATTTCGTAGTGTATCTAAAGAACTATAATTATAATCAGGATAATCGCTTAATTTTTCTCAAATCATTTTTAACGTAGGAACTATATTTTTTTCATACATATTATAAATTATACGCCGTATTACATCTTTGGTAGCATCATCAATATTTTTTAATTTCATATTTTTCCGTTTCCTATTTGTACCGTGATCTATAACATCTCCTTTTTTTAATTACACGATAAATTGTTGATTTTGATATTTTATTATTATTTCTTTCTTACATTTTCACGATTTTCGCTTTTTAAACGTTCATATATATTTAAAATAATGCGTTGACTTTGTACGTGTAAATCTTTATTTTGAAACTCTAAATTTATTTCGTCTTCCTCGACAATAACAGGCTCAACTATTTCGGGATTTTCGGGCGTTATTATATTATCTTCTGTTTCAAATGGTCTCCAGAAAGCCATGGTAAATTAGTAAATACCTAATACAATATCTTAAATACCTTTTATGTAGTAATAAATATTTACCAATATGAACACTAAGTATAAACCGAACCACCTTGATATTATAATAGGTATTTCTGCACTGCACTGGACAAATGTAATAAATAAATAGGTAACATCCGAGTCCACGTTGACTCCTGACTGATATAAACTCAAACACCCACCGACCAACCGGATTGACGAATATTCTGATCCCAGCCAATCGTCGCCCATCGTCCTCAAAATATAGCCAATGCCGGCACATCTCACAAGTTTCCGTAATTGCGGAGAAACGATTTAATGAGTTTTTTTTATACTAGTGGGCCTGTCCGTTTTATTATCTTTAAAACACGTGCAGTCGTAGATGGTTCGTTTAGGCTGATTACATTGCCAGTCTCGGACTCACCTGCACAATTTCAACTACCATTTGATTCTCGATACCATTGCTAAATACATAGGACAAAATATCAAGTTAAGTGCGCACAGTCTTGTGCTTTAACAATGACCAATTTCAATTGACTTCGTATAAACTATACTACAATTCAATCCTGACGAGGCTGCAGCTATTAAGGAAAGCCAGACAAAATTTGAGGATATTTCCGTTGAAACAGTTTTAAAAACTATTCACAAGAACTATAAAAGACTACATGACGACATACAAAACCTACTAACAGTTCGTTGTCGTTAGCGGAGTCACTGCAAATAGTGGACGAGATAAATCGACTGCTACACGCTATACGTGACGCATAAAATGAGCCCGTTACAGAGAAGTTCGCACGTGTGTTAAACTAAGACACCGGTTTTACCAGATTAAGACAAATTTCTGATGGTACCAATAGCGCATCTCGAGATCCATTAAATGCAATCAAAAACTATTTTAAGTATTACATCAATAGCTGTCGAACGGTTGTTCTCAAAATGTAAGCATGTTTTTTCACCACAGCGGACACCATTCACGGAGAACACCATAGAAACATACCTGATGCTACACATTTTTTACAGATCTTCTCCAGTTTGTGATAACCAAGCTAGTTAAAAGGGTACGTTGTGCATACATTGTTATAAATTGTAACAGTTTATTGCTTTTGTTAGTAGTTAATTTCTTTTATTACGCTTATTATGATGTGTACGCCTATGTCCCGCCGCACGACTTGCCAGCTTTACTTATTTGTGAATAATCTATTTTAGCCCATAGCATGGAAGGATTTTCTTGATAAGGACAAAATATGTGTTTCAAATTATCCCAGCATTAAGGCCATATGGTTCTATATGCTGATAATAACTCCATATTCTGCAGTACATACATTATTTAGATTTCTCTTGCATACATTACCAGCTGTTATTGTGGATGCAGCACTTCTGTGTACAGGAAAATCACCCAAGTAAGAAAAATACATAATTTTTTATTTTTTAATTATATTTTTATAATTATTTGGTAAACTTCTGTTGAGGGGAAAAGATTTTAGAAAATAATATTTCGTATTAATTATTATGAAAAGTGTCCTGGGTGGATTGGAATCTTTGATATGAAGATAACACTGACGTAGTTTTCCACGAAATGTTGTATCCGACGTGCATTTCGCCAACCAAGTTGGCATCATCTGGAGACGATTAAAACCAAACTTATGGTAACAATCTGCCCTATTTTTACCCAAATTATTGCTAATAAAGCGGGCTATTTGAGATTAGCCCTCTGTCACTATTCATACTATTTTTACACTTTTTGATTTCCAAGCTTTTATTAGACAGCTGGATGCATTTGAAATACTTTTGTACCTACAATTTTTCGACCCTTCGTAGGTACAATTTTATAAATGCAACAATTATCGGTATTTCCCATAGTAATTTCAAAACCGTAAACGATAAAGAGGCTGTAGTTTCATAGATTTTGAGCTAGTTTATGTTCAACTGTGATTTTGTTACAATCATCATGTCGCTAAATAGAAAACGTTTGTCTCTTAAAGACAAAATTGATATTATCGTAGAAAGCAAAAAGTTTAATACCAGTGCTCGAAAGTTGGCTGAAAAGTATGGTATTGGAAGGACACAAGTTTACGAAATTATAAAAAAACAAATCCGACTTAAAGAAACTCTTTGAAGAAAGTTCCAATCCAGAACAGAAGAGAAAATTTCCCAAAACTAAAGGATTGGCTATTTACCAAGTAGTTTACAATTGGTTCTATAAAGCCAGAAATAAAAAACCTCCAAAAATCTGGACCTCTAATAAAAGAAAAAGCGTTAGAAGCAGCTGAAAGTTTAAAAATGACGTTTTAAAGCCTCAAATGGATGACTACAAAAATTTTGTCAAAGACATAACCATAGACTTCAAAACAATTTGCGGTGCGTCAGCTAATGTTGACCTGGATAGATGGATAGAGTTGAGGCCTGAAAAACAAAGCTACAAGTAATATTAAGACTATTTATCAAAAAATGTGTACAATGCTGACGAAACCGGACTTTTTTACCTTGCAATGCCTAACAAAACGTTTGCTCTAAAAAGTGATGTGTGCCGGTAAAAAAACTTCAAAACAAAGATTGACCATTTTATTTTGTGCAAATATGAAAGGTGACAAGGAAAACCCATTAATTATAGGGAAGAGTAAAAACCCTTGATGCTTTAAAAGACCTCATATCAACAAACTGCCTATAGAATGGGTATCCAGTAAAAAAAGCTTGGATGACAATAGAAATTATGATTTCGTGGCTAAAAAAAATTGACGAAAAAAATGAGGAAAAAAAATAGAAGTCATATTATTTCTGGATAATGCCACGCCCCATCCTAAAATGACACTAGACAACGTGAACATTGTTTCTCTGCCTCCAAACACTACTTCATACTGTCAGCCATTGGATCAAGGGATTATTTTAAGATGGTTTATAGAAAATTTCTAATCAAAAAGCTTCTAACATGCACAAACAGCGAAAGTTCATTTGAAGATACAGAAAAAAGCATTAATTTAACCAGCGATTTAGTTTGGATATCAGCAACCTGGAAAAACGTTTCATCAGCTACAATTTTAAAATGTTTTGCAAAAGCAGGATTCTTGAAAAATGTCCAGCAAGACGAAGATTTCGATGAGGAAGATGAAATTCCATCGGCCCAGCTTTTTCCTGAATTACATGATGTAAGCCTAGAAAATTATGCATGTATTGATAGCATGTTTAGACCGAAAATCCTAATTTGGCGTTGAAGAAGTAATCAATGAATTAATTGATGATAAAGATTGTGATTTAAATAATGAAAGTGATGTGGAAGAATCTGGAACGGTAAACAATAAAGATATGTGTGGTGTGTGAAAAACTAAAAGATGTGCAAAGTGAACTAACTGTAAAAATTTTCCAAATTTTAACAGAATGTGAATCTGAGGTTTTACAAACAAAAATTAAAAACCTCAATTGAAAAATATTTTAAAAACCGGTAATTATTTATTATTTATTATTTTAATTTTTAAAATACGTACATATATGAGTTTTTATTGTTTGACCTCATTTTTTTACGTATATAGGTATAAGCACACTTAATTTGTATATATTGTAGCTAGTTTCATCAACGTGTATAATTTAATTTAATAAAGAAAGCACACAAATAACCAACATTTTTTATTTATTTTTGACCATCTCTCAATAACAGCCACCTCCATATAACGGCCATTTTCACAATAAATTTTGGTGGCCGCTATTTAGAGATTTTACTGTATCTTAAAGTGGTAAGAAAAAAAATAATTGTATTGGTTTGATATTTGATTACCACTTGGTATATGTTTTATCATCAATGACTAGCAACATTTGTGCAGAGTTTTAAAAAAATCTACTTGTACATAGGGTGAGCATCTCGTGTTTCACAATGGTTTTCTATTCCTTGAACAAAAAGGTCATAACGTAACACAGAAATTATCACTTCTAATTCTAGTTCTAAAACACTTCATGTTGCAGGTGATTTTTGGTCATGTCATTATTAGAGATAAGAAAATGGGATGAGATTGAGAATGATCGGCCCATTTATATACCACTGGAATTATAAGTTTTTACAAACTATTCGAAATATTGCCAAATGATAAATATGGACCAAGTATGGCCAAATACCATTGAGAAAATATAAAACAATTTTTTTTTATTTTAACTTTAAGATCCAGAAATACTCAACAGTTTATTGACGCAAGCGCCGTCAAAACACTATATAACAGTGGTTCTGTATTGAGTATTGTAGTATAGTTTGATCGCAATTTTGTGACGCATACATAAACAAAAAGTTGTGAAATTTTAAATTTTAAATATTTAGGTTTTAGGGATCGTATAGGTACGACTATAATCATACAATAACTTTGCACAATATACAGATAGATCTTTTAAATTAATATTCATATAAAATATTAGACAATTGAAGATATCAAGTAAGTGCTATATTTCTATATAAGATTTTAAACAACTTAATTGATAACATAATATATATGGTTATTGCCACTTAAAATATCGAGGGTTAATAGTCGAACTGAAGATATATTTTATCTTCCAAAGGTAAGGATAAACATGTTTGATTTGCCTCCCATAAACCAGCTTTGTTATGTTGGAAATAAAATCAGCAAATAAATTGATATATTCAATTACACCCTAAGGAAAATTATTTCCACTTTAGATGATTTTAGGCAGAATAAACATGAACACAAATTTTACTATTCAGTATTCCCCATACTCTTGACCTAAAAAACCAAAACACGTGTAGAGTTTTTAATAAATTTCTAAACATTTAAAAAATAAATTTCCTTTATTTATATATTTAAAATAATAACATTTGTTATTACAAGTGTAATATCATTTTTGTTTATTTATTTCACGGGCGTCATGCGAATTTAAAAATTTAAAATGAACTGTAATAATTATTTGTAGTATTTTATAAATAGTGCAGTAAAAATAAATTATGACCTGGGCAAAATTGCAACACAAATGATTCTTTTTTGCATTATACTGTGTGAAGTGTCTTTTTTAACATGTTCAAAATTCCCATTAATGCCGGCTCAGGAAGTCAGTGAAAATCTAAGATGGCGGCTAAATTTTTTTTATGTGATACGACGTACTGATAAAATATGGGCGGGATTGCCAGCAGATTTGGTAATTGAACAGTGTTTAATGAGGTCAATCAAGACAAGTGGAGGTCTCACCAGAGGTAGTGGTATGTCCGAAATACGAAAAATTACTTGGATATTGTCAATGCCTGTGTATTGGAATACAATAACTCAATGCAAAAGCTAACAAACGTTGTATACGAGTCTAGTGAACAGCATAAAGATTTGACGCAATCACGAACGAAACGAGACCCGGAGGACTTAGATAAGATACTTCAGCTACTGAGATCGATTTCACCTTATTCAGACGATCCAACTTTGCGAAATATTGTAACTGGTGTCACAGCAGCTGAACAAGTGAATGTTGATACATTTAAAACCATTGGTATGGACATTGTGGAGAAGATGAAGGGCCAGGAGGTGTTTTTGTATAAAATGAAACGAAATGACAAGGCAAAAACAATTTTTTCTGTATCATTCATTAAGATCAAGAACGAGGAGGCCACTATTGACCCAGCTCTGTTATTTCAGCGATTGATTATGTCATCTTCTTCGAGTGAAATTGATCTTGCGGAAGTAATGAAATATGAACTGTGCTCCTTTCCTCCTGCGTTATTTCAAAGTCCAACGGTATTGTTGAAAGCAGACAAGCCAAAGCTATCAAGGGCGTTGATTGCGCATGTTACTGCAAATAATTCTCAGCCATTTGCAACAGCGGGAGAAGGTGATACAAGTTATGTGCTCGATGGAGGGTCCTTACACCTGCCATGGCATAGTGACAGTACATTCAGGGATATAGCAAGATATTATGCGTCGTTTGTGACAGCTAATTATGGGCAAGCAACTGTAGTTTTTGATGGTTATACATCAGAATACACAATAAAAGACATGACCCATAATCGCCGAACAAATATAATTTTCCCCTCCGTGAACTTCACACCAGATATGACATTCACAGGAAGTAAGGAAATGTTTCTCACTAATAAGGGAAATAAGCAGAAAATAATTACTCTAATCGCTGAAGAAATACGACAACAGGGATGTTCAGTAATTTATGCAGTTGATGATGCTGATGTTGACATTGTTAAAACTGCAATGAAATCTTCAAAAATTTAAAATACAACAGTGATAGGAGAAGACACTGACCTATTGGTATTGCTGATTTATTGGTGTAATCAAGCATACCACAAGCTGTTTTTCAGAAGTGATAAAAAACCTTCCAAACAGAATAACATTTATGATATCAATGCCACTAGATATCGTATACAGGATGTGACAGCACCTCCAGAATATTCCATATTGAAAAGCAATCAGTTTTCAAACGTGTTGTTGAAGATCAATACTTTCGTGAACTTGCACTATCGTTCAGCTCAACAAACCTTAATTCCAATCAGGTTGAAGAATTTGGAAAGAAGATAATGATATGTATTTTTGGTGGAAATCCAGATGATACACTAAATATACTTAGGTATAGAACTATTATTGATAAAGTATCGAAGGCAAAATGTTTCGTTGAGCCACAGAACCTTCCCCCAACGTAATCAGTTGTCAAGTACCATAGCCTCCGTGCATATTTACAAATTTGTATATGGAAGCAAATGCAAGAAGGCTTAAACCCAACAGAGTGGGGATGGAGCATACATGATAATATGTATATACCGAAAAAAATGGGTTTGCCACCAGCACCTGAAAGTATATTACGCATAGTAAGATGTAACTGCAAAACCGACTGTGGTGCCATGAAATGTAGTTGCCAAAAGAATGGTTTGGAATGTAGCAGTTCATGTGGTCAGTGTCAAGAAACAAATTGTGATGAAGAAATGGAAAGTAGAGATGAAGATTATGATGAATTGTGAAAAAACAGCCAAATCATTTTAATTTTTGTTCAATAAAGGAAAATAACCCATACTTTGAAATAATGGTTTTTTGTTCTTGTAAGTCTAATGTGTAATAAAGTTTTCTCTAATGTATAATAGGCAATTTGAGTGATTCAATACCTATCTTGTATTTTAAACATTTTAGCCAAGTTACACCTTATAAATAAAGTTATACACAGTTATAAATTTTGTAATGAAAAATACAAAATTCAGCCGCCATCTTGGATTTTGACTGATTTCCTGTGCCGGGATTAATGGGGATTTTGAATATGTTAAAATAGACACTTTTCACAACAGAATGCAAAAAGAATCATTTGTGTTGCAATTTTGCCCAGGTCAAGGGAATTTTTACACCATATTGACTGCACTAAAACAACTTTTTTATTATTGAATAAACCATGCAAGTATTATAGATTTTTGAAAACAGCAAAACTTAACCAATTCAAAAAACAAATAATATCGTATAGGGCGTTTCATTAAAGAAACACTAATATTTTCGCATACCTACCCCGTACACTTTAGCTTCTAGTTTATTTTCAGTGACATATTTGAAATCTGCTAAAAAAAAAAGATATATTCCATAACTTTTAATTTTTGAGATATCTCAGTTATTAAAGAAATATAGGTGGGGGGGGGGGAGTTATGTGTGCATAATAAAAAATGCAGAATTATTTTTGTAGAAGTATGTAACCTATCGATTATTGGATACCTATCCTGTATTGCAATATTTAGTAAGAGGGTCTTTTTTTTATGCAGTTTTTAACACTGGCATTTCTTTCCGCCATAAATGTGTGAAAAATAAGAGAAAAAGTTATGACGAAAACCCCCATCCCTTTTATAATTACCCCCAACAAATCATGTAATTTAGATAAAAATTTAACCAAATATGTAAAATTATGAAATTAATAATTGGTCCAAATTTAATTTGTGCAACTTAAGATATTTCGAATTTATTTGCAAATAACTCTGTTTTACTTAAGGGATTGTAGCTCCCTTATGAACTGACTTAAGGCAAACGTTTATATACAAAACTCAACCTATTTTTAACAGTATTATTACCCTTTTGAAAGATGGTACTTGATTATGAGACATCCCGTATATACTTTAACTTTATTTGACCCTTTCACCCTGTAAGATGCCCGTAAATAATAGAACCCCAAGATATGTTGTGTTAAAAATAATCGCTTATTTATTACTTTAGATAAATCTAATAATAAATTATCAGTGTTGAATTAAAAAATATGGATTTACAAAACGAAAGCACCAATAAATGTTTAAACTTTTCATAAAATGAGTAATTTGTAATTCGTCTACAACATACACGCATTTTAAAATTTATTCTGTAATATCTTTAAAAATTATTAGTCAAAATAGATGCAGAAGATCAGTCTAATTGTAAATACAAAACTAAAGATTTTATCTTTTTATTATATTTCCTATTTTATATGTTATTTCAATTTATAATCTTAAAATTACTTCATTAACGGTTCCTGTTTTTGCAAAACAATACCTTACTCCTATACTAAAATCAATATGTTTTATTATTACATAATATGACAGTTTTTCACTTACTTTTCGGCAGCACGAGGAAATAAATAACACTTTTCATTAGTACAATAACTTTTATTTGTACACCCTTTACATGAGTAAACCATTCCCCTTTTTTCTTATCGTCCCCAAATAAAATAAAATGCATACAATTGTCACAGTATATCAATTACGCGTAAGGCACTTACACCACGAGTTATTTTTTATTTCGCTGATAACATACACTCCGCTCGGACGGCCACTACTACACTGATGCTTTTCAGAGTAGCATTTCAGAGTAGCGACTCTTGAAGTTCCCCGGCGGCGTGGCCTGGTAACAAGATGAGATAAGCTACCAGTTATTGTTTATTGTGACACCACCTTAACAGCTTGAGATATGAGATATCTTACTTTAATTTTTATTGAGAAACTAACTGAACTAAGAGACCTTTATTACAAATCTGATATGTTGTATTTATTATATATAATTTAAAAAACATGCGCTCATATTTACAATTATTATTTCATCATAATTATTTCGTTAAATGTAACAATACAAATATGATATGCCTGTCGGGTAATAGGTCATTCTTCTTTCCCAGTTAAATCGACTAGATCTCCTTCGGTAGCCTCTTGGACAGTTTCATCCAAATTATTTATATCGTACATAGGATTATTAAGAGATATCTCAGACTTGGTGTTCTTTTCTTCCAGAGTACCAATCGTGTCATAGCTAGTACTCGCCGTGGAAGGCGTAGATCTGCCATACATAGGATTGTCGAAAGATTTATCCAAGCTTAACACCGATCCCGCCATTGATTGATGCTCCAAAATCAAACCTGTGTTTTCACTATTATCATATCTAGCAAACAGATTACTTCTGAACGACGACAGTGGTCTTGAGTTGTAAGCGAATCTGTTTCTCAAGTTCAGCGTGGCAAATTGTGGAGAATAAACCAAAAATATAATTGCGAACACGATTACTACACCACATAATGTTCCAAACACTAATGAGAGTGAGTTACTGGTAACCTTACCTTCTACAAAATAAGGTCCGGAGGAATAGATTTCAACGTCTTCTACTCCCAAACTTGTATCAGCCAAAAGCCGCGAATAATAATCCTTTGCCTCGTCAAGACTTGTGCCACTAAACTGTTTCTCGGAGAAAATAATCTGAATGATTTCCCTGGACCCGTCCAGAACTTTACTAGCATAGGTGTCGGATGAGTAATGTTTTAGAGATTTTCTTATGTTGGCTAGCTTGAAGTTACTCTTTGGTTTCAATTCTATACTTGCCCCACACATTTCCGTGCAAAATCCTATAGGCATGATAGGATTCAAACAATTGAGATATATAGTATCGTTCACGTATGCACACGGGACATCATAGTTAAATTCGTTACTACAGACACAGCCGGTAGGATCTGTGCACGTTTTCCCTGTGATATGGATCACTTCCTCGATGGGAAAAGTGAGGAAAAGCCGATTAAGATTTTCATCGTTCTTCAAATCTTCCTGTTTTAAATAATCCTCCCCAAATTTGAATGAGTTTAGTTCTACATTGGTCCAGACAAAGCTGAGAGCAGATTTATAACCTTTCGGGTAAACTACATCGTCATATTTGCAGGGAATTCGTTCCCAATGAGGGATGGCGACGTTTTCGTCATCGTCCTGTATAATCCAAGCCTCTGGCTCTGACCAAATGTGCATTTCAATCAAGTGTTTTATTCGTGCACAATTCATGACGTCTGTGCTCTGTTCATTTAATTCTATGTATGCTCCTTCTATTAACGATAATATTGCATCGTGTGGTAATATAATTTGTTTAACACTCAAATTGTCTATTAAGATATCCGCGTTATCATTTTCAGTCAGGTCTAGGCCGTCACAGGAATTTTTAGCTTTTCCACCCACCCAGTTACTTGGACTGTGGATATCATGGTCGCCTTTCCAAATTTTCACAGAAGTTTTTCCAAAATTTGCGAAATTGAATACCAATATGCCGATGGTAACATATTTCGCGGTAATATCCATCTAAATCGAATCACTATATGCATAAAAACTTGAGACTTTGGACAACAGCTGTTCACCAAACCGTGATACAGATGCACAACTGTTAATTAACTAAAAGTGTTTGTTTTTAATAGTAATAACTTCAATGAAATGTGACACCAACATTCCGATGGGTGTACCATAGGCGCCGAAGATGTGGTAGAATCAAGGTCGTGCTCCCATTATATTATGCAACAGAGTGATTGTATTAGTGTGGAGTGCTTTTATCATATATTAAATAATTATAATTTTTTTCTTTTTCTGCCCTAAAAACTATTCAAAAAAGTTTATTACACAAACTTCTGCGCGAAAAGGATTAGTTAGAAGATGATTTTTTTGAAAAATATGATTTTGCCTATTTATTAAATGTCTCACCTAACAAAGTGTTAACCTGAAAAGAAGATTATTAAATTTATACAATATCTTAGGTTAGAAATTTAAGTTTATATTTCCTAATAAAATCTCATTCCGTCTAATCTGTCTAATTAGCGCAGAAATTTATTTATCAAAATTTTTGAATGATTTATAGGGAATTGAATGAGAGTGCGAGAAACATTATAAGATGCCACACAATAGTGTACGTGTAAGTGCGGAAAGCCATATTTTGCCGCACGAGTATAAAGTTTACAGTCCTCGCCTTATAACAAATACTATAAATTAAACACTGACGTAGTTTTCCACAAAACACCAAAATACTATATACTGCACTTTATGAAATTAGCTGTAAGCACCGTAATCAAAAGTATGTTGGACAAACTAGACGATCAATTCAAACTAGATTCAAAGAACATATGTCCTGTCTCAAATATGATAGAATAGATAAGTCTAGTGTTGTCCAATATGCGCTTGAGAACAACCATAAAATAGATATTAGCAATTTAAAATGAATTAGGAATGTAACAAAAACTAGACAGATGAACGCATTTGAAAGCTTGGAAATCACAAAGTGTAAAAATAGTATGAATAGTGACAGAGGGTCAATCCCAGATAGCCCGCTTTATTGGTTAATGGGTCACGGTTCACCGCCCCGTGACAATAGTTTAGTTATGAAATAGGGTACAAAGGTTAGTTTTAATCACCTCCAGATGATGTCAACTTGGTTGGCGAAACGCGCGTTGAGTTCAGTATATAATATTTTGGTGTTTCGTGAAAAACTACATCAGTGTTATCTTCACATCGAGGGTTCCAACCCATTCCAGGATTATAAATTTAGTTACAAACCCTCTTTTGTTTGCCGAGTGTCACATAATTTTCAACTTTTAACTTTCTAAGCATTTGTGAACTAACAATGCCTAGATATTTTTCTAATATGGAATATACCAATATTCACTTTGTTTACGATTTCTGTAACTGTAACTCAACCGCAGCTGTCTTGGAATAACAAAGAGAAGGTTTTTATTAAAACCCTCGTCGTTTTTGTGAGATGGGTTTACGTCATGATAATAAACGAAACGAAAATTGAGGAAATAGACGAAATGCTGAAACGATTCCTGAAATTTTCAACAATTGTCCTGGTATGAGTACAAGAAGGGTAGCTCAACAATCAATAGTATTTAGAGTCCCAATCAATAGTATTTAGAGTTCTGAAAATGGACCACTTGGAACCCGTTCAAAGATTACTTTCAACTGATGCTGTGATCAATTTTTGTCGGTGGGTTTTGAATTCAACAACTGCGAATCTGAACTTTTTACAAATGATTTGATGGACAGATAAGACAAATTTTTCGATAGCGGGCGTAGTAAATTACCATAATTTACACTTTTGGACACATGAAAATCCTCGCGTAATACGACCTTGATCTTTCAATACGAGTTCAGTGTTAATGTATGGGTGGACATTATTCGCAACAGGCTTTGTGTACCTTATATTTTACCTCCTCGATTGATGCTGCCGTATTCCACCAATTCCTTGTAAATAATTTTTATGAATTATGTTCCTCCTGCCGTATGTTTAGGAACCTGGATACAAATGGGCGGAGCTCTGGCTCATTATACATTCCAAATTTGTGATTGGCTTAATATAAAGTACGTACAGTGCTGAATTCTGAATTTGTAGAACAAACAACGTCAATGCTCAAGAATGGCTATCTGAGACTGTCATCTACATTGACCACTAAGATCATTATGTGATACAACACCTATAATTTTTTATAAACATGGAAAATATTATGGTAAATGGAGTAAAAATGCTTCATCGGGTCATTTGAAAAGTGATGGTAGTTGCCGATTTTACTTTCTTTTGTACTGCATTTATAACTCAGTGTAACTTAATTAGACCAGGTCTCAATTATTGTCGTGTAATCGATATGGTGATAACTGTTAATGAGTTGGTGTATTCGGTAAATATGTCAAGTACACATGATACAGTTCGCGTTAATGGCAACAGAAAAACAATTTTCATTTAGTTTCATTAGTTTTTCGCATGGCAATTTCATGGCATGATCAACGATCAGCACACCAGCTACACTGGTTATACCGGCTCCAGAGGACAAAACAGCTAACATTGTCTACAAAAAAAGCACTAGCTCAAAGAAGTACTCTTTTAATTAACACTCGAAGCATCTTTTATTTATTTGGTTTACTTAACATTTTTGTTTTACTTTCTGCAATTTTTACTAATTTTTTTTAAAAGGAAAAATTATTTTTATTATTTTAGAAACGTTATCTTTTAAGAAGCACTAGCCAAGTGGAGTACTTCAATTAACTTAATAATCCCGAAGTATCTTTTTTTTATTTGAAATAATTTAATAATAAATAATATTTTTTTCGTTAATCCTGGCTTAATTTTATTTATCTTCTGCAATATTCATTTGAAGAAACAAAATTATTTTAGAAACTATTTTTTCAACTGCCTTTTAGGCATTAGCCCCCAAGCAACGCCGGGTAACGTCAGCTAATTGTTTATATCAACGAGTGGAGTGAAATTTGACACTGGGTGTACACTATAAAGATTTTATGTTACATTTCAGGATTAATCAGATGCCACTGACTTAAATTACGAAAAAAACTGATATATTTGAAGTGTTTATATATTTAAAATATTTTATTCAAATATTACCAGAATATACAGGATGTTCCATAATTGTATGGATATAGAACCGCTTTGAAGTCAAATGTCGATTTAACTAAACTTACCTAAATACCAAAATGCTTTACATTGTTAAGAAACATCGTTTTTCTAAAATTATTCGGAAACGACTTAAGGGATTTGAATAAAATTTGGAGTACTGATAGAATTTGATAATGCCCGTTTAAATTTCATCAGAAATGCCGAAATACAAAGATTTTGAAAAAATTGGCTTATAATATTTTTTCAGTGTAGACTTACATATTTAAAAACATTTTTTTTAAAAAACACTATTTTCGAACATTTAATTATGATTAAATTTCTTGAGGGGCTCAATAGATAATTAATGATGTTAACATGAATTTCTAAAACAGAATTTTTTTTACCAAATCTGTATAGTAAGCATAACAACTGAAAACCCAGTCAATTTCCATAAGTAAGAACTGACTGACGTGGTTTTTCACAAAAAAACACCCGTTCGATAAACCGTGACTCAATAACCAACAGAGCGGACAATTTAGGATTGGCCCTTTTACTATTCATATTATTTTTACAATGCGATTTCCAAACTTTCAAATTCATCCAGCTAGCTGCTAGCATTTGTTGTATTCCTAATTAATCTTAAAATGCTAATATACATTTTATGGTTGTACTCAAACGCGTGTTAGATAACACTAGATTTATCTGTTCTACCATATCTGAGATGAGCCATATGTTCCTTGAATGTAGTTTGTCCAACATACTTTTGATTACACTTCTTACAGGTAATGTCGTAAATTCCAAGTTTTCGTTTGTTCCAATTATGTCTTTTGGATTGTCTAAAAGTTGTTATAGTTTATTTTCCATTCCAATGAACGAACCAGTGTCATACCTATGTCTTTAAAAATCTTACCAATACCACGGGTTAATCGAAGATCGAATGGATCGATACAAATGTCGTATTTTCTCTTTCATTTTGAAAGGTCGAGGAATTTCGAGGTGTCTCTTTAAATTTATGTTTCCCAATGATTGTGTCAACTAAACTTACAAAATATGCGTTACTCACAAATATAGTTATTTTCACTATTTCTAATTTATTAATACATCTAATCATGGTAGTTGTCCAGAGTTTTCAATTTCATATGTGAATTTAGCTGACGCGAAATGTTTAATTTAGGAACAAAGTTGTCAATATCACTTCAGTATCAAATACTGCAAAAATATCCACAACCCTGGGGAAATACTGGATTGTTTTTTGCTTCTGTTTTGATTTTGATTCTGTTCATAAAATGACTGGTAATGAATGGTGACAAAAAGTTACAAATTACTGTGTGTTCATGTTGTTCGAACAAATGAATTATCATTGATCGAAGCAATTTTGTTTCATGTAGTTTAGTGAATTCAATATATTCTTTTACTACATCTTGGCTAAGATTGTTTGATTCGAGTATATCCTCAAGGTAGTCCAAGGTCTGTGGTATCGGAACACTTGGATTAATGTTTTATTTTTGATTTCTATCGCTGGCTATGAACACTTGTTGAAGTTTCTAATCTGTTGTGGGTTATATATAGAGCTCTCCGAGGTCACCTGGCCGCCAGAGCCGTCATATGACTCATATGTTTACATCATATCATAATACTTGAATAAGTATATTAAATGGAAATAAATTTTAACAATAATGTTACATTTTATAAAAATTTGTATAAAACTCACCCTTTTAAACAGATTTATGAAGTAGTTTGGTTGTCGTCATCACAAAGTGGGGAAGATCTATAGTATAATAGCATCAGGTATGTTTCTGCAGCTGTCTCTGTCAGCGATGTTCGCTTTGGTGAAAAAATATGTTTGTATTTTGAAAATGACCGTTCGACATCTACGGATGTAATACAGGCATAAGTAAAACAATCTGTGAACTCACTTAACGAAGTTGTAGATGCACCATCACAAATTTGTCTTAACTAACGCGATTATTTTTTGCGTCATTTATAGCCTGTAGCTGTGTTTTTACGTCGTCCACTATTTGCAGCGATTCCACTAACGACAACGAACTATTTTGCAATTTTTCTATTGCGTCGTGTAGTCCCCTATAATTGTTATTAATACTTTTTAAATCTGTTTCAAGGGAAACGCCTTGAAAGCTTGTCTGGCTTTCCCTAATAGCTGCAGCCTCGTTAAGGTTGAACTGTAGTATCACAGCTTTTATTTGTTGAAAATATTCAGCACAATAAAAAGCCGTGGAAATGTTGGTTTAAGAGGGTCCAGTACACGTACTATAATATTTAAAATAGAATTTTTTTTACAATCTGTCGTCTCGTCAATACATAACCAGAGCCGTGTATTTTTTTAATCCACATTTAATCCTATTTACAATGTCTTCACGAACAGCTGGAATATATCTACATAACGATGTACGACTTGGTAAGTTCACCTGAGGATTGTATTTATTCCAAAACTCCCGAAATGGTTGTTTATCCAGTATGTGTAGCGGAATATTACAGGCTATTAACATTACCAATAAATCACACATAAACTGAGTTGTCAAAGGCATGCCATTTTTTTATTTTGATGTTGCACGGTATTGATATGACGACGACAATCTGTTTTGTGCCAGCACATTAAGTCTTGATTGCAAACTTTACAAATTATTTTGCATAAATTTATTCACTGTGTCCGCGTACGGTCGTTTTTTACCCTTTGGCGCGTTTGACATTATGTATAATTTATAGGTACAACCTCACGCATTAACCTTTCAAATAAAACTGCAGCGTAAATCACTTCTAAATCGGCACGTGTGACGACAGCGCAAGACCGTGGCTGTACTCCAGGCACATCGGACAGCTCTAGTTATATATTATATGTACAGTTTCTTTTATTATTTATTGACGTAGAGACTGATTAGGTTTTCAATTGTTATGCCTACACATTTGGTAGAAAAATGTCCTGTTTAGACAATTCATGTTAACATCATTAATTGGCTATTCCCTAAAAAAGTTGCAGCGAACGTAGGCAAGGTAGCGTTTTTATTTTAACCTATTATACTGATTCCGACAATTTTAATCTGTAGAAGATTTTTCAAGGACACCAATTTCATATTTTAAATTTATTGACTGTTTAACTTAATTAACTCCAAACCTTATGTTTGTCTCTATACTCTCTATAATATTATTCTGGAACATTTAGGAACATTAAATAATCACAATAGATTCAAAAGATTATAGCTTTCATTGATTATATCTGAGATTTTCAATATGCTCACCGTTTACAATTACCATATACTAGGATATTAATTCTGCACAAAAAATTATTTTGCATTCTTCTTCATTCTGAAGAGTTCACAACATTTTGTATCCTTGTACAGTGCCTTAATTTTGACATAAAGCACTTTTTCTTTGATAACTTCCCCAAGAAATAAATCACAAAGGTTCATATCTGGTGAACGTGGTGGCCACATAATGGGAGCATCTTATTATCTGTCAATCCATCAGGATGGGTATTCTTCATTCAAAAATTGTCTCACATCGTGTACAAAATCTAAATAATTTGTATCGCAAGATAGATTTATTGGGGTTCAAAATAAAACAAAGAAGGTTTAGTGCCATATTCCCCAAAAAGAAACAATTATGCAGCCTACGGACACGTGTTTCGGAGTTATTGCCCCTCATCAGCGTAGCGTAGCTAAGGAATTGGATCTACGATGGGATAGATCAGGAACAAGAACCAAAATAAGGCTGGAAAGTACAGTACACAGTACTCAATTAGTGCCTTCATGTTCCCATGTGCCACATTTGGGACCTCGATGAGCACAGTCAACATGGGAATATGGCACTAAACCTTCTTTGTTGTATAATTTGTATCGTTAAAACGATCTGCCAACCTAAATGGTCCAATCAATTAAAACCTGACCCACTCACTGTTGGCTAGAAACCTTCCACAGTCGGAACATTTTTATTTTTGTTTTATAAACAAAATGCGTCCAGGAGCTAAAGAATCTATTGTTTAGAACTATTTCAAGAAAACACAGGATAATACAGCGACATGCAGTATACGCAAAAAAGTGTTGAAGTATTTTGGAAATACAACTAATTTAATGCAACATTTATTAAGAGTTCATCCCATTCAATTTCAACAAGATAAACAAATCCACACGAATCTGAAGTCGAAAACAAAAACAATATCCCAGTTACTAATACTAATAGTTTAAATGTTGGTTTAGGTGAAAAAAGAAAATTATCAGATTCAGAATCAGAAACTGCAGGTAATTCTTCAAATATAAACAATAACAATACCCCACTAGTAAATGAAAATCTAGGTCCGTCTGGCGTTTCGAAAGAACCACAATTTTCTCTACATCGTCCAAAACAAATGAAACTTTATGGCGCCAAGAACAAAAATGAACTTTCGTCATCTGAAATTGCAGGTGTCGATGAAAAATTATTAAAAATGATAGTTACAGATTTCCATAGGGGATGAGGTATGGACATCCGTTTAATTTCCGATATTCGATCAGTGAAGTTAAGCAGCACTGATCGAGACCGGCAATTGGATGGATGAACGATAGCTCATCTAACAGTCGGTAGGCTGTCAACAGACAATCCAGGGAAGGCCGCTAGCCTGATGCAGGCGGAGAGGCGAGCCCGGGTGGAGGGTCGAAGAGACCTACTCAGGAGGTTTGCCACTCTGCTAGCGGTGCAGGCGGGCAGGCCCAGGCGGTGGGTTAGTTGACAGTCGAAGACCGTGGTTCGGAGTCCACGCTAAACTGTAGGTCCCTAGGTAAAAAGGGCCCATTGTGGCCTACTTGCCTAGTAAAATAAATAGCTACTACTACTACAGATTTCCATCCTCTATCTGATAGTAGAAAATAAAAGATTTTTAGAATATTCCAATCAATTAAATCCACTATATAAACCACCTAATAGAAAAAAATATATCAAATGAAATTCTACCTAAAGCTTATGCAGAGGCGGCTTCAAACCTTAGGGCAGTTTTATGTGATGTTAGCAACATAGCAATAACAACCAATAATTGGACTTCGGAAAATAATA
Source organism: Rhamnusium bicolor (assembly GCA_029963845.1). NCBI lineage: Eukaryota > Metazoa > Arthropoda > Insecta > Coleoptera > Cerambycidae > Rhamnusium > Rhamnusium bicolor. Next base: position 1,523,894 of record JANEYF010004128.1, read on the forward strand.
TAGGACAGATCACGGTTACCTGACCACAATTTTATCTGCAGAAAAGTATCTAACTATATCACTGGTATCACATTATATCGAGGATTTCAGTCCGCCTTAACAAATGTCAGAGCTAAAACTGAAGTTAGTGAAATACTAAAAATTAAACTATTGGAGATCATGACGCGTAGGCTTGGCGGGCACGAAAGTAATAAAATTGTTGCCAAAGCCACATTTCTTGATCCAAGATTCAAGAAATTTGCTTTTGGTCTAGAAGACAATGCTGCTAACGCTAAGAAATGGGTGACAGAGGAACTAGGACATTCTGTGTCTAACAAAACTTCCACGCCAGTGAATACAGAAGAAGAAACTAACTCAACCAAATCGAAAACAGTAGATGTTTGGACAGATTTTGACAAAAAAATAGCAAGTATAGAAAACACTTCCACGACTACAACTATGGTAATTATAATGGTACGGCGGTATTTAGAAATGCATCCTCTTGAAAGAACAAAAAAATCCACTCGAGTTTTGGTCCAAACACAAAAATTTATTGCCAGAAATGTATGAAATGGCAAAGAAATATTTGTGCATTCCTGCTACCTCTATACCATCAGTATTTTCGAAATCTGGTCAACTAACGAGTTCCAGGAGAAACAGACTCATGCCTAAAAATGTGCACAGTGTGATATTTTTGAATTGTCAAATGTAACATGATATGTTTCAGTCGCTGCAAAGTTATTTTTAATTTTTAATTTTTACTGTTTACCAATGAATTATTGTGATATTAGGTTCTTTTAGTGTTATGTTTTATTTTTGTGACGTGAAAATGAAATAATTTTGCAATCAATGCATGCATAAACCTTTTCATTTGTTGCTTATAATTTATTTTATTACTACTAAAAAGTTGTTTTTTAGAATTCTCCTTTATTTTTATATTTTTACTTGTATATTCATAATATAGTCTATTTTGCGACTCATAGTTATGTTTTTCATTCCTGATTCCTGACCTGTTCCTATTCTACTTCTATGAAATAAACCGTAGCTTTCTCTAAGCGTGCGCTGTGCTACACGCACACGCAGCGGCGCAACAGGTAACCAACGATAATTTATTATTTTAAATTTAAGTACATGGCTGTATGCGTAAAAAATTCGAGTATTCGAGTGACGCATTTCGAATGCATTGCAATTATTACTGCGTCAGCTGAACTCGAAAGTCGACGTTGTGTTGTGCGTGATTCGAGTGGTGAATATCATTCGAATTCTTCCTCAATAATCGGCATGTTCCGAATATTTCAATAATCGAATGATCGATTATTTTTTATTCGAATGATCCCATCACTAATTTTTTCCAACAAGAATAAACATTTATTCGATTCTATCAACGTATTGCTTTGATTTAGTATTCATTCCTATATAAACTACTTCTCCGAGAATGACTCAAAATATTAGTCAAAGGCAAACGTGAGGATCGAAAGTAGAATTTAGAAGTTAGAGGTTAGAGTTTTTAGTAACATATTAAAATTTTACGTACCAGAAAATGCTCGGATACATTTTTCGCCAAATTGTATCCAGATCGTTTATATTTGGTATTTAGGAAGTTTAGGAAAATCGACTTTCTTTTACTTCAAGAATTTAAGTAGTGGTGAGAGGTATGAAACTTCTCGTATGGTCTAAATGCTACTATCCGACCGACATCATAGATGTCTCTGTGGCGGATAGCGACTTGCGAAGCAAGTACTGAGAGCGGCGACCTCTAGCCCAGATGGACTAAACTACTGTTATTAAATATGATTTGAAGGAAACAACTACTCAGCGGGCAAATACCCCGACCTGCATTGGATTACACCTTCAAATCATGATAGATCGATAGCCAATATCATTTGTCAATTCATAACCAGACATAGACCTATCATTTTTGTGAAAATATAATGCTAGGTAACCTTCAACTTATGTTAACTCACGATTGTAAAATCGCGCCTAGGTGAGAGAATTGCATAAGATATGCGGCAACGTTGCTTCAGTCTATTACATCATTTTAGCTAAGATATAGAATGTTTCCAGTAACCAGCAGTTCCAAACCAGTTTCATCATATTTTTTTGAGTCGATAACTCAGTTACACGTGAGAATTAAGAAAAATGTGTCAGAGGGTTTCTACAGATGTCAAGAATCGCTGGTTTAAATATAACTACACACTTAAGACTCACCCTGTATAATAGATAGAAACATCCACGCCCTCCGCTAAGTATATATGGGTTGTACTCATAGTCCACCCATGTAATTTGGTTTCTTGACGGCTTCTATCTTTATTTTATAATTATAATTATCAGCATTGTAGTGTCTTCCTCATGCTCATTGTTAAGTATAAAATACCAAAATGAAAACATGCTCAAACTGTATACTATTGCTGTCCTAATAATTCTGTTTTCATAAATTAGATAATAATTTGAAGACTGCATGGAATGCCTAATAAAAATATTTTTTAGGATGATTAAGATAACATCACAGATAAATAAATTTGGTGACATCTTGACCTACTTTGCTCTCAGGACATTTAAATATAAATCTCAGAATATCAGAAATTTAATCATAAAATTATCAGACAGAGATAAAAAGTTATTCTTCTTCGATCTCAAAGAGTTAGACTGGGATGAATTTTTACAAACGTATTTTTATGGAATTAGATTATACATATTCAAGGAGTCCATTGATACATTACCTGAGGCTAAAAAGAAGTTAAAAAGGTAAGATGTATTTTCGTTTACGATAAATTAATAGTTATTTCCCTAAAAAACAGTCCACAAAAGTGTACCAAAATTGATGTTTTTTCATGAATAAATAACCTATTAACACTAAAGTACTTTCCACATAAAATCCCTTGATACTATACTCGACGCGCATTTCACCCATCAAGCTGGCATCATCGGGAGATGATTTAAGCAAAACTTCATCACGATAATTATCGGAAGCGATGCGCCTTTCGAAATGGAAACATCATATTTTAACATAGTTTTTTGCTTTAAAAAATGGATTAAGACGATAATATCGATTAATTTTACACCGGACAACATCTCGGAACATGTCTCTGAAAGAGTCTGTATGAATTTGAACTTTACGTGTCCTTTAACTTTACATAATCGAAAGCAATACAATATTTCTCGAGGGCCATCTTCATAGAGGAATATTCTAAAGTTCTCCGGCTTAAAAATAAATAAAAATATATGGTAGCCTTCCATTTGATGTACACTATCAACTAAAAATATAATTAGACTGCCGAACGCGATTAGTCGGTCAAGTCCGAAAAATAAGGGTAACTTGCTTGCCTATTTACATGTACCTAGTCCAAAATTAATCCCAAGGGCCACGGCAATGGACGACCATATTTTGGCATCACCTACACAAAATATCTGATGTGGCCAGCACATAACTTCCTTATACTAGTGTACTGATTGCAATGAACCTTTTTCCTGCTTATTTAATAATAACTTTAAATTTAATAAAAGGAAACAAAGTTTTTTTACAAAATAGGTTTATTCAAATTTGAGGCATTTGAGACTCCTTTTCCGGGCATGGGAAGCACAAAGGTTAACAAGATAAATTAATTAAACTTATAACTAAACATACTTGGATTAAAACAACATTTACAGACTTCAAATCAAAGATCACAAAATTTTGAAATACCAACTGAAATATATTGTTATTTTATTTATGGGCGCCACCAGCTTTATGGGGGATTGTACAAAGTTTCCTTATCAAATTCGACTACCAACAATAAGCGCATTTTATGAAAAATGGATGAAAAATTTTTTTACATACATATATATATATATATATATATATATATATATATATATATATATATATATATATATATATATATATATATATATATATACAGGGTGGGGCAATAGTGCGTCGGACCTCGATATCTCGAGTTCCACGATAGCTAGAAATTTTTAAAAAAATTGCAAGTAAACTAGATAAAAAAATCTATAACTGGAAATTATTTTCGAACATACAGGGCGAGCCAAGACGAAATTACAGGACCAAGTGCCTTTCTTTTAAATAGAATGCTATGTATATCAGTACATTTTTTGAAGCCACTTTCTAGGCTCTATTCATTCCTATATTATTATTAGCTATCTCCCAACCACTTTGATGTAATGAATTTTTTTGTTGAAATAATGCCATCTGCAGATGGATATTAAAAAAATCAACACAGTCACAATTATGGGTTTCAAGAAAAACTTATGTGAACACCAGTTACGAGACATCTAATTAATGTTTATGAATCATTTTCATTTCCTAATGATGTACAGGGTGGCCAAAAATCAGTATTCAATTAAGAACTTTTTAAATGGATTGTCTCAATTTTTTCAAATGGAACACCCTGTATATTTTTCAACGATGTGATGTAAAAATGAAAAACGAACATTTTATCCAATTTTTATTATTTTTTATTTATCCAAAATTATTACATGAACTGCACTGTACGGTCAATATAAACAACTAGTCCAGTAGTCTATTCAAATCACGACTTAATTCGGCAGAGTTCTGACACTACCGCCCGAGTTTCACATCTGGACAGCTGCATTGCCACATTCTCATATCGAATGTAATGTAGAGGTATCGTTCAATAAATACAAGCACGATTTGCGCTTTATTTCTTTGACAATGAGAGTAGAAATGCGCCCTCATGGTAAACACTTTAGACTGAAGTGTTTCAATTCATATTGGATAAACTATACCACAATCACCAAATTTAAGGTGTCAGCTAAAATGTTGTTGAAAATAATTGGCAAATTTGGGAAGTCTCCCATTAGTATTTTTTGACTTATCGCGGCCACACATACACACACACATCCACACACACACACACACACACGATTCTACTGACATCATTCAGAAAATAATCAGAATAGATTCAGGAGGGTTCAAAACGTATATATCAATCAAAATCTCGAGGTCGAAAAAAATAATAATTACTATACTTCCTTATAGGTATTAGGTATAATAAAGTAAAAAGTAATGTTTTCTGTTCGTTGTTTAAGTACAGATGTCTTTAAAGTTAAGAAAATAATACGAAATATTGATTATACTTGTATGCTGTGGTATTCAATTTAATATCTCTTTTTATTTATTTTCAGGTTATACTGGGCACACCAGTTTACCAAACTCGTGGTTGGAAGTATGTTATTATGGATTGTATGTCTTCTAACTTTCCCAATTTGTAGATTTAGTATGATGGTTTTTGATAAAATTTTGTTACTGTAATCAATCAATTTATTAAAGTTTAATATACTCATTCAATAAATATAAAATGTTTTGAAATCAGAGCACTTCTATTTATTTTTTTTTTATTAAAAAATTTTAAGAAACGAATCTTCATTTTTCATGAAATTTGTTTGCATAACATGAAACAATATAAACATTATGTTACATACATGGGTTTATTTTTGTAATAATGAACCACAGTAAAATGGAAAATTTATAGTTTGTTATTTAAAAATAAATTAAAAAATATTCTTAAGTGGGGGTAATGCGTAAAATAAACATGCATTTGGTATACAAAAACAATCAGGTGATTTTTGCTCTAATATTTTCTCTATCTGAATTCTACAAAAAGAAATCGGTAATGGAAGTGTTAATCTATGCGTCTTTAGAGCTATTTTTTCTTAAAATATTAAAAGGTATTTATAGGCATATATAGCCATTTTTAATCAATTATTATTAATTCCTTTACAATGGAAATTTAAAATTCAAAACCATCCTTTAATATTCATTAATTTACATAAAACCCTATTTTTTCAGCTTAATAACATTTACCAATTCGCTAAAAACTCGTTGTAAATAACAAATTTAGTATATCTCGTTGTTAGTAGATAGCGCGACCCATCACGATATTTATTTAATTTAAGGAATGTCAAAATTCATTCGGAGTATCTTTGTCCGAGTATCCGTAATCGCTCACAATCAGATGCATTGCTGCTATATATTGTTATCAAGTCGACAGACTCAATGTCAATATCAGTATCAATATCACCACAGTACAGAATAATTCAAGGCAGATTTTTAAGATATTTTGGCCCTTAGTAGAAAATTTTGGTATTTAAATATGTTAAATAATTTAATTTGTTGAATTGGTATAAGAAGGAAAAAATAATACCATCAGATTTGGTTAACATCAGGTCGCTACCTTTGCGTTTACCTTTGCAATTACTAATTACGTACGCACCATTTTCTTTTCATTCCAAACTGCCGACCAATTCAGGAAACCTAACATCCAACCCTGTGACTGTGTTACGTTTATAATGTAAGTGCTGAGTTGTGATTTTTATAAACCTAACTAACCATGGACGATTTTGTTTTTTCAATCTTAAATGGTTTCGAGATAAGTTTTAATATTGCCTAACATTACAGGGAATCTTTATTTATAACTTTTATAACAGCAAAAATTGAGGAGAAAGTTTTATTTTCATTGACTTTGGTGGATATAAAAGAATTGATTCGTTAACTGAGAACAACGTTGAGATGTGGACAGATTTACTCTGAATTACAGTCTTTCCATCAAAAGATGGCGCATTGTATCACCTGCGGTTTTAATCCACAAGAACTTCAACGAATATTGGTAAAACGAAAAGTGGATCAAATTGCAATACGCGATATACCAAAATTCTCTTTGTAAAATATTTGGGGTGGCATTACCTAAGTGTATATGTGCGATGACTTTTTCGTAGTCAAAGAACTCCTACCCACTAGCGTCTACAGATAGGTTGCAATTGGCGTTGATGCTCCAGAAGACATGCGCGAGATAGGGGGAAGCCTAACTTAGTTCATAGATAAGTATTAATAAATCCTTTTGGAATCGTTTGTTAGCAAGAAACTCGTTAGACGATAGTAAAGGGCAAGGAAAATCTTACTAAAAAATACTTATTTAAAAAAAAAAATTATAAGTTTGCGATTCGAACCCTGGACCTACCGCGTGCTAAGCGAGTATCTTTTCTATCGTCTAACGAGTTCCTTGGGAACAACCGATTCCAAAAGGATGACAAAATTCATGGTCGCAATCTCGCGCATGTCTTCTGGAGCATCAACGCCAATTGCAACCTATCTGTAGACGCTAATCTCCTACCCCAGCTTATCATTTATGACATGCTAAATATACTACCAGTGTTGCCAGATGTATGAGATTTTTCACAAGATACAGGCCATAAATTTCATGGTATTTTGTAACAAATCATGATACTTTTCAAAACATTTCTATTGGCCGAGGACGAGTCACTAACTGACGATTAATTTAGCTAACTGAGCATTGAAAAAATGGGTCTTACCATCGCAAAAGAAACAGACAGAAAATAGCAAAATACCATTTATTTCGGCTTGCACAACTAGAGCTGTTTACGCGAGGCTCCGATTTATAAAGATCTACGTACACAATATAAAATTTAATTTAATTTTGCTCTTTTCTACTGGAAGGACACTCGAACTAAATTTGGCTTTTTTATTAACTTTTGCTAATAATGGTATAAAATAATGGTACAAATCTTTAAATAATGGTTTTATTATTTAAAAAAGTGCATGTATACAAGGGAAAGTAATCATATTAATACCATGAAAATGGTACGTCTGACAACACTGTATACTACTATTGTACGTAATGGTTACATTAGCAACTTAATTTTTCACTGATTTATGTAGGAAATGTTGCTATTACAAAAGGTCACGATATATCTTACAACATTGCAGTAAAATAACCAACAAAAACCTGAACATACTCCAAACGTAAAATAGTAAATATTATTACAAGTTTTAACAGCATCTTCTACAATACTTGTAGCATAAATTTGAACATCGAAATTGAGCCAATCACTCTTTCTTTTGCAAGTTTTTGCAAGTTTATGTTGCAAATATTTTACTACAATTTCCTTTTGAAATTTACTACAATTTATTGTTATCCCTATTTGTATCGTAATTTGTAGTAAAAGTCCATACAATTGTAGTATTTATGACAACACTCTTTTTCCGTGCAAGGCACACTGAAACATTTATTCATTTCTATGTCGTCATTGTAATACACGCTAATGCTGCATATTATTGTCGAATAGATACATCAATTTTATTCTTTAGTTTCTTATTTTGTAGGAGACACAAGCGCATTGCATCAAGATGTATGATTATTTTTTTGGAATTCCAGTTCTTTGTAAAATAGGCGCTGCATATTAAATAGTGCCAACTATTTAGATATATTTAGCGATGCACATGGAAAAGATGTACCGAACTATAAAACTGTTACTCTAAAAAATTTCCGAGTTGCGAAAAAAATGAAGAAAAGCATTTTTATTAGGTGAGCATCTAAAAGTCTAAAATCATATTCGAGAAGATTTTCCTTATTAAATTATTCTATATCGTTGATACTAAGGTACGAGACGATTTCATAATTTTGTATGCATCAACTCTTATAAAGAACAATATTTTCTGAGAAATTAATAATTAAAAAGTTTCCCATGTGATGCAAACTCATTAGACCTAATTATATAGGTAGTTTGTATATAATTAAACGTTTATTTCTCTTTAATACAAAGTAACTTAAGCAGATATGAATTATATATTATTCTACGTATTATGTTCATATTTTCTTATATACCAGGAGACAATTTGAAAACTTGCAGTCGCTATATCTCCGAAAGTAAAAAAGATATCAAAAATCGCCTGGAACCGTTTCGGTGATATGGAGGGGGAACTAGAACACTGTAATAAGCAACGCACCACCAAATTGTGCTGGCGCGAGGTAGTTTTAGCTCCCGAGCAAAACAGTTACGCCGGCGCTGCATAATCAAATGTGCGACCGAAGTCTGGTTTTTATTCTGCTATTCACGGGTTCAGTAAACAAAAGCAATCATTTTTAAAATTTAAATCACTTGATCATGAATTAAATCAAAAACTACTAAACCGAAGAACACTTTCTTTGGTACCATTGAAAAGCAGTTTTCAAATACTTTTCAATAATATATCACAAGCAGGGAGTTGGCATTTAGGATTTTTGAGTTGGGATAGCTGGAGTTGAGGGAGTGGGTGGTGGTGCGTCACATATTACAGTATTCGAGTTCCCTCTTCATATCACCGAAACGGTTCCGAGCAATTTTTGATATCTTCATTAGTTCCGGAGATATAGCGAGTGCAAATTTTCAAATTGTCACCCGGTATGTATATGTCGTAGGCATAAAGAAAATTTAGGCAAACGATCGTTTGCCTAGGCATTTGCTAAGTGCCATGACAAATAACAAAATCAACACGATTTTGTTATTTGCCTGGGCATTTAACTTTTGCCGATATTTGCGTTGGTCATTTGACAAGTGCCGAGAATAAATTCTGACAAACGGTTATTTAACTGGGCAAATAGCAAAGTGATTTTAAAACGAGAAAGATTTTACAATTTGCCTGGAAATTTGACATTTGCCCAGTTGTAACTTGGTCATTTTGCGAATGCCGAGTTTCGTCAGCAGGCCGCCTATGGCGGATAGTGTGTGGCGCGGCAGAATTTTTTTAATTTGCTTATAAAACAAAATGTGAAAATGTAATTTTTTTCGAATTTTGTAAACGCCATAAAAGGGTAAAGAAAATTAACAAAAGTTTTGAATTTTATTCCTGTGACATCATCCGACTGGGTTCGCGCCGAAACACAAGCAGCCGTAGTGAAACAAACATATAGAGTATATATCAAAGAAAATCGGCAAAAAGAATGGATTTTTTAGCAGAATGGCTCCATTTATATCAACCACTACTAAACTAGCTATGTATAATACCATAGTACTACCTCATTTTCTCTATTGCTCTTCTGTGTTGTACACAAGTTGTACAAATTTTAGTAGACTCCAGGTTCTCCAAAATAAAGCAATGCGAATAATACTAAGATGCAACCATTTCACTAGCAGTCAGCTAATGCTTAATACATTAAAATGGCTTAACATTAAACAGTTCCTCTTCTTCCAAACTATGACATTTATTTTCAAAATGATTAATAACATTTTACCGGAATATCTCACACGGCAATTGTTGCCTGTTACAGACGTACACATGTGTAACACACGAACGGCTAGTGCAAATAACTATTATGTTAAAGGAACTTCTAGGAGTAGTCCAATGAGAAGTCTGTAAGGAGTTGTACAATTCAATCTTCTTCCTCACGTAGTTAAGACTAGTAATACCGTTAACCAATTTAAGAGTCAACTTCTATGTTTTATAAAAGATAATGCATATCAGCCAAATTAATGGTGCTTGAGGTGTTTTTTTCTCTATATTATGTCTATACTAGTACTAGTTTGTAACTATTATTTTTATATCTATTATTTTTTTATGTACATACTATCTATCTATGGATAAATAAAGAATACCTTATCTTGTTTTACTTTGCTTTTTATTTCTATTTTTATATATAAATCGTTTGTTTGTATGTGAATGCTATGTATGTGTTTATACATATTATATATTTTTATGTTATACTTTATTTATATATTTTAATATACTTAGACTATGATTTATGTACAAAAATGTACCTGAATGATGAGAAAATAAATAATTATCTATCTATCTGTCTATCTATCTAATAGGCTTAAAAAGTCGTTTGCTCCTATTAAGAACTTTTGTTATTATTTGTAATCATTTATAAATATTACATAAATATCGGGAATATTAAACGGCCTACACACATTGAAACAAGTTGTGATTCACGCATCGACTCCTAGATTTCATGAAACTTGCATCATTTCAGGTCACCAATACTCCAATACGCCGATGCCATTCTACACACACTGCAACTTGCATCATGAAACCTGGGAGTTGATGCGTGCATCGCAACATGTTTCAGTGTGTGTAGACCGCTTTAGAAATTACATAAATTTGTGAGAAGTTCTAAAATTCTTCTACTTATACCTCAAACCGCCTTCTGTCCGCCCCCTTTAATGTAAAAATATGTATATTTCAGAATTACAACTTTCCAAAAACTTCCAAATACCTTTCTTGCTTATTATCGCAATCAACATAAAACCGTAAATTAACTTTCTACAATTAAATTAGTCTGCCGTAAATTAAGAAGAATTTAATATTAAATTCAAAAATTCCAAAGTTTAACTCTTCAGGCAATTCATTATCATCATCAAACTGGTGCCTCTTTTCATTTAAACATTCAAACAGTTAATTAATAATTGCCATGAAATGCGTTGAACACGAACAGATATCACTAAATCTAATTGAAATAAATTAGCGCCAAGTTATTTGATTTGTTACTGATATTAAAAATTTTAATTTAATTATTTAAAGAGTACAAAATGTACATTTTTATTACTGCAATAAATCAGTCTTACTACGTTTTCTTGATAGTATTTATAGACTATAATTTAATATGTTAACCAAAATGCTAATCTATAATTATTTATAATTATTTTATTATTTTTTTTCTAGAAATGCATAAATACGAAGCAAATAAAACTTCAGATTTAATATTATCCAAAACAAAATAAAGCCATTCCCCAAGGCATTTGACAGACCTAACCACAATATTTTATAAACTAAATTAGAGAACTTTGAACTTTTCAGGCCAATTTATAAAACTACTTAAATCCGATTTGCAAAATAGGTATCAATTTGTTCAATACGGGTCTGTCAAATTCTGGCAGGCGTACCACAAGGTTCGATATTGGGACCACTTTTGTATGTTTTGTTCATCAACGATATCATATCTAATCTTCATCGGGTACAGATGACTTAAAGCTATTTAGTGAATATAAATCTGAGACAGATTGTGAACATCTACAGGCAGCATTAGATACTATAAATCTCTGATGTGCGAATAATATAACACCATTAAATGCAACAAAATGTCGTGTACTGACATTCACGAGGAAGGTAATCTCGATAAAATATAACTATAAACTGGGTAATTTAACACTACCAATGCCAGAAGACAAAGAAGATCTTGGAGTTGTTTTTGATCCTGAATTATCTTTCATACAGCGTTTCGAAATGACTAGTTTGTCTGTCTATAAAGGCCTTGGACTTGTCATACGTAAATCAAAAGGGTTTGGTGGCTTGCATACGCTTAGAGTGCTTTATGTTTCATTTGTTAGATCGCGGGTGGAATATGCAACAATAGTATCGAATCCCATTTATAATGTGCATAATTGGTCATTAGAAAAAATACAACGACGATTTGCAAAACCAGCAGTATACCTATTTAATGGTGAATATGCAGTAAGAGGCATTCAAAACAATATATATTACTTGCACGTCTCAATCTCTCAGAGATTGCAAAATGTACAATTTATCTTTTTTTTTTGTATAACGTGGTTATTAATTTAGTTGACTGTATATGGATATTAAACCAAATTAATTTTAAAGTTCCAAGAATAGCATCACGTCACAACCACAAATATCCTACAGATAATATCAATATTATGATAGCATTCCCTCTATATCAAATGACTTTAAGCTATTGCAACTTGGAGGACAATATTCATATTTTTTCTTGTACTATTAAAAAAATTAAAAAGTTCTACTTAACGAGTGAATGGCAATATTTTAATTTGTATAATTTCGTGTAATTTACATTATTTTTATTGCTAACGTGTATTGTTATTATTATTGTTGACAGCAATATTTTAAATCGCTAAATGTAACATATTTTCAGTTAGTGGTAACTTATTATTATGTATTATATTAATGTTTACTATTTTCTTCGTAATATTTATATTTTTACTTTAATTGTTGCTAGATTTTCTATATATTGTTATTTGTGTTGTATTTAAATGAGTTCTGTCTGTTGAATATGTGTATGACCACCAAATAAATAAATAAATAATAAATAAATAAATAAATAAATAATAAATAAATAATAATTAAATAATAAATAAATAATAAATAAATAATAAATAAATAATAAATAAATAATAAATAAATAATAAATAAATAATAAATAAATAATAAATAAATAATAAATAAATAATAAATAAATACATAAATACATAATAAATAAATTAATAAATAAATACATAAATACGTAAGTAAATAAATATATACATAAATAAATAAATAAATATGAATAAAATAAATTAAATAAATAAAATGAATAAAATGAATAAAATGAATAAAATAAATAAAATAAATAAATAAGCAAAATAAATAAATAAAATAAATAAATAGAGTTATTAGGTATTAACTTTATTAATGAAGCTTCAAGCACAAACACTGACGTGGATTTCCACAAAACACCAAAACACCAGCAGTCGACGCGCGTTTCGCCATCAAAGTTGGCATCAACTGTCGATGATTAAAACTAACCTTGTGCTAACAATACATTTATACCTAAACTATCATTCCGGTTCAGTGAACCTTGACTCACTAACCAATAGAGCAGACTACAGTCTGGCCGGCAAAAGAAGGCAGGCGAAAAGAATGTGCTTTCTGCATTCCATTCTGCATAAAGCATAAATGAAATAAATGAATTAGTGCATGACAAATTTTTGTTATTGATTGCATTCACACCTACTCATTGGGATATATACTATACTTCTAGTATATATTTTGCAGAAAGGTGGCGACTTCTCGGTAATGCTCTTCCTTGCTGGAAGATTGGACAGTATATGAGATTGGCCCTCCGTCATTATTCATATTATTTTTACACTTTGTAATTTCCAAGCTTTCAACTGCATCCAGCTGTCTAGAATTTGTTGCATTCCTAATTAATCTAAAATTGCTAATATACATTTTATGGTGTGTTCTCAAATGCATGTTGGGCAACAATAAACATCTGTTCTTCCATATTTGAGATGAGCCATATGTTCCTTGAATCTAGTTTGTATTGATCATCGTGTTTGTCCAACATACTTTTGATTACAGTCCTTACAACTAATTTCGTAAGTCCCCGACTTTTTGTTTCTTCCAATTTTGTCTTTTGGATTGCTAAAGGTTGTCGTAGTTTATTTACTAAAGTAAGTAGAAAGTTAGAATCCACAAAGGATAGAAAACATATCAAACAGTATTGTGAAAAAATTGTTTTTATTTAAAAGCTAGTAACGGTAATCAGGTTGTTATTTTATATAATGAGGAGTATTATAAAAGGGTAGACAACCTGATTAATAATGGCTCTTATACACTTTCCATGGAACTAGTATTATTATTATATAATATTCCTATTTTAAATATAACACTTATCAAGTAAAAACTAATCTACTTTTAATTAAAAGTTTAAAATACATTATTAAACAAAACAAAAAAATATTGTTCCAGTTTACAGCAGAACAGATTAACAACCATACATTTCAAAGCATTTTAAAGCCAAACATATAATAACTAAATATAAACAAGCGAAAAACTTACCGTGTGTCCCTTATTTTATTTCGTTTTCTTGCTTTTGCCTTTATTGCCCTGATTGGCCAGAAACAATTTGACATTTTTCGGTGACTAATACGACGATTTGTTAACAGATTAAAGAGTTAACTTGTAAAGTGAGATTGTGTAATAGAAAATAATTGTTAGGTAAATGGAGAAAATTGTCACTCGCTTGCGGTAATGTGGATTTTTAACAGATTAACGAGTTAGGTATCATAAAGAGATATTTATAAACAACAAAACAACTGCCACATGGTAAGTTTTTCATTTACTTATTATATTTAGTTATTATATTTTCTGCTTTATAGTGTTGGAAATATATGAATATTTTTCTGCGGTAAACTTGAACTGAGGTGTGTTTGATAATACATATATTAAACAACTTGCATATATTTATTTCCAACAAAAAAAAATTCAATCTCAAATAATTTTAGAGAGATGATGTTATATTAGTTAAAATACACGTTTCTATAAATTGGCGACTTAGGTCTTTTTCATTAATAAAAATTTCAGTACCAGCCAAAAAAAGGTCACAAATGGCTATTTCGTCTATTTAACAAGAACATGTGTCAGTTTGATGTGGTTCTATGTCGAATTTATTTTCCTAGAACGAAAAATACTTTGTCCCACAAACCGTTCAACTAATAATATTCATAAATTCCAATACAGGAACCGTTATATATAATAATCTAGATAGTTTAGATTTGTTGTATTTTCTACATTATATAAGTATAAATAAAAAATTATTATAACAACACATACAGCACCAAATTGTATATATGTAGTCGTAAGTATATTGATTTGTTTCATACTAATCTCTTTTGTTAAATAACATTATGAAACTTGATGCCTCGTGACGGTCGTCAGTTTAATAACAGTTCAGCAAAACGGGTTCATTTCGTAAATACTGCAAATGGAGTTTTATCCCCACATGTACTGCTTTTATAACTCTTGAACTCTTTTGTAATTGGAGGAAATGTAAACACATATAATGTGTTGAAAGATGAAAGCTTAATAAATATTTGCAGTCGAAAATCTCTGTAATTATGATTGAAATGGTTGATGTAGTATAAGTATACCCTCTGCCTGTATATACCGGTTTGTCTTAATTAGTTGCAAGAATGGTGGGAAGTTCCAGCTTCAGAATATTACATTATTTAATTGACAACTTGTGTTATCAACAATAAGATAAAAAGTATTTTAATGTCAATTTAAATATCCACACCACGGTAATATAACTCTAGTACCCATAGAATGTGCAACAGAGAACAAACACACATCCAATATCCCAGTATATTGAGATCCATTTATGTTTCCTTAAAAATCTTAATTTCTGAGCAGCGCCAGCGGATCAAAGTACTTTTGTTTAAAGCCGACGCAACATTACAATTTACGTAACATTATCTAGAAAACCGGACACAATATGTGGAAATAGGGAAAACTTTAAACGATGATGAGAGGGTACGTTTTTATTTTTGATTTTTAAAAAAAACTTGATTAATAAAAGTTTTAACTCTTGAAGAATATTATTTTTCTCTGACCAACTATTCCGATCATCATCATAGATAGATATAAATTATTTTTACCATTAAGAGATGGAGATGGAAACAATAATAATACATTTTTGAAATCAAGAGGAAAATCTCTATCTGAATTGATAAAAATATGGGGGGCCTTCCATTTTAAAGAAACATACGGTTAGACTGTATTTTTTGTATCAAATGTTTAATTGTTTTTCTGATTAGGTATTAGGAATCTTCTGCAAAAGACTTAAAATGTTTTATCAAGGTTTTTTTCTGAAATTAAAAATAAAGAAATTATGGGGCAGTTCAAATTATAGTTTGACAATCACTGGCGTGTAGGTTTTGTTACTTCTTTGAAGCTTATTTTAAGTTTTACTAGAACATCGAGATTATTATAGAGAAACATTGTAAAATCTTTATGTTAAATTTCAATAAAACCTGTTATATAACAAATAAATAGTAAGTATAAATAGTATAAAAATATTTTTGTTTGATAAATTATTTAAGTTTATATTCACGTTTTACTACAATGTTTTTAGTATTCGTTAAAGGAAAAAGTCCAAAAAAGCTGCATTTTCTTTTACACTTTAATTTCACCGTCTAATTAACGTCTCAAAAGTCCGCGGTGATCCGTTGTACGCACAATTTTTTTCGATGCGTAAGAGTGCTACATAAGTGTTTTTTCGCAAATATCTCCATTTCTTTTAATTTTATGAATATGCTATTATAAAATTGAAAAATTAGAGAATTTTCTACAAAAAGGGTCCTTACTCATGTTGTCATATGAGTTATAGTTTTCGAAATAACTTGATGTCAGTTATTACTAGGGCTGTCAAAAATGTTCCGTGAGACAGTGGCGTATGCGAAATTAACTAATACGAGAAACAACAAACTGTTACAATTTATAACAATGTATGTAAAACTTACCCTCTTAACTAGCTTGATGAACTAGCTTGCTTATCACAAACTGGAGAAGATGTGTAGCCATTTTGCAGCATCAGGTATGTTTCTATGGTTGTCTCCATGAGTGATGTTCGCTTTTGTGAAAATATATTCTTATATTTTGAAAACGACTGTTCGACATCTACTTATGTAATACACGCATACGTAAAATAGTCTTTGAACGCACATAACGGATCTGGGGCTGTACCATCACATATTCGTCTTAATTTGGTAAAGTCGGTGTCTTTATTTAACACACTTGCGAACTTTTTTTTAACGCGCTCATTTTTTGCATCACCTATAGCGTGTAGCAGTAGATTTACTTCGTCCACTATTTGCAGTGACTCCGCTAACGACAACGCACTGTTTTCTAATTTTTTTATGCTTTCATGTAATGGTTTATAGTTCTTCGCAATATTTTTTAAAGCTGTTTCAATGGAAATATCTTCGAATTTTGTCTGGCTTTCCTTAATAGCTGCAGCCTCATCTGGATTGAATTGGAGTATCACAGCTTTTATTTGTTGGAAATATTCAGCATAATAAAAAGCTGCCTGCAACCATGTTTCCCAACGTGTATCAATCGGCTGTGGTGGTTCAGGAATACCGGGACACTTGCTATGAAATACACGGAGACATTTAGGACATTTAAGAAACACTTTTTTTTGTACTTGCTATTAATGCACCCACCTCTGGAAAACCTTTTCGAAAAGCTTCTGCCACAAAATATAAAGCATGCACTTTACACATAACATGTATAAACGTACAACCTTGTTCTTGCAAAGAACGGCCTACCGAACGCATTGTCACGTCGCCATCAGTCACAAATATCAACACTTGACTTATTGACAGTTCAAATTTTTCTAACGTCTCCAGCACCACCCTGGTAATTGTTTCGCTAGTACACCGACTTAGTCTTTTGCTAGCTAGTACCAGTGGAACTGTCGGTTTAAGAGGGTCCAGTACTCGTACTATAACATTTAAAATAGAATTTTTTTTTACAATCTGTTGTCTCATCAACAGATAACCACAGCCGTATTTTTTAATTCACATTTCATCATATTTACCATGTCTACGTGTACAGTTGGTAGATAGTTGTGCGACTTGGTAACTTCACCTGGGCACTGTATTTATTCCAGAACTCTCGAAATGGTTGTATATCGAATGTGCAGCGGAACATCACAGGCAATCAACATTAATAGTAAATCAAACATAAACTGTGTTGTCGAAGGTACACCATTTTTTTTATCTTTATGGTGTACACTATTTACGTGAAGTCCACAATCACGCTTATTCCAGCACATCAAATCTTTCTCGCACACTTTACAAATTATTTTAGCACCATCATAGATTAAATCCGGGAATTCACCTACGAATTTATTCACTTTGTCAGCAAATGGCCGTTTTCTACCCCTGCGTACGTCTGCCATGCTTTATTATTAAATTAATATCAACAACACAATACAACAAATAAAATAAATACACAAAAACAATATGCAATACGCCCAAGTGACTTAACGTGTACACAACTCGAAAGCTAATAATAGACTGGACTGGAGAAAGAGTTTCGCGGTCAAGGTGAATGCCGGCGACAGTAAGTACATCTGTACTCTACAACCATGATGCACAGAAACGATTTGCAGCTTAAGTTATGACTTTTTAGACGTTGTATAGTACAATGAAATTAATGTGTAAAAAATTCAGCTTTCTTGAACCTTTTCCTTTGCACGATATATTTTTTTATCGAAATGCACTGGACTATTAGTCAGGGCCGGCAGTACCCAACGAGCTATACGTGTTTTTGCACAGGGCGGCAAAAGGTAGTTTTTAAATAAAAACTTTCAAAGAATGCCGACAATTAACAGAGGGAACAATTTGGGCATTACGTTTTTCTTTATAATAAGTAAAAATAGTCAGTATAAATGTGTAACTTCATTTAAAAAATCATTATGCTTCTATAAAGTATTCTTAATTAAGTAATTGTTTGCACGAACATCAAACGAAAATAAATAAATAATAATGTCAAACATACCATTAAATACAAGGATACTTTGATAAATTTGGAATAAAACACAAAAGCTGCGTGGAAAACTACTGTTCTTTAGTTTTTACAGTAATTTTTGCAATAAAAATTGTGCCCGCTTGTGCAAAAATGCTATATGCACCTCGGAAGTAATGTGTGTCTCTTGCATATATGGTGCAGCGATAACGGCACTAAAACACTCACTTTACTCCCTTGGTGCATAATAGAGTTGATCGATTTTCAAGAATCGGGTTAAAAACCGATTTTTTTTTTATAAATTTGTAAAATTCGAAAACCAGTTTTGGATACTAAAAGGTGTTTCAATAAGAACGCAAGATCTGAATTGCGCGTCAGTTTGGCTGTCATGATGTCACATGATTATGACATGCCAGGTTGATAGGAGACAGATGGGAGTTAGTAAATATGGAGTATTACTCGATAGAATACCGCGTCCTGATTGTTAAACATTATTATCAAAATGGTGAAAGTTTGATTGCCAGAATTCGTAAAGTGCCTCCAATTTTCGGTCGCAATAATTTCCCTCATTCATATACTGTGAAAAAAAGTACTGGTTCGGTTAGTGTTATGAAACACCCGACATAAACTGGTAGAGGTCGTTCAAAACATCACGGCAGTTCTCGAGAGCATGACCGAGAGTCCAGGGACGTCGATTCGTCATCGTGCACAAGAATTGGACTCTTTAGCGTATTCTCACTAAAGTTTTGCATCTCCATACCTACAAAGTCCAATTAACTCAACAACTTCTGCCAACAGCACAGCAAAGAGAATTCACCAATTGGATCCTTGAACAACAAGAAGTGAATGGCGATTTTGCGGTCAAAATCGTTTTCAGTGATGAAGCCCATTTTCACCTCGATGGCTCCTTTAATAGGCAAAACTGTCGCATTTGGTGCTCAGAAAATCCACTAATGATTCATGAGAAAGCAATGCATCCAAACCATGTCACTGTTTGGTGTGCATTGTAGTCTGGAGGAATCATTGAGCCGTTTTTCTTCGAAGACGAGGCAAATAATGCAGTAACGGTGAATGGCAAACGTTATTGTGCTACAACAACCCAGTTTTTTGTGCCTCAATTGAAAGATATTGCTCTCAACGACATGTGGTTTCAGCAGGACGATGCTACTTGCAATACCGCCCGTGAAACATTGACGGTCTGGTGACTAGAATTGGCCGCCACGCTCTTGCGATTTAACACCTTTGGACTTTTGGCTGTGGGGTTATCTAAAGTTACAGGTTTATACCAACAAGCCTGCGACCACCAAAGCATTGAAGGCCGAAATTAGACGCTATATCAACGTATGCAACACCGTTATTCAAAATTTCGCCCAAAGATACCGCCAACAAGACCGTTGCGGCCACTTACCGGATGTGTTGTTCCATACATAACTCCCAAATGACTACATTATCTAAAGCTGCAAATCGTTTCTGTGTATCATGGTCGTAGAGTACAGATGTACGTACTGTCTCTGGCATTCACCTTGACCGCGAAACTCTTTCTCCAGTCCAGTCTATTATAAGCTTTGGAGTTGTGTACACGTTAAGTCACTTGAGCGTATTACATATTGATTTTGCGTTTTTATTTTATTTGTTGTACTGCATTGTTGATATTAATTTAATAATAAAGCATGGCAGACGTACGCAGGGGTAGAAAACGGCCATTTGCTGACAAAGTGAATAAATTCATAGGTGAATTCCCGGATTTATTCTATGATGGTGCTAAAATAATTTGTAAAGTGTGCGAGAAAGATTTGATGTGCTGGGATAAGCGTAATTGTGGACTTCACGTAAATAGTGTACACCATAAAAACAAAAACAAAATTGGTGTGTCTTCGACAACACAGTTTATGTTTGATTTACTATTAATGCTGATTGCCTGTGATGTTCCGCTGGACATACTCGATAAACAACCATTTCGAGAGTTCTGGAATAAATACAATGCACAGGTGAAGTTACCAAGTCGCACAACGTTATGTAACTATCTACCAACTGTACACGTAGACATGATAAATAAGATGAAATGTGAATTAAAAAATACACGGCTGTGGTTATCTGTTGATGAGACAACAGATCGTAAAAAAAATTCTATTTTTAATGTTATAGTACGAATACTGGATCCTCTTAAACCGATAGTTCCACTAATACTAGCTAGCAAAAAACTAAGTCAGTGTACTAGCGAAACAATTACCAGGGTGTGCTAGAGACGTTAGAAAAATTTGAACTGTCAAAAAGGCAAGTGTTGATGTTTGTGTTGTGTTGGCGCCATGACAATGCGTTCGGTAGGTCGTTCTTTGCAAGAACAAGGTTGTACGTTTATACATGTTACGTGTAAAATGCATGCTTTACATCTTGTGGCAGAAACTATTCGAAAAGGGTTTCCAGAGGTGGATGCATTAATAGCAAGTACAAAAAAAAATTCTTAAATCTCCTAAACGTCTCCATGCATTTCATAGCAAGTGTCCCGGTTTTCCTGAACCACCATAGCCGATTCTTACACGTTGGGGCACATGGTTGCAGGCAGCTTTTTATTATGTTGAATATTTCCAACAAATAAAAGCTGTGATACTACAATTCAATCCAGATGAGGCTGCAGCTATTAAGGAAAGCCAGACAAAATTCGAAGATATTTCCGTTGAAACATCTCTAAAAAATATTGCGAAGAACTATAAACCATTACATGAAAGCATAGAAACATTAGAAAACAGTGCGTTGTCGTTAGCGGAGTCACTGCAAATAGTGGACGAAGTAAATCTACTGCTACACGCTATAGGTGACGCAACAAATGAGTGCGTTAAAGAAAAGTTCGCAAGTGTGTTAAATAAAGACACCAGTTTTACCAAATTAAGACAAATATGTGATGGTGCAGCCCCAGATCCGTTAAGTGCGTTCAAAGACTATTTTACGTATGCGTGTATTACATCAGTAGATGTCGAACGGTCGTTTTCAAAATATAAGAATATATTTTCACCAAAACGAACATCACTCATGGAGATATCTTCCCCAGTTTGTGATAAGCAAGCTAGTTCATTAAGCTAGTTAAGAGGGTAAGTTTTACATACATTGTTATAAATTGTAACAGTTTCTCGTATTAGTTAATTTCGCGTACGCCACTGTTCCACGGAACATTTTTGACAGCCCTAATTACAACTCAATAAATATTTCAATACTTTGCTACAGAAAACCATGCTTTATTGAACCTTGAAATATTGCGCTCTTATTGAAACACCCTTTAGAATTAATATGTGAAAATTGATTAATTACTTAACTAACACTTTGACTTGAAATCTCCTCGAACATAGCATATTGTAGTAAAAGTTTACTGTAAAACTATTCTTCATGAGTCGGGTGAATGATTTACATGAAAATTCACTCATTCTATTATGCTTAGAGCTCGGAATTTTATTTAATTTTAAAATGTTATTACGTAAACTAGTTTTACCGGAGAACGTTCGGATTTTTACGAATTTTAGTTATTTCAGTTTTATTTATTTATTTGGTTTTGTATAGATGGAGTATATTTTATTTCGTTATATTTTTGTAGTTCTATAAATATTGAATAAATTGAAAAATTTTAATATACATAAGTAGAAATATTTTGTTTACTGTTTTAATTTTTTTTTTTTTGTAAAAATTCGAAAACCGGTTTAACCGATTTTTTTTGGAATATTGAATTTTGAAAACCGGTTTTTCTATAAATAAGTATTAACACAAAACAAATAAAAAATATAGGTTGAAGTCGGATGTGACTGCTGCCCCAACGTTGCTATTGTCGTTCGAATATTACGATACTTCCGATAAGTGTGGCTAGTGGTGAACACAGATTTGCCAAATTAAAATTAATAAGAACCTGTTTAAGCTCAACAATGATTGAGGTTCGTTTGGTGAACTTGATGAACTGTTTCAATCAAACATAAATCTGATGAAAATTCGGATTATAAAGAACTTGTGTTAGAAGTTCGCTGGCCTTAAAGCCTGAAAAGTTCATTTTATTTTGAACTTGAAAAATTCACTACAGCCACAAAATCCGAAATTTAGTAGATATGTAGCCTATGCAATCTGTTATTATTATTTATGGGACGACAAAGATCAAAATTGCCGCAGGGCGGCAAATTGGCTCGCGCTGTCTCTGATTTTAATGACAATAAAATCATACTTTTTAGCTCTCGATGTAATTTAATTACGAACTGGGAAGTAGTGGATTTGTTTAATTGATTGAAAGAATACTGCCTAGCTAAAGTTCGGTCAAATATAGGGTAAGAGCGTCCTGTTCGTAAGAATGTATTTTTTAGAAATATGAAATGTTTAGAAAATTACGATAAATTACAGTTGACAGTTAACTAATATCTGACAGTTTTTTCTTTGTGGGGATTTCGATCAGGTATAACTAATTTTATTTTTTTTGTAACGTTTCGGTTTACTACACCATCATCAGAGAATTACAATTAATATATTTTAAAAACATAGTGATGGTTATTTCACATTACAATTTACTTACACTATTAATTATTAGGTATTTGTTTTAAATTTTGTTACATGTTATTAGATTGTCTTTTTTACCGCAACTGAGATATTTTAACATGGTTTGTATGCTTTTAAAGTTTTGTTTATATTACAGAGATAACGTTGGAAATGTATACATATGATTTATTGTAGATTTTTTGCTTAAATAATGAATATATAAGATATTTTATTTAAAAAAATTATTATTTTGCATCGGTAAGATGTAAAAATTGATTTCATGTTGTAATGTACCCCAATCATTTAATTAAGTTAAAATTGGTTTCGCTTAAATTTTCTATATGAGTACGATTATTTATGGCGTTCGTATGTCTTTTTATTTGCAGCATTTCATGTATGTTTCATCGGTTATAGTTAGGTTCTTTTTCTAATATTTGTATGTTGTTAAAATTAAATCAGTGGTTTTGTTCTATGGCGTGTTTGGCTAGTGCTGTCATGTTTTGGTTTTGAGTTTTATGCTATATTTGTGATTGTATACTCTTTTATGTAGATATTGTTTAGATTGGCCTATATAGGTACCATTACAGTCGTTGCAGTCGATCTTGTATATAGTGTTAGTTTCGTCTTCGGTTGGTAGTCTAGGTTTAAGTTTTGTGAAATTTTCTTTCGTGGTATTGTGTGGTTTATGGGCTATTTTTATATTGTGTTGTTTAAATACGTTTACTATTTTTTCGGATACTGTTGGTATGTATGGCATGCATACATATTTATTATTACTATTATTTGGTGTGTGGGTTGTTTTATTATAGGTTTTGTGTATTCCTTTTTTTATTATTGGTTCATAAAAGTGTTTAGGGTAGGAGTTTGCTTCTAGAACTTTTTTGATTTTTTTCAGATTATTTGGTCTGTATTTTGGATATGAAAGTTGGATGGCACGATCTGTTAAGTTGTTGATGACGCTTTTTTTGTAGTTGTTTGGTGTGTGGGATTTAAAGTTTAAGTATCTTTGCGACCACACTTCTTTTGTGTACCAGTTGGTTTCGATAATACCGTCCTTATTGTATTTTACTGTTAAATCTAAGAAGTTTGTGCTATTGTTTTGTTCTATTTCCTTAGTGAATTGTAACTTTGAGTGAAAATTATTGAAAATATTAACCGTATATTCTATTTTATCTCTTGGTAAGCAAATGATGCAGTCATCTACATATCTTTTGTAGAATTTTGGTTTATAGTTTAGTGATTAAGTTAACATAATTATCTTCTGATACACATTTAATTAACTGTTTATATCAGTACTACTAGTATAATAAAAATGTGATTTACACAAAAACAAAAAAAAAAGTTTTGCACCTACCTGGACCTGAAGTATGCAAGTAGTAATCAAAAGTCCAATACAAGCTATTGCTGATACCGACAAACATGACAAGTAAAGAGCGTGTTTCAAGCGAATGCAGTATCGCTGATAAAGAGTTTCCAACTCCATACCATCCACTGAAACAGAAAAAAATCTATATACCTCTTATAAAACAAAGAGCTAGATTTATAACTTAGTAAGAGAAAAGTATACTTATGTACTTGTTATATTAAATAAAAATAAAATGTTTACATTTTTAAAATCTCAAAATACCTTTCTGCGTCTAAATTTAATAAAGGCTCATCGTAACAGACCTTGATGCATTTTTGTATATATAATTTTCAATACAAGTTAGGAATACTGAATCTATGATGTGCACATATAGCCCTGACTATAGTGTTTTGAATTCAATGTTTATACTTGCTTTCAATTATTTTAATGTGTCAACATTGATTATAAAAATAATTTGCCAAATAATGGTAAGCTTTCAAAATGCAGGTTTGATAAAGTAAATAAATATAACTGATTTTTGTAATTTCATCAATTGAGGTAAATTTTAATACTTGATGAATTAATAATATTCTCACATGTTTGCTATCTCCACAAACACCTATACTCCTAGATTCGTTGATTGAAAGTCCAGATAACCCATACTACTTTATTGATCAATTAATAATAAACAACAATCGATTAATGAGTGTCTTAACTATAATCACGATTAAACACTTGTAAGTCTCTTTCTTATTCTTTATTCGTTCACTTTCAACTTAAGACTAAGACTCGGGCCAACGTACGTCTTATTCATATATCCATTCACGCAGTCTAGAACATTCCAGAACATTCCCCGCTGTTCTCGTACAAATCCAGTCTCATCTATTCAGTCTGTACAGTCCAGTGGCGTAACACTGCCCCCTCCTTAAGCCTGAACGTCCCAGTCAGGCAATTCATTGTTCCCTGCATACTTCGCTAGTCTCTCTATGTCTTTAATTCTTCATCTTTAATTTTGAACTTTGCCGAATTTGGTATACGACGTCGTTTATTCTGGTGACGATAGTATATGTTCCTTCTCAAGACGGATGCAACTTCGAGGATCTGCCTTTCTTTTGTTCTGTGTTTTATAGCCAAACCATATTTTCCGCCTGTTACCCTCCTGAATTAGCCTTAAGATCATAACGAGCATTCATACGGTCACTTGCTATTGCAATTCCCTCAAAAGGAGCTTCGACGTTATATTGCTTCATTGGGCCCTTACTTCTTGTCTGTGGCCCCATTCTTGCCGCGCAAACATCACATTGGCGGTACCAAGCCTCCACATCTTGACGACTGTTTACTCAGTAGAATCGATCTCTTATTTTTGTCAGGGTTTTGCTAATGCTAAAATGTTCACCAAACGTTCCACTATGCACTTGCTGAAGTACTTTTGCTACGTGACACCTGGGGATTACCAGTTTCAATGTCAAAAAACTATTCGTTTAATATTCAATTTAAAACCAAGTGTAAGCTGTAAACATAGTTTCAAAACAAATAAATTACTTACAACGACATCTATTTATATTTATAAATGTGTATGCTTCGTAAAAAAATATTTACACCATTTTAAAAAAGTCTCATGTCATCATAGCTTTATTACGAGAATCAATGACCTGATACCATCTCATAATTCTACATTATTTGAGAAAGCGCCAACCTATTGCTGTATTAAACTATATAATTCTTTGCCGCTTGAATTAAAAAATACCTAACAATTTTAATTCATATAAACTTCAAATCAAAAATTTGTTAGTGGATGGTGAATTTTATATGTTGATGCCTTTTTAAATAGATAGATCTATATTTGCCTATAGCCACCTTTATATTATGTATATGTAGATTTGTGTATAATACGTGTATATATGTGTATATACAGTGAGGTCCATAAGTAACTGATAAATTCATTATCTATGTAATTTACAAGTTGTGAGTAAAATCGTGAAACACGTCAATTTTTAATTCTAAAATGCAACATATTGCAACACACTTTTGGGCAGATAGTTGCAACTTTTTTTAATAATCACAAAACTGATTAAAGTTGTTTTACTGGTATTTGTACATTTATTTGCAAAACTTAGTTTTCGAATCCTTTAACTGTAATTATTTCTTAATATTATGTGATTTTTAGCAAAAATTCAGTCTTCTAATCGTAAAAGTCTAGAGTGTTATTTTTAACACAATGTGAGTGGTACATTAACTAAATTATTAGAAAAAATATTATACGCATAATTTAAGTATCAATTTACAAATTGTGGTGTTAAAAATATACACTAATATAAGTGGAAAAATGTAAGAGTTTCTTGGGTCTGTCCTAAATCAACATTACATGTTAAATTTTTTCCACATTGTATCATAAATTTCTTATAATTCTGATAAATTCGATTACATGATAATATGTAATATGTATTGTGTCAAATTGCCTTTAGTAATATAGTTATATTACAAAAACAAACATTGAGCACTGTGGACTATATATACACGGACGAGTGGCGAGTATTAGAATGATTTAATATTTCTTATCGTGTAGTGAATCATATGCCAAACACCGTTCCGGAAAGTAACTAATTAACGCGGTCGTATAAAACAAGGCCAACTGCGGAACAGGGGAACACGTGCTTAGTTGCCTAGAAACTTTCCCGTATTTTAGCCTAAGGATGAAAATTGAGTTAACCAGTCAAAAAAATCCGCGTCTCATTTTTGGAAAAATTGAGTATCTCTTAAATTTTTTTAAATACATAAGGGGGCTTGAAAATCTCCCTGTACATCTTGGAATGCAAAATGTGTTTCAACCATTTTATAAATTGCCAATGATTTTTTCCTCACAAACTTTCAAACCGCGTTCCAATCAGTTAACTCTGGCCTAAATTTAGGTGGTTCTTAAATTATAAACAGAACAGCAGTGCATTAAAAAAATTCAACTCTCAATGCAAAGTTATTTCGTCTATTTCAAAGAATCTTTCAATCAGTCTCTACATACTCAAACAAAATTGCAAGCAATTTCATTCCAGTTTGTTGTTTTCCGCGAAAAATTGTTTCTGCCAGTCTAGTCCAGATGGGCGCCTTTGATTTCTACTGGAACAATTGGTTTAGTAGATTTTTGCACTTATAAAAAATGCCTAAATTTCTATTTGTCTTTATTGCTCATACTGTACTCTCAAATGTCTGTCTCTTTCCAAACTATAATCGAGTTTATGTAGTAGAACACGACGGTACTACTTCCTTCTTACTAGTGTATCGTTCTGAAGACAACATCTCTAGTTCAGCGGTCTGGTAAATTTTTTTTTGTTTTCTGGTGTTATCGTGTAATTTTATGATCATCATTATTTAAAAAGTTGCTGTATTGATTTAACGTACCTTTGGCTTTGGGCGAATTTGCTTTTCGGTGATCAGTTCACCTTGGTTGTTATTTAGAACAGCCATCATTAATATTGATTAGTATCGATTTATCGTGCCTTGTTGGCAATTTATCTAATATCTGTCTGATATTGTAATAATTTCGTGTACTAATTTAAACTAACTTTCGGTTACTGTAAATTTTAAATTTACCCGGCAACGGATATCGCCATTTTTGTATCGTAGTTAGTTGTTTTCTGCTTTTGTCTGTTGATGTTTTAGGTCACTTGGCTACGTTGGTAGCTCTGTGAACAGTGGTTACTAGTGACATTTGGAGATTGGTACCCATTTTTGGACTAAACCTATTTGTTTACAACCTTTGTGAGAATTACCTAATGTGGTGCATTTGTTTTGTGGTGGATCATTTTATACCAGTGCATATATTTACCAACCAGACCTCAATAACGTAAGGTTTTTCTAAATTTAAAATATCGAGTGCTTACTTGAACGTTTACTTAGTATTTAATCAGGAACGCTGCTCTAGTGGAACCTTGCCTAGTTCTTTGGCAAAGATACCTGCCTAGTTATCTGGCAATTGATTAACTTTTGATTATCTGCAGTAAACATATAGTCAAGCTATATATCTTTATTTAACTTTATCTGGAATTTATTATTACCTCTCTACGAGGAACTAATAAATAATTTAATTTACCTTACCTTTAATTTGAAAATTATGATACTGTTTTATATTTAGCAAATATTTATTTACGTTATCTTTCTAGTTGTCTGTCTGTATACGGACATTCTAAATTCTATTTTCTTGAAGATTACCTTCTTTTAGTAAAAAATATCTTAACTTATAGTGAAACCTATTTCACTTTGTTTATTATCATAGCTACACCTAGTTTATTTGCTGGACTAATATTTTTTCTATTTAACGTAACTTTCATTGATACTTAAGTTAGTTGAAGTCTTCAACTTCCTAGAATATTGTGGGATACCAATCCTAGTTTGTGTTCCGTTCAAAAACGTCACTGTCCGGAATATAACGATAAATAGACACTAACCTCCAAATATCTATCTGGTTCCCAATTGTTTATAATAGAGTATTTTTAGTAGGTGAAGAATTTCTGTTTAACCTTTGGTCGATCTCATATTTATTAAGGTATTATTATGTTTACCATCTAAGTTAAAATTATCTTGTACATATTTACATTATCCAATATTGTTTATTATTTAAGTACTTTTGTTGTAATAACAGTCCCCAAAGTTAACGCTTTCACACTAAAAGAAAATATAATTAGAAATATGTGTCACATAAAATATGCAATCATTTATTACTTTATTAGATAAATATTCAATATTTACGTCGATATTAATTAAATCGCAACAGCTGTTTATAGTTTTCCTTTCAGAAGGGTTGCGATTGCCTTTGGTTGGTTTGACCTTCAGCTACTATGGTTAAAGTTTTCTGTCTCATAAACTTCCCAGTTGTCTAACATTAGGGAGACAACTTATCATACCGCACATAGATGGCGTTACGATCTTTTGGAAATAATTAATTTAAATCTCATTGTGTAATACATGTGTTATGTAGTACCATTAGACTATTCTTATAGTGGATTTTAATCATTAAATATTATTTGTGATATATTATGAATTTATTTTAGTTACTTTCATATCTTATTTTATAAAGTTTGATTTTTTATATCAAACTAGTTTACCTCCTTGATAGAGACAGGAAGATAAGCCATTTTAATAATCAACTTTGCACCGGCAACACCTCTTGGCAGACAATCGATAACACCAATCAACTTTTGAAATGTTATCTTAATTTACTAGTGTTGTGAACAACCATCAGGTAATACTAATAGTTTTAAATGATTTATTTTTCTTGTAAATTCTCTTCAAGATGTATATTTTTAAGGAAAAGTTAATAATTAATTTTTCTAATTTTTTGTGAAGATGTGACACATGTTCTAATATGTTTCTATTTATTCCTTTCTTAAATACATAGTCTAAAGCCGGCTTATCTAATATTATCCATCCTTATATAATATTATTCATCGTTTAATATTATCCATCGTTAAAAATTATTAATCGTTAATATAATTTAAAAATCTGATATTATTGATCGCTAATATTAATCTGCGAAAGCTAATATAACTCATCGCTATAATATATTCATTGTTAATAGTAAATTCATCAGGAATTTCTTTTGTGAATTTATATTTCACACTTCCAATTTCATTTGGACATTAACAGTTGCACATTGGCAAATTAAAAAGTCACGATTCTTGGATCCAGAGGATTAGTTCCGTGGATGTTTTATTTGGATGACCAGAACTCATCTGTAACTGTAATGTGATATGCGCTCCACAATTTTGAGTAACGTTTCATTTCATCGGTAGACTATGTATTAAGAAACTAGGTGTCCATACCAGACGAGAAAACGTTAACTTCAAGACTCACGCCACCTTTCCATCACAGGTCAGCCTTCGCTGGAGTGTGGCAAGTTATTTTCTTTTAGATTGTGTTCGGTGAACGAGTTTCACCCACTCTTAATAAATTTTTGTATATATATTTGTCGGTAATTCAAGATTACCATTTTGTGTTGCTGTTGATTTAATAAATATTTAATTTTATTAATTAATTTTTTATTCTGTCTCTACCTTAGACAGAAATTCTGTAGATTCTGAGTTGGGGGGATGAAAAAAGTAATCACTGATAAAACTGCAGATGGCGCCCTTAATATAAACATATACTTTTTTATATTACTTATTCATCCTCGCCTACTACTCGTTGATAGAATTATTTGAAGTGAATAATAGTGAACCAAGGTCTCAAGGAAACAAGAAACGCACGGCCCTTGCCTCCCAAAAAAATCAGCTAGCCGCAGGCACAGGAAATTTCTTCGCTTTCCTTGTCAATAAGAATAGTTCTTATTGATAGGTAAAGTGAAGGCTTTTCCATAAATACCTGATTTGGTTTCCTCTTGTATTAAGAGTAATCCTAATACAGGGCGAAACTAAAATCACGGTACCACGGGGGTTCCCCCGGTTATATTTGACGACGTGGTAACCAGGTGTAACATTTGGCTACCGGGTGGTTAGATGTAACATTTGTTTAGTTTGCAATTTACTCTGTAAATTTGTATTAACTCTCAAATTTTGTCTACGTAGCTGGACAATTCAAACGTCACAGCTTTTTACTTTGTTTTGCCTATAATACTGATCTCATAAAACTCTCCCCTTTTTATGTAAATACCTGGACCAAGAGAAGAGGATAACTGGTGGATCGAACTGATCACTATATACTGGGTGGAGCAGGAAAACGATATTTTATACAACTGGCATTTCTTCTCAAGGGTAACTGCAGTACTGACAGTGGTGATTCAAACTGACACAGAACCCATTAAAAGCTTAGCCGTTGGTGAATTCTTCGCTGGACTAACCCATTTGAAGTTACGTAAGATCTTCGTCCCCAGTGAACATTTATATTTGGTCAGAACAATTTTTGTAAGAGATCAGTCATCTTTTTTTTTGTTTATTTCTTGGTCTTCAACCAAAACTAGGTTTTTTAACTAAAAGAGGCCATCTTGGCCTATGTAAATTTTTGTACATATTCATACCAATCTTTATTACACTTTTTATTAAATAATATCTTTTTATTCGACTTCCTTCCCAAAAGAATTCAAGTATTAACGTTATCTTTGCCTTTTAAAGTAAACTTATTTGGTACTTGCAAAAGTTCTGGCAAGATAGATTTTGGTGAGAACTCAAATCAATCTAAGCCCTTATTCACGACCTGCTAACTGAGCTACCGGTCAATAAGTACAACCCCCAGCTAATTGTGTTATGCCAGCAATTGGACGGGGGTGATGCAATACAATAAAGAAAACTGTTCCTGTTCCAATTTTAACAAGCTTTTATAATACTCGCTTACCAGATTTATTTAAAGAGTTTAATAAACTTAACACCACCCTAAATCCATAGGAAGTAATGCTTATTTCTCCAGAAAGAAATTAACCATGTTGAGTGGTTAGAAAACAAAGGCACATGTGAAAGTTCTCATATTGTGCTGCCGCTTATTGGACATAAAGTTTTCGCCCAAAAGAACAATCTAAATTTCAACAATAAAGTATACTTTTAATCCTCTTTATTTAAAATTAGCTCGGGTCAGTAAGTAAATTCCCTAAAGTTCTTTCAGCAACAGTATATTATATATAATACTCGCACAGGCTCCAATGAAAAAGATGCTGTATAACATGGCATTTAATAACATCCACAAAGGGCTGTCATTTGGCTCTTTCAGCTGAAAAGGACTTTTTCTTTAAATTAGGGATTCCTTTTGTATGGCTGTCTGTTATTATACCGATTACTACCGGAAAAGTTTAATCTGCTCTGTTATTAGTTGATACACAAGTTGTTTAGGTATTATATTTTCATCGTTTTTGTGACAGGTTATTTAATTATATATTTCATTTTACAAAACTCGTTTATACCATATTATGAACCGTTCTGTAAACTTTCGCGTAAATTATTGCTAAAATTGTATATTTTAGTGTAGGTAATATTTATTTTACAAAATAAAATAATCTAATAAGTAGTGCTACATTTTATTTATTTACCTATTTGGCCAACAGAAATCCACTTACAGGACAAAAATTAAAAAGTACAGAATAAAAAATTGACGTTCAAAATACATAGTATGAAATAAAGTAATAAGAAATAAATAATATTAACCTTAATAATTAATACGAAAATTTCTTGGCTGAATAGAAATCGAATAAAATCCGTCCATTTCTAGTCACGTGTAAAAATAATCAATCATAATTTAACTAAAAGCAATCCATAGGTCATAATGTTATGTCATAACAAATTCTTCATCTGCTCGTTCGTTTAATTTTACAAATTGTTGTTTTGATAGTATCTTTAATAAATAATATTGTATTGAATAATTGTTTTTTTTTCGTTTTTAAAGTACCTAATTATGTCTTCTTTGTTAAAAATAAATAGGAATTAAGCATATCAAATATTAGAATTGCAAAAAATTTTCTCACCACGTGCAATGATAAATCCTTATAATTTTTTCAAATAATGACCCTCAAGCTTGTTGCTTTAAGTTCCAAACTATCGGCTCATTATTAGAAAAAAATTATCACGCGATTATCATTGCTCTTGGTTCATTATAGCTGAAAATCAAATTAAAATTTAATAAATAAAGCAGATTAGTACAAAATATAGAAGAGCTTACAGAAGTTATGAATAGTTTACATATGTTGACAAGGCAGTACAATTAATTAATAATGAAATAAATGAACTTCAACATTTTCAAGGGACATTATCTGAACGTTATATGTGCCATTCTTTAAATTTTTCTTTTTTTTTGGGACTTACTACCACATGAATAATTCTTCGTTATCAAAAAAATAAAGTTAGTTACCCAGTATGTCACTGAAAAATAAATTTAGCAAATGTCTGAAATTTATGTTTTTTCAAATGTAATGGATTTTATCCTCCTCGAGGTACAGACAACAATATACTGCTTAATATGTTTGACCTTAAATCTTTCAGATTCAGAAGAGATGTTGTCGTTTTATCCTTTCTTTATAAATTAATTAGTCACAATGTTGATTGTTCATTTCTTTTAAGTATACTAAACCTATCGGTCCCGAGATTAGAATCCCGTCAAAACAACCTCTTTTACTGCGATGCTCCTCGTACAAACCTTATGATAAAGTCACCAATCTTTAATATGTGTAAAACTTTTAACACCATTTCGTCTTTATGTGATGCTAAAATAATTCATGTATATGAAGAAAACTGTGCTTATTAAATTAGGTTATTTCATAGCACTATAATATATTTTACTTTTATGTATGAGTTTTCTTGTAAACTCTTAATGTAATGTTAATGACTATGTGCATTGCAAATTTGTGCATTTTATATCACAGTATACTTAGTTTTAAGCTTTTCCTGTAATTGGGTGCTTTAACCTGTTGGAAATAAATTACTTATTATTATTATTATTATTATTAAAATATTTACTGAAAATTATTAATCCGCTATCCGGCAATACCGCATCGTATATCAAAAATAGTTAGCATTTTTTTGGAAAACTTTATGCAATTAATATTCATGATAGACATCTAATGGTGAGTTTTGATGTAGTTAGTCTTTTTACTAATGTCACAGTAGATAAAACTTTGATAATAATTGAAAACAAATTGTTAAATGATAACAATTTGGCGGAAAGAACTAAATTCATGGCTTCACATTTAGATATATTTAGGTTAAGTTTAAAAGTATTTGCACCAATCTTCAAGCAAATTAATCTGTGATTGTAAGAAAATGCAATCGCATATTATGTTGTCACTTCTGAAATAAATGTTTAAATTATTTGCGAACAGAAGAGTATCATACTCAATAGCCTTGGCAAGATCATCAATAAATAACAAAAATAGTGGAGGCCCAAGATTAGACCCTTGAGGGACTCCAGATATGGCTGCATATACGTCCGACCTAAACCCATTTTATGCCACGTATTGTAATATGTTATTATCTAATGAAATAATGTAATTCCTTGTTACTTGAGAACCCACAATCCATCAATTTTAATATTATTATAGGGTGATTAATGGTATCGAAAGCCTTTGAGAAATTTGTATACACCACATCTATCTGTCCCTGTTCATCTATGGCTTCGGATATAGACCAGAACTTGTATCCGTTAAGACACTTTCCTCAACTTTTTTTAAGATAGTTATTGTAAGCCTCACCGATTTGAACTTTATTATTGCTCTTATGCTTAATCTTTTAAAATCATCTAAATAAATACAATTATTAGTTTTACTGCATTTATCCCTACAGTAGTTTTTAAGTTTGATATTTTACTTCCTCACCCCTCAAAGTGAGGAAGTTGTATTCGTGAAAAATATTTTGAAAATTTTTATTGCATTTCTGAACGAATCTCGACGAATTATGACGATACACAAAATTTCAGACACAAAAATGTTCTGTCTGTGTGTCTTGTCTGTCTGGTTCGCGATAGCAGCTACAGTTTTTGAGACAAACCTTTTAAATTTGGTACACACATTCTAGAGGTCAAAGAAGTCATTGATGAGCAAAATTGGTCCCAATTTTTTAAACGTCAAAAACTGTGACATTTTTGAAACGTCAAAATGTGACTTTTTTTAAACGTAGAAAATCTGACATATTTGAAACGTCAAGAATTACTTTTATTATAAACTTCACCACACATCGAGTTTTACTACGGTGAGGAAGTCTAATCCCCAAGTAATTGGCAGCGGTTTTTTTATTAAATCAGGGGAGTACTATGCAGGATAGGTGCGTTTTATATTTTTATATGGGGGTACATGCAAGTCAAATATCGAATATAATTTGGTATAGAAACTTTCACAAGCCTGAAAATTCGTAGAGAAATTATTAATCAATGAAATTATTAATTAATGTTAAATAAAAATTCATATATAAACAGATAATTCGATTGACGATAATTATATGATTTGGCAGTATTATCTGTGAGAAATTGTTTGGTAAGTTTAGCTGATAAGGTAATATAAAGCGCCGGATGATGTAACATGGTGCATTATCGTGTATTACATTACACTTATGTTTGTCATTATTAGATCCAGCAACGTACTACCATTTACATTAGGAATTTAATTATTATTTTTTTAAGATCAATAAAATTAATACAATTTTTTATTAATTGAGATCTATCATCATTAAAAATAATTACATTGAATCGCCCATAATCATGATTGATGTGAAGTATACTGGTATACAAATTACCTACATAAATATATAGTATATATTAACTGCTTAAGTAACATATCAATTTGTTCATTAGTTAAACTGTTATCAGTAGCTAATGGATCAGCTCCGCCCTTGGACAGACTTGTTTCTTGAAAATTACGAACAGACCACAACAAAGTGTAAAAGTCAAGAACTTATTCACAGTATTTATATCATCTGATAACCATGTTTCAACTAGACCAATAAATGAAAACTCAGTTGTGCTAATTGAAGAGTAAAATTCATCTGATTTGGTAAGTAGACCACGAAAAAGATTATTATGGCGTGCTGTAGAGAGTAAACGTGTAGATTGGTGCTGGCAACATAATTTATTGTTACTGTGTTACAACAATTCTAAAATAGTCGCAAATTTGCAAGATTGTATAATTGCGTATACCAATTCTGATGATCTAACTTAACTTTTTCTAACAATGGCTAGTGGAGGGTCAAGAAGTCAGTCACAGGTTCATGCGGATCCTGCCATTGTAGCTGTTGTAAAGGAGGTGCTTAAGTCAAATGACTTTATGCAAATTTTATCTACATTAATACAAGAGGCTGTGAGTATTAAACTTAATGAATATATTGCTAAACAAGGACAATTAATGAGTGATTTGCTAAATAAAAATAAGCAGCTAGAGTCTGAAAATCGTGCACTATCCACACGGGTTGATAGAACAGAGCAGTACTCTAGAAGGATTAATCTCCGTGTATTTGGTATTGCTGAAAATGAAAAAAGAAGATGTTGATCAAATTATTCTGGATATATTTAACAATAAAATGGGTCTCAATATTTCACCGGATGCTATAGAACGATCTCACATAGTTGGGTTACGTAAAAGTGCTGGAAAACCTAGGGCTATTTCAGTAAAATTTGGAAATTACCGCAATCGAAAATTGGTTTATAACAACAAGAAGAAATTAAGATCGACATGTATTAACATTAAAGAAAATCTCATGTTATTAAGGTTACAAATATATAAAAAGGCCTGTGAAACATTTAACTATAAAAATTTTTGGAGTCTGGATGGTGCAATTTTTCTGAAGCATGGGGATAAATCATATAAATTTAATAAGCTCGAGAAGTTGGAAAACTTTGTTCTACATAATATAAAAAAATAATTTACCCGTAATGATAACTAAATTAATACAATGTTGTTTCTTAAAATATAGTCTTATTTAGAATTAAAAATTTTACTTAATACGCCTCATGTATTTACACATTACCATATGTTATAAAATCAGTCCTTTCGTTTTTACTGTTTAATTCTTTTTGCGGAGCCAATTCTTATCGTAGAATTATGATGACCGATACAGTATATAGACCAATCAAATTAAGCAAAAAATCAGGCCCATTTTCACGATAATTTCCAACCATTCCCGACCAATACCATACGATTCAGTTTTTTTTTTTTGAATTCTCATGGTCAATTTTGCCGTAAGTTATATAAGCAAGAATTTAATTTATAAACAATTAAAGTTGTGAAAATTATGAAAATCGATGTTTCTAAATATTCAACTTCAAATGCTGCGAAAACGGCAACAGATAGAGAAAAATTGCTCAGAACATTTTTTATAGAGCGTTAAATTTCCTTCAAAAAAGTCCACGGCGGCATATCTCTACGATGAATAGTTAAGGCGTTACAATGAGTTAAATGTTTATTATTTTTCTACTGCGTACTGGTCAGCTGTATAGTAGTCTAGTTTGGAACACCTGCTTCTTAAGAATGCTAGGAGCGTATATGTAGATACACTCGGGCACAGGGCACTATAGTACTTGGTATTATAACTTAATAATAATTTTCCAGGTCTTTGAGTATGCATAAAAGTATATAATAATTATATCTAAACCAAAGAAGTGATAAATACATTTGCTAACGTTGTAAAAATAAGAAAATTATGAAAGATTTACAGCAAGTCTACTTTAAAATGTTCTGCGCAGGCGGCCATTACGCGGCGTACGAGTCTGTTGATCGCGCATGCGCGTTACTTGTACAGCTGACTGATATACAGCAGAAAAATAATAAATATTTAACTCATTGTAACGCCTTAACTATTCATCGTAGAGATATGCCGTCGCGGACTTTTTTTGAAGGGAGTTTAACGCTCTATAAAAAATGTTCTGAGAAATTTTTCTCTATCTGTTGCCGTTTTCGCAGCGTTTGAAGTTGAATATTCAGAAACATCGATTTTCATCATTTTCACAACTTTAATTGTTTATAAATTAAATTCTTGCTCATATAACGTACGGCAAAATTGACCATGAGAATTCAAAAAACATACTGAATCGAATGGTATTGGTCGGGAATGGTTGGAAATTATCGTTTTGAAAGATCCTTAATTTGACTGGTCTAATATGATTCTGGTAAGTTTAATAATAATATTAACTTTAATTTTCGTTTAGTGGGACAGGACGATATTTTGAAATCTTTAAATGAGACAAAGTCAGATGCTGTTGGAAATGATGGTATCTCTCGTAATATGATCAAATACTGTACGCCAGCTCTTCTTTTACCCATTACACATTTAATTATTATATGTTTGGAAAGAGGCTACTTTCCAAATTCTTGGAAAAAGTCCATAGCGCGACCTCTCCCCAAAGTCACAAATCCAACCGGTTTTTCAGATTTACGCCCTATTAGCATTCTTCCATTAATGTCAAAAATTCTAGAAAAAATTGTGTACAAACAACTTTACCAATATGTCAATAAAAACCATATATTACCATCTAGACAATCCGGATTTAGAAGCGGATATAGCACTGCAACCGCTCTTATTAATGTTTGAGATGATATTTTGAGAAAATGGGATGAAAGAGAGCTGACAGCACTAGTGTTACTAGACTTTTCAAAAGCATTTGACACCATAAATCACCGCTTATTAATTTAAAAAATTAAAATATTATGGCCTAAATAACACCTCAATAGATTTTTTCGAATGTTTTTTTTTTATATGGTCGAACCGAGCAAGTTAAGATGGGCTCTAATATGTCTAATTCTGTTAATATTACCAGTGGTGTTCCTCAGGGGTCAATATTGGGCCCATTGCTTTTTTTAATTTACACATCCGATCTCACAAACTGTTTGAGTCAATGTGAAAATCATTTTTATGCTGATGACACTCAGATTTATTATTTGATATATCTAAAATACTTTACATATTACATTATAGAGATAGGGTAGAAGATGTCATCAGTATAAAAATACAAGACTTTAAGCTTCCGGTAATTAAATCTACAAAGAACCTTGGACTAATCATTGACAGTAATTTAAAATTCACGGAGCATGTTAGTAAGTGTTTACAAAAACCATACTGTTCTCTGAAATTCTTGTACTCAAATCGTACTATCTTATGTCAAAATTTAAAACAAATATTGTGTGAACAACTTGTTTTATCTTTCTTTAATTATTATGATGTAGTATATGGGCCATGTATTGACTCATTTGATGCATGGAGTATTCAGAAAATGCAAAATAACTGTTGTCGGCTCATTTTGAATTTGCGAAAGTATGATCATGTCTCGAGATAAATAACCTCTTTACACTGGTTGAATATGAATAATCGCCGATTGCTTCATTTAACTACATTATTTCATAAAACAAATGTAGCTAAAGTACCGAGTTACCTGAATTACAAGATCCAGCTTCGACAAAACTTGCATAATGCCAACATCCGCTATCCTAACAAAATTCATATTCCTAAACACTCAACAAAAAAATTTCAATGTTCATTTTCATACCAAATGCCTAATATTTACAACAATATCACTGACCAACTAAAACTAATGACTGTACACGCATTTAAAAAGAAACTTAAACATATTTTGCTATGTAAACAAAGAGAGGATACATAATTATTTGTTCTCTTGCTTTGGTATATATATTTATATGCATATTTATATAAAATATTTGTTAAACTAATTATTTACTCCCATTAATTATTTAATTTTTTTGAATAAAATAACTTTTTTTCTCTCTTATATAATTAGGTTAAAGTGTAAGAATAGTTTATAACTAAACTTTCGCCTAATGAGGAC
The DNA here is from genome assembly GCA_029963845.1 of Rhamnusium bicolor. NCBI lineage: Eukaryota > Metazoa > Arthropoda > Insecta > Coleoptera > Cerambycidae > Rhamnusium > Rhamnusium bicolor. Next base: position 1,563,787 of record JANEYF010004128.1, read on the forward strand.
CATTATTATTGGAATGAAAAATAATATTAACTGAAAATTTTTTTTGTTAATTATTATTTACTAACTTTTACAAATCTTATCACAGATAAGTATAACATATATCTTTTTTAAACAATTATTTTCCCGGCTATTTGCCAAAACGCTGAAACTTGGATTACAAAAAAAGATAATATGCACATTATGTTCAGTACTACTGACTCAATAATGTTATTTTTAATTTCAACTATTCTGTCTAATAAAACCAAAAATAAATAAAACACAAGGTACTCACCAGTTGACACTCACTCTAAAAAACTTTAAAATATCTACCGACACGTGTTTCTGCTTGCCTTTAGCTCGTCAGGGTAGCCGGCACATTTAAAGAATCCAAAGTAAGGAAACTTGTAAACCCCAATGTAATAAACATTAATGGCTTCAGAGAACAGAACAATTGAAATTATATAGTGGAAATACCCCTTATTAGGCCAATGAAATAATTTAAAAACAAATTAAGTTCCTCTTCTTGATAAAAGCCCTGACGAGCTAACGGCAAGCAGAAATATGTGTCGGTAGATATTTTAAAATTTTTTAGAGTGAGTGTCAACTGGTGACTACCTTGTGTTTTATTTATTTTTGGTTTTATTAGACAGAATAGTTGAAATTAAAAATTACATTATTGAGTCAGTAGTACTGAACATAATGTGCATATTATCTTTCTTGAAATCCAAGTTTCAGCGTTTTGGCAAATAGCCGGGAAAATAATTATTTAAAAAGATATATGTTATACTTACCTGTGATAAGATTTGTAAAAGTTAGTAAATAATAATTAACAAAAAAAATTTTCAGTTAATATTATTTTTCAATCCACTCTATATTTTAACTTTTATCAAGAAGAGGAACTTAATTTGTTTTTAAATTATACCATTATTATTATTATTATTATTAACACTTTGAAAGTAACCTGTATGAGTAACAAAATCTCCATTGGGCATATTTAGTTCTACGAAATTATTTTTGACATGCCGTATATGTATGTTACATGTTTTAATGAAATGAAAATAGTGAAAATTTATCAGACGCCTTATCCCTCTATCTCTTAAATAAATTAAGTGAATAAAACTACAAAGTGTAGAGTATATTGCATGCTGAATAATTTTTAATCAACTACTAGACATGCAAAGCAATAATTGCGATAAGCTACCATCACGAAATTAATCGAAGTCTGTGGCCAGACACAAATACCATCTGCAGAGTGGATTCTGGTTATTAGCCTCTCATAAAAACAATTACAACATCGATATATGACATTTTTAAAAGAAATCAAATCTCTACTGTAAAAATAGTTCACCATGAATTTTCTTATATGAAACTGCTTACAGTTCTTTGCCTAGACACTCTAAGAATGGTACAATGGCGTCTAACACACTTAAAAGCCATATTTATTTATTTATTGTATTTATTATTTAGATTACACTGTGCAACAGGTAAATAAACCAATTACAGAACAGAAGAGTAGGCAAAAATATAATTAAAAAAATAAAATAAAAGGGGAAAGGAGAAGAAAAGAACACAATTAACCTAACAAACCAAAATGGCCTTAAGGATTTTGAAAAATATACAATGATTATAGGGAAAACAAGTCATTACTTAGAGATACAACATTTTTATGTTATTAAGGCTGCAATTAAATATATCTAAATGGATGCCAGCGGCATTACTATTACAAATAGTATGTAGTGGAGAATATTTCAAAATATTTGTACGACGTATCAGGAGATGGAATGTTAAGTTATCTCTAGAGGTTATTCTAGGCACAATAAAGTTTAATTTGGATAAAATATCTTGACAATCGGTAATATTGTGAATAATCTTAAACAAAAATACCTGAGAGAAATATTTACGCCTTGTATCAAGACTTGCCAGAGAATGTTTTTCTAATAACTCACTTTGAGGACAGCCAATAGGAGGGTAAGTACCGTCAGCTTTAAAGCTTAAAAGTTTTAAAACTCGACGTTGAACAGATTCCAAAATATCGATATGTGCACCGTAGTGAGGGGACCATACAAGAGAAGCATACTCAAGCTTAGTTCTGACAAATGTAAAATATAATAATTTAACTGTGTTTGTGTTGATGAAATCACGACAATTTCGAGCTATAAATCCATACGTCCTTCCTGTTTCTAAGACTATGGAGTCTATATGTGTAACAAAGGTAAGTTTATTGTCAAAGATAACACCAAGATCACGGAATGTTACTGGACGATTTAGGGTGATATTATCAAGATTATAATCGAAGATAATATGTGTTGGCTTCATTGAAAATGACGTTATGTTGCATTTGTAAATATTTAAAGGCAATTTGTTTTCTTGACACCATTATTTAGATTACTCTGAAGGTGTAGGCAATCACTAAGACTGTTAACAACTGAGTACATTTTTAAATCATCGGCATAAAGGAGGCAATTCACGTCCAAAACGTTTACAATATCATTTATAAAAATTATGAATAACAAGGGTCCCTTGAGGGACACCTGATGTTGCTAAGTATTCAACAGACTTGAACCCATTAAATATTACATATTGAGTCCTATTATGTAGATACGACTTGAAAAATGTAATTACATGATCAGATAAACCAAAGTTACTCAGTTTATGAAGTAGTATATTGTGGTCAAGTCTGTCAAATGCCTTAAAGAAATCGGTGTAGATTACATCTGTTTGTGTCTGATTGTCAATTGCTTCAGCTATGAACTGAGTAACACAAACCAGGCTTGTCACTGTGGAGCGTCCTTTTACAAAACCATGTTAAAATACCGATATTTTGTTGGAAACATGGAAATAAATATAATCATGAAGTACCGTTTCTAAAGCTTTACAGAAATTACATATAATGGAAATTGGTCGAAAATTACTAACTTCAGATTTATTACCTTTTTTGTGTATGGGACAGATTAGACAGTATACTGGACACGTTTCCGACGTTCTTCAACGTCAATACTAGCGAATGCTGAAGCCGACCTTTTAACGGTAAAAAGGCATGGTGAATGGAAGAGTAATGCAATTGCAGAGGGGTACATTGAAACCTCCGAAGAAAATAAAAAGAAAATTGCAATTAAAATATTAGGTGAGAGTACTTAATCAACATCACAAAACAAATTGGATGTTTGTACCACTGTTAATACAAAGGCAACGTCTTCCCAATCTGGAGTTAATCTCATAAATTGTCAAAATTGTGTGATTAATATTTACAATAAGTAGTGTTGATTATTTAGTATTAATTATTTATTACTTGTAGATATTGCGTATTGACAATAAATAATATTGATTAATTAGTAATTTTTTTATTTATAAATAAATTAATCGAGCGTAGATAAAATCTTGTATATTATATGTGCCACATCTGTATTTTATAGCACTCGTCTGTTTACAGAACTCACCTTCGGTTCGTTCTGTAAATTTCAGACGCGTGCTTTAAAATTCCTCATATGGCACTTATAATATAAATAGCTATTGTTAGTTACTTGGCTATAAAGGATGTAATTTCTATAATGATAGAACAATTCAGTTTGCCCTCGAGGATATCCAAAAAATATTCTTAATGTGGAATTATTCCAATTTACAATTTAACTTCTGCCGAAGGTGCCGGTAATATAAAACGCAAAACGATTGAATTGCAATAAATTTCGTTTCAGGAAACTACAAACAATATTTAAAAAATTTTGCCGCTATTGTTCCAACAGTCAATTTAAATTGTTCGCATACGTATTTATGTAACTGAAAATGCTAAATTCATAAATTCTGTATTTAGTTTTTAATGAAAACGTAGCAATCAACCATTAATATAGTTATATATTGATAATTTACTAGTAAATCAGGCATATATGCAGTAGATATAATAACTTCGTATATCTGTATTTTATATAATAGTTATTTATGATAAAAGTGTTAAAATTGACTTTTTTATTTTGTGAGTGGAGAAGTTTTCGAAACGAGCGTAAGCGAGTGGAGCAACTCCTCGAACAAAATAAAGTCATTTTTAACAAGTGTATCATACAATGTTTTTTTCTACAAACACCATTAAAAGAACAATAAAGTTTCTTTAAAAAAGATTTCAAATCCTTTTAATGGTTACCTCATAATTCTAGTAGTTTGTAGGATTTATGAAATAAATAAATCAAGTTTGCCCGTTGTTTGACACATGCTTGTCAAATGTGAAAAACTATTGCAATATGATGAGTTCCAATATTAATTATAGTCCAGAAGGAGGCGAATCGATTCCTCAAAAAATTGAAGAAGCAGCTACAAAGGCAACTTTAGATTTGTTGCCCACAAGATCCAAACAACAATATGAATTTGCGTACAAACGCTTTATGAAATGGTGCGATCGGAACATTGTTGCAGACAAGTACAGTCAAAATGTAATGTTGGCCTATTTCGAGCAAAATTCTAAAATTTGAAAGACTTCGACGCTTTGGGCACATTTTTCAATGATAAAGGCTATGTTAAATGTCAAGAACAATCAAGATATAAGTATGTTTATTGCAGAGGCGCCAGATGACAAGTATTTGATGTTTAAAGTAGCTGCTGTAATGGGTATACAAGGCGCGTGTCGCTGTGAAGAACTTTGTCAAATGAGTTTAAACAATATTGAGGATTTAGAAAATACACTAGTGGTAAACATTCCAGATAGCAAGACTAGAGTTTCAAGAACCTTTACTGTTATTACTGATTGTGAGACTTATATTGACATGTCATAAGTACTTAGCATTACGTCCAGGTCATGGCAACCACCAACGTCTTTTTATTAAATACACTAGTAACAAATGTACGATTCAACCTGTTGGAATAGATATTTGTGGAAAGATGCCTACAGATATTGCAAGATTTTTGAAATTACCAAGTACTGAACTTTACACCGGACATTGTTTCCGTCGGACATCCGCCAGCTTGTTAGCAGACTCTGGTGCAAATTTATGTACAATAAAAAGACATGGAGGATGGAAAAGTTCGAGTGTTGCAGAAGGATACTTGGAAGATTCGTTAGAAAACAAAAAGAGGATTGCTTGTCACATTCTTCCAAATAATTGCCCTTCTTCTAACAATTCAGAAATAGAGCATATTAATAGTATTTCCTCAACTGCTTTAAGTTCAACTTTAACAATTTCTTCTTGTGAAGTAGCTTCCTCACAAGGGATAAATATTACTAGTTGCTCCAATTGTACAATTAATATAAATATTTCTAAATAACTTGTAATTTTTTGTTAATAAATATATAAATGTCATTATGACAAACAACTTATCATTTTACTTTTTGCACTAGTGTTAAAAGTAAATCGTGATCATTTTTAACGAGTTTATATAAGATTACATTTTTAATTCAAGTATGCCGTGTTAAAAATTTAGTTTTTAATGGTGTTTGTAGAAAAAATAAATAATTGGAAAATACGTGGAAAATACTCATGAATTATTATCATTAGGACAAATCAGGACTCCATTAATGTAGTGATATTTTTAAATTATTTTTTTTCTAACATAACTTTATCTCAACGAGAATCGACTAATAACAGATTTAATGATTTTGGAAGTTCCGACAATGGTTTTATGGATTGAAACAGTTTCAAGCACATAAATGAGTTTAATAATATAAATTATGTTCATGAATAACCAATTGTAAACTAAACAAAATTCACAAATATCCATTATAACCGACAAAGGAACACGTTTTTTTGCGAATGTGACAAATCGCTTTTGTATTTCTAATATTTTTTTTCATTAAAAATATAAAAAGTTACTAATCGCGGCCACAATTTATCTGTAAAATTTCAACTGGAAATAAGCCTTTCCCACATAATCGAAAATGAAGTTTATTAAATCATAAATAACTGTATACACACTTTACACCGTCTAATTTTTTGTGTTTAAGGCGTTATTTAAAAAAAATCATGGTTATTTTCTCATTTAAATCTGATCAATCAAAACATGATTAATACCGACTTTAAACGTCAATCCTCAATTTGGAATCCTGCCGTGAGATTATTGCAATGTTGCCTAATGCTTATGAAAGTCTCCAGCCTTAAAGATTCGAAGATATTTCCAATTAATTACAGTGCATTTCACCCGCTAAAACTAAACTACACTTATTTAAATATATTTATATTTTATAGCTAGTTTTAACATCAAAGTATTATACTGAAATGTTCTATAATTAAAAATATTTTTTTCTACTGAAATGGTAAATAATTGTTTTACGTTTACCTAAAATCGTTCCACTTTAAATTAATCATCTAATAATAATAATAACAATAATATACGTCTTTATTAATGAAATAGTAAATTACATATCATTATAGTCGATAACTAACAAATACAAATTTTCTTTGGTTCGGTCACTGACCACTTGTTACCAAGGATGTTAAAATATTTCATAAAAATATATCAAGGCAACCATAAACAGCTAATTTATTTAACAAAATTTTACTAATTGTCCCCACGATTTATGTATATATTTGTATATATGCATATTTAAACATTGCATTTTATACTTGGACAGTTACAAATAACATATTTCATTGTATTTGATATATATATATATATATATATATATATATATATATATATATATATATATATATATATATATATATATATTTTTCCTTTCTTGACCGTTATTATCAATTAATATTGATAGTTTTTTTTTTGTGGGGATTTCGGTCAGGTACAACTAATTAAATTTTTTTTCTAACGTTTCGGTTTATTACACCATCATCAGAGAACTACAATTAATATAATATTTTAAACACATAGTTATGGTTATTATACATTAAAATTTACTTACACTATTATTTATTAGGAATTTGCTTTAAAATTTTTTCTATTACATGCTATTTGTATGTCTGTTTTAACGAAACTGAGATATTTTAACCTAGTTTGTGTGCTCTTAAAGGTTTGTTTATGTTACAGAGATAACGTTGGAATGTATATGGTTTACTGTGGGTGTTTTGCTTAAATAGTGAATATATAATAAGATATTTTATTACAAGAATTATTATTTTGTATCGGTCAGATGTAAAAATTGATTTCATGTTGTAATGTACCCCAATTATTTAATTAAGTTAAAGTAGGTTTCGCTTAAATTTTCTATATCAGTGCGATTATTTATGGCGTTGGTATGTCTTTTTATTTGTAGCATTTCATGTATGTTTCTTCGGTTATAACTAGGTTCTTTTTCTAATATTTGTATGTTGTTAAAATTAAATCGGTGGTTCTGTTCTATGGCGTGTTTGGCTAGTGCTGTCGTGTTTTGGTTTTGAGTTTTTATGCTATATTTGTGCGAGTATACTCTTTTATGTAGATATTGTTTAGATTGGCCTATATAGGTACCATTACAGTCGTTGCAGTCTATCTTGTATATAGTGTTAGTTTCGTCTTCGGTTGGTAGTCTAAGTTTAAGTTTTGTGAAAAATTTTTTCGTGGTATTGTATGGTTTATGGGCTATTTTTATATTGTGTTGTTTAAATACGCTTGCTATTTTTTCGGATACTGTTGGTATGTATGGCATGGATACATATTTATTATTACTATTATTTGGTGTGTGGGTTGTTTTATTATAGGTTTTGTGTATTCTTTTTTTTTATTATTGGTTCATAAAAGTGTTTAGGGTAGGAGTTTGCTTCTAGAACTTTTTTGATTTTTTTCAAACTATTTGGTGTGTATTTTGGATGTGAAAGTTGGATGGCACGATCTGTTAGGCTATTGATGACGCTTTTTTTGTAGTTGTTTGATGTGTGGGATTTAAAGTTTAAGTATCTTTGCGACCATACTTCTTTTGTGTACCAGTTGGTTTCGATAATACCATCCTTATTATATTTAACGGTTAAATCTAAGAAGTTTATGCTATTGTTTTGTTCTATTTCCTTAGTGAATTGTAACCTTGAGTGATAATTATTGAAAATATTAACCGTATATTCTATTTTATCTTTTGGTAAGCAAATAATGCAGTCGTCTACATATCTTTTGTAAAATTTTGGTTTATAGTTTAGTGATTTTAATACTTTATTTTCTAATTCTTCCATTACTAAATTTGCTATAGTGGCCGATATAGGTGACCCCATGGCGGTTCCGAAAATTTGTGAGAAGAATTGATTGTTGTACGTGAAATATGTAGAGTTTAGACATAAGGTTATTGCTTTGATAAATTCGTCTTGGGTAATGGGTGAATATTTATTAATTTCGGACCATTTATTTTTTATACATTCTATTGCTAAATCTGTTGGAATATTAGTATATAGTGAGGTAACATCAAGTGAAATAATGATATGATCTCTGGGAACTGTCTGTTTTTTTATAAATTCACAAAATTGCCACGAGTCTTTAACAAAGGATTCAGTTTTTCCTAAAACGTTACTTATTATCTTAGATAAAAACTGTGAAAGATTATATGTGGGACTATTTATATTGCTAACTATTGGTCTCAATGGAATGTTTTCTTTATGCAGTTTTGGTAGGCCGTATATGAAGGGAGCATGGCCATTGTGACAAATAAGTTTATTTTTTTGTTGTTCACTAATTAGATTTTTTCTGCGCCATGACTTAATGAGGTCATTAAGCTTATTTTTATATATATATATATATATATATATATATATATATATATATATATATATATATATATATATATATATATATATATATATATATATATATATATATATATATATATATATATATATATATATATATATATATATATATATGTATATATATATATATATATATGTATATATACATGTATATATATATATATATATATATATATATATATATATAAATATATATCAGTATGCCATAGGTTATGGAACACACAAATGATAGTGGCCAACCTGCTAGTTATATACTAACTAAGGTAAAGTGAATAGTGGTGAGAGGTATGAAACTTCTCATATGGTCTGAATGCTACTATCCGACCGACATCATAGATGTCTCTGTGGCGGATAGCGACTTGCGTCACAGCAAGTACCATAACCTATGGCATACTGAAGAGAACAAATAAGTTCGAAATCGATCTATGTCTGGTTAGGAATTGACAAATGATATTGGCTATCGATCTAACATGATTTGAAGGTGTAATCCAATGCAGGTCGGGGTATTTGCCCGCTGAGTAGTTGTTTCCTTCAAATCATATTTAATAACATTAGTTTAGTCCACCTGGGCTAGGGGTCGCCCTCTCGGTACTTGCTGTGACGCAAGTCGCTATCCGCCACAGAGACATCTATGATGTCGGTCGGATAGTAGCATTCAGACCATATGAGAAGTTTTTATATATATATATATATATATATATATATATATATATATATATTTTATATATATATATATATATATATATATTATTAAAAATTAAAAATATTTGTTATATATATATATATATATATATATATATATATATATATATATATATATATATATATATATATATATATATATATATATATATATATATATATATATATATATATATATATATATATATATATATATATATATATATATATATATATAATTAAAAATCAAACGTATTATACGTTTTTGTATAATGAAAATTCGACAGACATCGGTAGATTGGCCCCATACAATTATGTTGTAACAAATAATTGAATATACCTAGGCATAATATACATTTAAGTGGCGATCGCAAAAATTGACCTACATAGTTTTGAACAAACATTGTTGACTTGAGATGTAAAATCTAGTCTTTGATCAACAATAGTTCACAAAAATTTTGTATCTTCTGACAAGCTGATTTTAGAACCATTTATGTGAAAATTTAGATCTGGCATAGTACGATGTCTATATGAAAAGTCTACAATAACATTTGTTTTTATTTATAATAAGATTGTTACTTTCACACCACTTATTAAACAAAGTAAGAACCAGGTTGACTTTTTCAGACACTTCCTTTACTGATGGCGCGAAGAATATGACTGTTGTATGATCTGTATACATAAACAACCTACCATGTACTATTATGTATATCAGAAATAGCAATGGACCTAGTATGCTTCCTTGTGGGGTCCCAAGGTCACTATGACATGGTTGACAGTTCATATCTCAAATTCTTACAGTAAGGGATTTGTTGGTTACATAAAATTTGATTTAGCTATTAACTGGTCCTCTGATACCTAAACACGGGAGTTTACTTGATAAAAATTCTGGATCTATGGTAGACAGAAAATCTCGATCACGTACATGCCCTGATCGAATTCCTCATGAATAGATTGAACAAAGTCCACTGTAGCCCTTTCGGTTGAATACCCTACTCTCAAGCCGTGTTGACAGCTTGCTAACAGATTATTTGTGTTTAAAAACAAAGTGATACTTTTATACTGATATAGCCCTATAATTTGTGATATCTTGATGCTAACTTTTTTGTATACTGGTATAATCTTTGCTGTTTTTAATAAAGCAGGAAACTGTCCAAGATAAATGAATTTATTTATTAGTATTGTTAAGTAATGTGCGAATTCATGAACACATTCTGTTATTAAGGAAGTAGGAACTTCATCAATTCCACACGACTTTTTGTTAGCCAAATTATGAATAGTATTTAAGACAGTCTCTTCTGCTAAAGGCAAAAAATACATAGAATTCTCCGTATTCTTAGATGTACAGTTTCTTCATTATTGTTAAAATTCTTGGCTACTAATATTTTTATAGGGTTGGCAAAATAATGACCAAAATCATTTGACATTTTACTTGGATCAGATAGAACTTCACCTTCACAAACAATTTGTATTAATTTATTGTTTTTAGTTTCGGCTCCTAATTTTTTATTTACATCCTGCCACAGAGTTGTACTGTTATTTGCAGAAGAATCAAATATTTCAGAGAAGTTCTTCTTCTTTTCAAGTTTAATTACTTGTTTTCTCAAAGCTTTATATCTTTCGTCAGCTACAGGATCCTCTGTGGTTATTCTGTACTAGTTTAAGGTTTTGAGATTATATGCCTGTGTTTTCAGGTTATCCGAAAATATAATTTTATTAGTGACATATTTGGGGCGGTTAATAATTCTTTTGTTTTTAAATGCTACATTAAAACACCATGAAGCGCGTTGACTCATCTGTGTATTCCACAAGAGCTTGGTTATTGGTCGATGTTATTCCTTCGCACCAACATATGGTAATGATGAGTTCATAGGAGGACGAAATGGTTCTACAAGGAAATAGGGATACATTATTCAGTATATTTAGTGGCAGTACTACTAATGCATTAATACTCTTTAATGTTCATGAAAATATGTATGTCCAAATTGCTTTTGACAAGTTTCGACACCTGACAATACTTGCTGCAATATTAATTGTCACCTGTTCGTTTTTTGGAATGTTTCATGTATAATATAAAATTATTTTATATTTTATATGAAGTTATTGAAGATTTATTTTATTTTGTGCGAGTAATTACCCAAGTTTCATCCCAAGACGAATTTCATCTAGATTTAATTAAATGCTTAGAAAATTAGTTGTTGTCGTTCGCATTTGCTGAATACGTGATAACAATATTTAATAAATACATAATTCTCTTATGTCTTGTAAGGCGTGTAATTGTTTTCAGTTTTCATATCTCAGGCCCTTTGTAATAAGGGCCCAATTAATAACTCTAGTCTGCTAAATCTTTACGTCAGATGACTTGCGTAAATTTGAAAATACGTTAAAATAAATAATCTGCATTACTGTATTTAATATTAACTTTATAGTAAAATACTACAAGACAAAACATTTATTGTGCACCCTTCGAAATCCTTACTTTATGGACTATTTATCTATTTGATGTTCTCTTAATTACTGAACTTGAATTAATTAATTCAAGTTCAGTACAATAATTACGTATGTGGCATGTAATTAGATTAGTTGGTGCCCAGGGAGAACTTAACTTATCTTCACCAAAGTCTGGCGCTCAGAATCGTTAAATCCGTATTTGTATTTAAAAAAGCATTCTGCAAATCTTGTTTTGAAGTGATCTTGTTGGTTACTTATTTAATTTTGAGTTGTTTATTAGTATCATTCAGTTTTTGAATCATATATCAAAAATTACTGTGGCAGCAGGGCCCGCTTTAGAGGCGGGCAACCCAGACCCCTGTCCGGGGCGGCGAACCTGAGGGCGACATTTTCGCCCCCCTGAATATGAACCAAATATTGATAAATTAATTATTCTCAATTAATATAAATTTTACACCACTTGTTGATTTTTTCCCTAACTTTAACTAAGTACTATGCAATTTATGTTTGATCTTTGTGGTTTGTTATGTTTTAAAGCTAGCAATATGCTTTTTAAAAAAAGCATATTTATTTTTGAAATAAAATAAGACGCGCATGACCCTGCATGAATTTGTAGGTATATAGTTACTTGTTTAAAATAGGAACTGCAAGATATAACATGCATGGATGGACATGTTTTCGCGCCTTACTATATAAAGAGTCATCTTAGCGCAATTGTGTTATTATTGCAAATGCGTCGGTGCCGGTGATAACATATCCTTGAAGTAAGTTTATAAATATTAAAAATATTTAACAGTTTAGTTCGGGATAGTGACTTTTTGTGTTTTGTCAATTTCTAAAGGTAAGTACTTCTGTAAATACCTATTGGTGCACCCTGGACAGGCAGAGGCAACTCTGCCTGACTAATGCCGGCCGGGGTACCAGGCCTAACCACCCTGCTACCTTTACTGCTTGGGTTCCCTATAATCTAAGAAGGGCCCCTCACAATCGACCCCAACCGGATGGGGGTCAGAGACAGGTGGGAGGGGCCTTACCGGATGGTCTCAACGTTGATAACCAAGGCAATGGACATGGACGCTTTAAGTGGACGAGGGAACTTCGGGATGACTTGCTGACCTGCCGCGAGAGTAGCGAACCTGAGCGAAGGGGATACATGGCGCGAATGCATGCACTTTGGTGCAAAATACATCCAGAGCATCGCGCCTTCTCTCAACAACATCTGAGAGATCAAGTATCCTTTCTGCTCAGGACAGGTTACGTAAGGGCACCCCGTCAGCTGGAAGAACTGCCAGCCGCAGTACCACCGCGGCAATTACCAGCTGATGGGGAACATCCTTTAGAATTCACCGGTGTAGACTTAAGGACGAGGGTTAGCCTTAACACCAGGGCTAACCTAAAGCCACAAGACCTGGCTAGAATGGACGCGGTCATCGATGAGGAAATTCCGGAAGATGTAAACATCTGGCAAATCAACTGTGCCGTGTACAATGCCGCGAAGCAACTCGTCCCCCATGAGAGGTCAACCAACCACGGGGTCGAGAAAGCCAAGCGGCGTGTACAAAAATCGAAGGCAAGATACACGCTTCTCGGATCCAGAGTGTGGTGGAATATAAGACGACTGGTAGAGTCTTTACTCCCAGGATCCGGCGCATAGCTGCCGGATTAAGACGTCAACACCATACTCTAAATCTGACAGTGATGCTTACCATCAAGCAGCACTGTCTAGATAGGATCCGAGCGCTCATGGCGATAAAGAAAACATTGAAGAGGCGGGTGAGGAGTATGGAACAAAACAATTTGTTTCGTACGAATCCTTCCCGCCTCTTTCAAGAGCCACAGCGTGTTGTCGAGAATCCGCCGACTGTAGAAGATGTCGAAACCTTCTGGAAGGGAATCTACGAAACGCCGCGTCCATTCAATAGCGACACTCCATCAATTGCACACTCTGTGTCACAGACATCTTGAAGAGCCAGAAGAAGTGTGCCCGGCAATCAGTACAGAGGAAGTCCAACAAGCACTTGTTGGTACCAAGAACTTCGCTGCCCCGGGCCCAGACGGCATTAACAACTGGTGGTGGAAGAAATTTCCTTCCACTCACCGCCGTCTGGCGCGAGTTTTCAGCTCATGGTTGAACGAGGGGCAGCAGATTCCGGACTGGTTCGTCGAGGGATGTACTGTGCTAATCCCCAAAAAGGGGGATCTTTCCGACCCGAGGAATTATAGGCCGATCACTTGCCTTAACTCCTGCTACAAGATATTTACACGTATCTTGTATGCTAGGACGCTGAGGTCTGTTGATCCGGTCTTCCAGCAGATACACGAACAGCGTGGTGCCATGAAGGGCATGGCAGGTTGCAAGGACAGCCTGCTGATAGACCACTGTATTACACAGGATTCTGTGCAATACAAGCGGAATCTATCGATGGCCTGGATTGATTACCGCAAGGCATTTGATACAACATCGCGTGAGCTATTGTTGTACTTGCTCGAATGTCTTGCGGTACCAGCACCACTAGTGAGATGCATCGAACAGCTGCTGCCGCTCTGGAAGACCCGCTTCACCATAACATCAGGTGCACAGCGGGTCACGACAGGGCAGGTGGCATTTATGAGAGGAGTTTTCCAGGGTGACTCCCTGAGTCCTCTCCTCTTCTGCATCTCACTGCTGCCGTTGTCTGTTGGGCTCCGCCAAACCCGCGGATATCAATGTGGGCCACCCAGCGACCGGAGGCATAAGGTCACCCATCTATTTTATATGGATGATCTTAAACTTTATGCCTCCGGAGAGCGCGAACTACAAAACGCTCTTAGGGTGGTCGAAGAATATACGCGGGCAATTGGTATGGAGTTCGGGTTGGACAAATGTGCAGTCGTCCACCTCAAGAGAGGACGATGCGGGGAATTCCCTGAAGATGCGCAGCTCGCAGACGGAAGCATCCTAAGACATCTGGATGCCGGAGAGACCTATACATATCTGGGTATGCAACAAAGGCACATCCAGGATGTATCACAAATAAAAGATTCTCTCCGCGGCAAGTACAGACACCGCCTCCGAAAGATTTGGTCTTCCGAACTTTCGGGGAAGAACAAGGTGTCTACAACTAATATGCTTGCCGTTCCGATTCTGCTCTACTCCTTCGGAGTAGTAAAGTGGAGGGTAGATGAGCTGCGTCAATTAGATAGAGATACCCGCAAGATGATGAATATTCACAGAAGTATTCATCCTAGATCGTCCGTTCCTCGTGTGTACCTCCCACGTCAACGGGGGGGCCGAGGACTCTTGAGCCTGGAGTGTACGCATGGCAGAGTAGTTCTGAGTATGGCATGTAACATACTCAGGAGCTCAGATCCCCTCTTGCGGTTCGTAAAACATCACGAAACTGTAGGAGTGGGAGCAGGATTGTTCAAGGCAGCAAAAAGAGCCGCAGATGAACTCGGTCTCGCATTTGACATCAGACGAGGAGGCCGGCGAGGTGCTGATGTTGAGTCAGTCACCGAACTTCAGCCAAATCGTCTGAAAGCCCGAATTAGAGCTGCCGAACAGGAAAATCTGTTTCGGCAGCACGTCGATAAACCCCAGCATGGTGTTTTCTATAAGAACATAGAAACACTGGGTTTATCGACCAGGCTGACCTTCGCCTTTCTAAGGTCAGCAGGGCTTAAGTCGGAGACCGAGGGATTCATTATGGCCTGTCAAGATGGTGTTATCAATACCTTGGTCTACCGTAGCCGCGTGTGGCGTGTAGAGGTTCCTGATATCAACTGCAGGACCTGTCATCAGGCGCCGGAATCGCTCATGCACTTACTATCTGCATGCCCTATATATGCGATTTCGGCCTACATCCACCGGCATAATGCGGCGTTACGAGTGCTATACTACCATCTAAGGCACTCGTACGGGGTAGACCAGACACCAGTGCTGCCTTACGTCTCCGGAGATATTGAGTCCTTTGTCGAAAACGAGAAATGCCGGATTTACTGGAACTACTCGTTCCCGACTGTCAGGCTAATCCAAGCCAACAAGCCTGACATAGTCCTCCTCGACCATCAACTCAAGGTGATGTATGTCATCGAGTTCTCGGCTCCTGCGGAGAAAAACATCACCTTGAAGGAGGAGGAGAAACGGACCAAATATCGCGATCTCCGGTACGAGCTCCAAGTGCTGTACCCAGGCTACTCGGTAAAAATGGTCGTCCTTATAATCGGTGTACTCGGAGGGATAAAGCCTACGCTACTTTCGGAACTAAAGATCATACCGGCCTGCCAAAAATCAGCTGAGTTGCTGGCAGGCCAAATGCAGAAGGCGGTCATTCTGGGTTCTCTCCGTCTGCTTAGGGCACACGATTCTGGTATCTACAGTCATTAACCCTGCGGGATGTGGGGAGTGGCTGTAGTTGATGCGCCGGCGCGACTCCCGTGAGGCGTCGGAGGCCACGGGAGGACTGACCGGCATCGGGAAACCGAAAAAAAAAAAAAAAAAAAAAGTTTATTTACGAAGTGAAAAATATGATATACAACATACATAGTATAATACATACATAGTTTGTAAATAAACTAAATACTTCATACTAGTGCAGACAAGCACTGTGCATGAAGATAATGACATAGACTTAAAGTTTAGTTATAATGTATTGGTAAAACGATATGTGGTTATGTAAAACAATAGATAATTAAATAATCACAGGACGTAACATTTTCTAACGTACATAAGTATATGAACAATTTTTTAAGACAAAAACAATAAATACGTTTACAGTTTAAATATGACACTTATGTGAAGTAAATAAGAAAGTAGTAAATAATTAAAATAATAAGCAGATATGTATTTACACATAGCACACGTATAACCTATTTACACACATATATGCACCTATACCTAGACATACACATAATCTAGCAATTTTGTGGACATAGGAAAGACACAGACATATTTGTTTTGATAAGCTAAATGCGAGGCTAAATGAAAGAAATCGAAACCTAAAATAATCTGTTATGCAGTTGTTTGGGGTTAATTATATTATGGATCACATCCCTGGGTGTTTCTAGAATGTATTGCTTTATTTTCACCTTTGTCCTATTTACAGTAGATGTGTTTTTAATGCTATTTGCCAATGTGTTGTAAGCTCGTGGGCTCAGGTATATGAAACATCTTTGTCCACATGTGGAATTCGCTTTAGGAATTTTTCGGTTATTATTAAGATTTCCTCTTGTTCTTTGCGTACCGCTACTTTCTTGTACATTTGATTGACACTGGTGTAAGACACACTGAAAAAAGAATAGCGACCTAATGTCCATTACACTGGCCTCTTTAAACATACAATTAGAGGGATAGGTAGGTTCTTTATTTAATATGATTTTTAGTAGTCTTTTTTGTAGTTTATCTAAATATTTTAAATGTGAATTGAGTACCCGTCCCCAAGATTACTATACTTTCTTATATTAGATATAAGAAAGTAAAAATCAAATGAAATGCTCCAAGACAGAGATGGATTTGTTCTATGACTAGAGGACAATTATCTCTAATAGAGAATATGTCATTTTTATTTTCATTATTATTTTCACGAGCAATTTGATGAACTCAGTAAATTTACACATTTTTAAAATACACGTTCAATGTCTTACGATTTATATTGTAGAAATTTGCAAGTTTGAAAAACTCTGCTTGAAGAGATTTATTTAAGACAGAAAGATATATATTCTCCATCAAACACTTTATTTAAAAAATGGGAAATCCTTTTAATATATGTTATGTCCTATAAAATAGAAAGGTTTATATGCGACTACTTATTGCATCACTATCTTCTTGTCATATGGAACCACAAGACGAACGTGTGTGCGAGAATAATGTGCGAATTCGTGAACATACAGGGTGTAACAAAAAGGCATATTATAAATTTAATTCTAAAGTTACTTGGAACTTTTCATTGTATGCGGGGATTAAAAAATCTGAAATCTTTCCACCTACCATTTTTTTCAAATAAGACCAACTTGCCACTGATGAACGAAATGTCTATTGGTCTTGATGGTGTTTTATAATTCTCTTACTTTCTATTGGATGAAACGCAGGTTTTACGTGATACTGATTTGGAATTAGGCGAGTAAATGAGAAATAAGTTAGAGACTAAAGTAGTGATTAATTGTGGTTACAGTTAAGTCCCTCATTAAGTCATTACTAATTATTAATTATTAATTAGTTAATAAAGTAGTGAGAAGTTTCAACCAACGAATCTACGGTTTGATGTATTTGTGAGGACAGCAAACGCATAAAAATTGGTTGATCCTATTTCAATATTTTGGAAAATTTTTATGAAATATGCCTGGACCATTGGGCTGTTTTAAAATGATAACTCTAATTCCATATTCAGACAATTCTCGGTCTGAAAAGTATATTCATTTAATATTTGGTCGCAAAAAAATTACTTAAAGTGCAATTAATTTAGATCACCGCGATCCATTATCAGGCAATAAAGCACTGTGTTTTTAGTGATTATTCTTAAATGGGTATAATTAATCTCAATTAAATATCCAATGTTCTGAATACAGAATTATTCTGAACGAATTTAATAGCGACTATAACTAACTCTTTACAATTCATTGTCTAATGAAAGAATGACTGTTTCTTATAATTTATGAACAAGTGTATTTCTATTTTTATAGCTAAAACAGCTGTATTTATTGATAAAATTTAAACGTCATTTTTAACATTAACAAGTAAAAACTGGTTTCAATAAAATTTACAGCTATGTATTAGTGCTAATAATTGCAATGTATTTAAGAAGATTTAAATGTCTTCTTAATTTATTATACAAAATCTTATGATTGTTTTATAAATTATTGTATTTTGAATAATGACATTTCATGATTCTGAAATTTAATGTTATGCTCACTTAGTTCAATTAATACATGCTGGAAGTGTATGGAAGAGCACTTTAATTTCCTTATAAGTGAACTTCGCTATTTTCTGTAATATTTTATAAATATTTTTTTAATCCTCTTCTCTATGGTAAATAAAGGTTTTTTTTCAGTAGAACTGATGCCGGACAGTCCTCCCGTAGACTCCTACATCTGACGGGAGTAGCGCTGGAGAATTAACTATAATCACACCTGACATTACGCAGGGTCTGTGGCTGTAGATCCTAGAATCATGTGCCCAAAGCAAACAGAGAGAACACAGAATGACCACTTTCTGCATTTGGCCTATCAGCTATTCGGCTGTTCCTTGACAGGCCGGTATGATCTTCAATTCCGAGAGAAATGTAGGCTTTATCCCTCCGAGTATACCGATTATAAGGACGACCATCTTGACCGAGTAGCCTGGATACACCATTTGGAACTCGTACTGGAAATCGCGATATTTGGTCTGCTTTACCTCCTCCTTCAAGGTGATGTTTTTCTCGATAGGGTCTGAAAACTCGATAAAATACATTATCTTGGTTTAATGCTCGATGAGTACTGTCAGATTTGTTGGCTTGAATAAGCCTGACCTTTCGGAACAAGTAATTCCACTAAATCCGGTATTTCCGAAAGTTCATAAAACCGAATCTTTCGGCGTCGGTGTCTGTAATTGCCGCGGAGAGAGTCCTTTATTTAATAATAATAATAATATGTTTATTTCCATAAGACCATAACAGTATCGGAATTGTCAAATACTAAAATGTAAATTATAAAATGTAGAGTATATATACACACATATATATACATATATATACACATACATATATATACACACATACACAAAGATACATACACACATATAATGGTAGATTACTAAACATTTGACATAAAGACAAACAAACATAATTGACAATTATGACTAAGTAAAGGTACATAATTATTTTTATTATCACAGAATTAATTAAATTAGATTAGTAACATTAATTAGAGAGGTAGTATTCCTCATAAGAGTAAAAGCACTAAATATTTTCTTACAAGCTTCCTAAATGTTACAAAATTGTTTGCATTTCTTATAACTTGTGGGAGGTGGTTATACATTTTTATTGAAGAGATAAAAGGGACCTTTCTTTATTTGCTCTAATCTATGGCTGGGTACAAAAAAAAAAATTTTTTTTTTTGATCTAGTGCTGTACTTTATTTTATATCACCACATTTTAAAAGATTATTAATATTCTTCCTGACAAAACATACTGATTGCAAAATGTATATGCAGTAAATAGTGAGTATGCCATACTGTCTAAAATAATCCCTACAGGGTGTATTGTAGGTAAGTTTAAACTTACTTAACTCTAATTTGGAGGAGAGCAAAGTTTTGACTAGCCAGTCACATAGTCTTATCCATCTGTACACCTAAGAATTTCACAAAATCATTCTGATGAAGATTATGATTACCCCTAACCAAGAGACTAAAATTCAGCTTTGTACCAATTGGAGAGAACATTAGAAATACAGTTTTTTGTTGATTTAGTATTAAGCCATTGTTGAGACACCACTGTGACATTTTATCTACACATAGAGTAGCATTTTTATTTAAAAGGTCTACATTTGTAGCAGTTATGATAGCAGATGTGTCATCTGCAAAAAGAGTTAAAAAGCAATTATTTATGTTGACTACTAAATCGTTGACAAATATTTTAAACAACAACGGACCCAAGACACTGCCCTGTGGTACCCCTGTTAACATGTTAACACTATCCGAAAGACATTTTACTCCATCTTGTACAATCTTAACTGACTGTGTTCTCTTCAATAAGTAGGAATTTACCCATTTCAACGCTAGGCCACGGATACCATATGTTTCAAGTTTTCTTAATAACAAATTATGATTAATGGTGTCAAACGCCCGTGACAGATCAAAGAAAATGCCAGCTGATCTTAATTTTTCATCAAAATTATGTAAGATTTTATTATAAAAGGAGAGAGCATCTTGAGTTGATTTATTTTTAGAAAATCCATATTATTCAGGGGTTAACAGGTTGTGTTTACTTAAGAATGCATCTAATCTTATTTCAAATGCCTTTTCAAAAATTTTGGAAAATACGGATAAAAGTGCTATCGGTCTATAATTTTCCATCGAGTGAGGATAATTTTTTTTTATAAACTGGAATTATCAGTGCTGCTTTGAATTGAGATGGAAAGTGTCCATTTAAGAAAGATAAATTTAAGAGGTATGTTAGGATACTAATCAAGTGAATACTAACTTCTTTAATTAAACAACATGGCACCCCATCCGGGCCAGATGATTTTTTCTTGCAAACAGAGTTGATAATATCAGAAACTTCATTTTCTGTAATAGGCTATAAAAACATGGAATTATTATTAATTTCTTGTACAGGTGTTACATCAAAGAAATCAATATTAAATGTGGAGGTAAGTTCATTTACCGAATCAATGAAATATTTATTAAACCCATTTGCAATATCTTGTACATTGCCAAAACTTTCCTTTTTTGAATTTATTATTTTCGAAGGTACCTAACTGTTTATTTTTACTACTAACATTTGTGTTTTCTCTAACTATATCCCACCCACATGGTTTTTGATTTATTAGAAGAATTTAGTATTTTGTTTTGATAATATGCCTTTTTTGAATATTTAATATTTTCCTCGTGGTTCTTTTTTAGTATATTATACCTTAACTTAAGATCAGGATTATTTGATATTTTTATTTGTTTGTAAAGGTCTCTAATAAAGATACCTTCATCAATAATGTTGCTGCTGATCCAGGGTTTCTTTTTTGTACTTTTACAGTTTGTTATTAAATTCAAAGGAAAGGCTATATTAAACAAGCTAAAAAATGTATTATGAAACTCGTCAAACTTTTTATTTACATTAGATTCAAAATAAATCTCCTGCCACATTTCTTTTGCTAATAAAAACTTAACATGGTTTTTATTTTCATTGGAAAATTTCATTTTCATGATATTACCAATATTGTTTTCTATTATCGGTAATTTAAAGGATAAGAGTTGAGCATTATGATCAGAAATTATATTGTCAAGAGTTTTTGTAAGGACTAAATTAGTATCAATGTCAGT
Source organism: Rhamnusium bicolor (assembly GCA_029963845.1). Lineage (NCBI taxonomy): Eukaryota > Metazoa > Arthropoda > Insecta > Coleoptera > Cerambycidae > Rhamnusium > Rhamnusium bicolor. The sequence continues at coordinate 1,585,528 of JANEYF010004128.1, forward strand.
AAAAACATTATCAATCAAAGTTTTTGAATCTTTCTAAACACGGGAATATTCAGCAAAACATATATTGTATCCAAACGACGATAATAGATTTAATATGTCATATATATTATGATTCTTTAAGAGAAAATTGCAATTGAAATCGCCACAAATAAATTTAGGACCCTCAATTTTAAAAGTTTTCGTTAACAACTTTCCTAGCAATACCATAAAATTTTCAAGGTTGGTATCGGGGGATCTATATAAACAGTCGATATTTACATTAATATTATTGAAACTAAAGGCAACAGACGCCACTTCAAAGAGTTGTTCAGTAAGACTAAGTTTTGAAAAACCCTTCGTACTGTAAGATAGATCCTCTCTCACTAGTATAGCGATACCACCTCCTCTTGTATTTTCTCTACAGTAACAGCTAGCAATATTATATCTATCAATTTTGAATGTCTTGGTTTCATTAGTAGAGAGCCACGTTTCTGTGAGACATACTATTTGAGGATAATTTAGGGTATGTAAAAATACACTTAGTAAATCAACTTTTTTCCTAATGCTACGTACGTTTAAATTGATAATCTGGAGATCTTCAATAAGTCCAGAAACTTCGTTTGTGCATGTCTGGGGTATAAAAAATTTTGATCATTGTTACTTTGGTTTTGTTTGTCTGGCTCATTTTGTAATAAAATAGTACTTATAATTTCACGTTCCAATGACAAACTATTTTTCGGGACACTATTTTGAACTAGGACATTCACAGATGCATTTTCACAATCCACTATTACTGAATCGACGTTATGATCACTAAGGTTTATCATGCTTTGTTTTGTCATATCTTCAGTAGTTGGTATTACTCCCTCACTTATAGGACGAATGAATTTTAGGTTACTTTTAGGTAAATATTTTGTACGACATATGGCATTTTTTAAATTGAGAGCCATTAATTCACTGGTATATTTTTGTGGGTGAGTAGGATTTATTTCCAGATAGCAAATGTTGTCTTCCGTATAATAGTTAAATTTTGTCAAAAAATTCATTTAGCCCTGAATTATATTTTTGTATGTGTTTGTTTTTGACAATACCGTTAACTGTGCTTTTTTTATATAGAACAGAAGCGATCATTATATTTGTATGCGTACACAGCTTTAATTTACTACAGATATACATTTTGTCGATATCATTAGTTCCGCCAATTATAACAATATAGTCATTTAGAGTGAAGTCCCTACATAGCATGTTCATGTTTCCAATTATCTGGCATAGCAGTGCTCCAGGTTTTACTATAGAGGTTATTTCGTATGACTCTAACTCTCTATATCAACTAATTAGCTTGTTTGTGGACCTTCCGAATTCATCACATAATGTCAGAATTTTATTCTTATTTAGGTTTATTCCTGATGCACCCTGTTGTATATATATATATATATATATATATATATATATATATATATATATATATATATATATATATATATATATATATATATATATATATATATATATATATATATATATATATATATATATATATATATATATATATATATATATATATATATATATATATATATATATATATATATATATATATATATATATATAGTTTGAAAGAAAGTTGTTTTTCTTTTTGACTTCTTGAACCTTATTTATATATTTTTATAGCAATTGTGTTCTTGGGATTTTGGTTCTTTAATGATATGAATGAAAATCTAAATTGTTTATTTATTCATAAACACATTTTACAAACGTTTCGGTGGCTGTTTTCCACCTTTTTCAATGCAATGACTTAAACGAAAAATAATCTGATGTGGTACTTTATAGTTTAACGTACAATAATGTTACTTAATTAATAATTTGTGCGTATAGCGAGCACATCACTTTTTTACTGTTTTATACTAACCGACGATGTTTTTCGGTTTACAACTAAGTTTGAACTTAGTTGTAAACCAAGTTAGCATCATCTGGAGATGATTCAAACTGACGGTTTTAATCATCTCCAGATGATGCCAACTTGGTTGGCGAAACGCGCGTCAAGTGCAGTATATAGTGTTTTGGTGTTTCGTGGAAAACTACGTCAGTGTTATCTTCACATCAAAGGTTCCAACCCACTCAAGGATTAGCTTACAGTTTAAAGTTTATACGAAGTCAATTGAAATTGGTCATTGTTAAAGCACAGGACTGTGCGCACTTAACTTGATATTTTGTCCTATGTATTTAGCAATGGTATCGAGAATCGAATGGTAGGTGAAATTGTGCAGGTGAGTCCGAGACTGGCAATGTAATCAGCCTGAATGAACCATCTACGACTCATTAAATCGTTTCTCAACAATTATGTATACTTATGAGATGTGCCAGCATTGGCTATGCTTTAAGGACGTTGGGCGACGATTGGCTGGGATCAGGATATTCGTCAGTCCGGTTGGTCGGTGGGTCGGTGGGTGTTTGAGTTTATATCAGTCAGTAGTCAACGTGGAGTCGATTACCTAGTTATTTATTACATTTGTCCAGTGCAGTGCAGAAATACCTATTATAATATCAAGTGTGGTTCAGTTTATACTTAGTGTTCATATTGGTAAATATTTATTACTACATAAAAGATAGGTATTTAAGATATTGTATTATTTACTAATTTACCATGGCTTTCTGGAGACCAATTGAAACAGAAGATAATATAATAACGCCCGAAAATCCCGAAATAGATGAGCCTGTTATTGTCGAGGAAGACGAAATAAATTTAGAGTTTCAAAATAAAGATTTACACGTACAAAGTCAACGCATTATTTTAAATATATATGAACGTTTAAAAAGCGAAAATCGTGAAAAATGTGAGAAAGAAATAATAGAACGTATTAACGAATTAACTAAAATATCAAAACCAACAATTTATCGTGTAATTAAAAAAGGGGATGTTATAGATCACGGTACAAATAGGAAACGGAAAAATATGAAATTAAAAAATATTGATGATGCTACCAAAGATGTGACACGGCGTATAATTTATAATATGTATGAAAAAAATATAGTTCCTACGTTAAAAATGATTCGAGAAAAATTAAGCGATTATCCTGATTATAATTATAGTTCTTTAGATACACTACGAAATGTTTTATTAGAATGCGGTTTTAAACATAAAAAACTTGACAGTCGTATGGTAATTATGGAATCGCGACGTATAGTAGCACTTCGGGTAGATTATTTGGAAAAAATCAGAGAATATCGTAAACTAAGCAGGCATATAGTGTATCTAGATGAGACGTGGTTTGACACGCATGAGGTAGTTCAGTATGGTTGGGTAGACGGTTCAAATAATTGTGTTTTAAATACTCCGTGTTCTAGAGGAAAACGCGTTATCATACTTCATGCGGGAAGTGAAAACGGGTTTGTACCTAATGCGTTGCTCTTGTCGGCCAAAAAAATATCGCAGTCTTCTGCAGACTATCACGAAGATATGACAGCCGATCTATTCGAAAAATGGTTTTCAGAACAACTTTTACCAAATATTCCGCCTAAATCGGTAATTGTATAAGATAATGGCTTCTTATCACTCGCGAATATTAAATAAAATACCAAACATCAGTACAAGAAAGGAAGACATTTTAAAATTCATGAGAGAAAAAAATATGGAAATTCCTGTAAAAGTTCCAATAAAGCGCGAATTACTGAATAGAATAAAAGAACAGAATTTCAAAAAGGAATATGTTATTGATAACTTATCCAATATACACGGTCATACACTTTTGCGCTTACCTCCGTACTATTGCATATTTAATCCTATCGAGATGGTTTGGGCAACTTTAAAAGATCGTTTGCGAAAATGTAATGACTCTCCAACGTTAAGCGCCGTAGTAGTTAATCATATAAGAGAAGTAATAAATGACCTCGACAATACTGATTTATGGAAAAATTGCGTTTAGCATGTAATTAATAAAGAATATCAATATCCAACACTACCCCCATTGCGCCGACTATAATTCAACCGGGTAATGATTCCTCTTCAGAAAGTGAAGATTCGGACGCGTCAACTTTTAGCCTTTAACTTTTTTTAATATACATATATTTTCAGAACAAAATATTTAGATATTATATTAGGTATGAAGTTTACTTTTTTTATTGTTACATTTCTTGGAATATATTTTATTTAGTTGACAAGAAATTTTAATTTAAGTTACTTTATTCTAGACATATTTTAATTTTGTTTTTATTAATGTTTTATCTAAACAAATATTTATTTTTGTGGTACTAATTCTTTGCTTTGGTTAAGAAACTTACGTTTTTATTTTGATTTTAGAAGAAACTTTAATTTTATTTTTTACTATATAACATCCTTGCCCCTCGCTAATCTAACCTGTCCCATTCCCTCATCCTGGCAAGGATATGTTCATACCTGCTCGTTGGTCCTTGCTGAGCAATAACATATTCCAATATAGTATGGGTTAACTTTAAAACTAAACCCAATAAATTTAAATATTTAGACAGACTTTATATCTAAAACTGATATAATATTTAAAAAATATGTTATTGGCGAAATGAACAAAAATAGCCTATCTAATAAACAAAAAATAATAAGAATTAATACAATTTTCAAAAAAGTATAACATTTTCTTATGGCAAGCATTTCTATTTACCTCCGCCCATGTACAATAAAGAGATGCCGACGGTTTTTGCAGGCTTTTAGTTTTTATACGATTTCAATTGACTTCGTACAAACTTTACCTCAAGCATATTTTGAACATTTATTAAAATAAATTGTCTTTTAGTTTTAGAAACACGTAAATTGAAACTAGAACAATTGAAAATGTAACATAAACACCACTGTTTTTTTATTACTTATACTTTCGAAAATAACATGTTCATATCTTTACTGGTAATTTTAGTTTAATGTGGCATAATTATTTACGAATAAGAACGTTGAGCCTCGAAAACTCAATTCTTTAATCAGCATTTTAGATTAAAGGAATAAAATATATAATTAAACTTTTCTCGAATAAATATTGTGCTTACTTTACCAAAGGAAAAAAGGGCAAACATTTATTTTGTTATTAAACATTCTTAATTGCCGGAACTTAATCATTTCCCTTTGAACGTTTCTAGTTTAGAATTTAGAGTTACAAATTAAATGAAAAGTAGGTGCTAACTCGTATTAAAACTGAAAAGCATAAGGCAAAAAGCGTAAATTCTTCATTCAGTACAAACAACTTTAATGCTAACAAGTTTACCTGCATCCTGAAATTCCCTTCCCTGGGTAGACAGGGTCAATTTAACCCCAATTAGGAGCAAATGCGTGGCGAACTGCTTAAAACAAGTAAACATCTTTATTGTCATGGAATTGCTAACCAGCTGCTGATTTACCAGTCTACTGTGAACATTTTGGCTTCATTAAACATAAATCTAAGGTAGGGGTAGTATGGTCAAAATAAATCATCTAAAAAGTTTTAAACGGTGAATTACCGAACCGGAAAATTGCCTTTAAACTCAATTACAAAATTAAATACCATTTCGTATAACGTCAAGAGTTTTCCAATTTGAAATATTTTAAAACCTATATGCTTTAAGATAAAAACATTTGCTATAATTAAACTCGGACTGTCGAGGAATAAAAATTGTCTCCGAAATTTGACTCATATTTCTCTCATATATAAAGAAAGTGAATTTTTATTAACAATGAACCACTCAATAATTGTGTTTTTCATAATAATTGTTGTTTAAAATACATCACAATATATTTGTAATCCAGCAACAGCATGGATCCAGAGAAAAGTATTACATTTTAATATGATTTATTTCTTTAAGCGTACATAAAGGCAGTTTTTACATTTAGATAGCAACTCTTATCATTAAGCCTGGCCAAGGTCATTAATCCTACAGAGACGTACTGGGTATGGATCATATCATAATACTTGAATAAGTACAATAATAAAAACAAAAATATTTTATATATTGTGATGTATGTTTTTGTACTATTTTGTTCGCTTTAAATTCTTTTTTATGTATTTCCTTATATTTTGTAAGCTTAGTGCTGCACATTATTATTAAACTGTTAAATGACGTTCACACATGTACATTGTATATCTAAGTGATAACTAATAATAAATAAATAAAATAAATGGAAATAAATTTTATTAATACTCGTACACTTTATAAAAATATGTCCAAAACTCACCTTCTTAAGCAGATTTATGAAGTAGCTTGGTTGTCGTTATCACAAACTGGAGCATTTCTATAATAACTGTGTAGTATCAGAAATGATTCTACAGTTGTCTCAGTAAGCGATGTTCGCTGTGGTGAAAAAATATGTTTGTATTTTGAAAAAGACCGTTCGACATCTACGGAAGTAATACAGGCTTAAGTAAAACACTCTGTGAACTCACTTAACGCAGCTGTAGATGCACCATCACAAATTTGTCTTAATTTGGTAAAATCAGGATCTTTCCGTAATACACTCTCGAATTCTTCAATAACGGACTAATTTTTTACGTCATTTATAGTCTGTAGCTGTGTATTTACGTCGTCCACTATTTGCAGCGATTCCACTAACGACAACGAAGTATTTTGCAATTTTCCTATTGTGTTGTGTAGTCCTCTATACTTGTTATAAATAGTTTTTAAATCTGTTTCAAGGGAAACATCTTGAAGGCTTGTCTGGCTTTCCTTAATAGATGCAGCCTCGTTAGGGTTGAACTAAATTCACCTGGGCATTGTACTTATTCCAGAACTCCCTAAATGCTAGTTTATCCAATATGCGCAGGGGAACATCACAGGCAATCAGCATTAACAGTAAATCAAACATAAACTGAGGTTCCAAAGAGGACACGCCATTTTTTTTTATTTTTATGCCGGTTACTATTGACATGAATTTTGCAGCCGTATTTATTCCAGCACATTAAGTCTTGATCACAAACTTTACAGATTATTTTACATCCATCATAGAATAAATCCGGAAATTCACCCATAAATTTATTCACTTTATCAGCGTACGGTCGTTTTCTACTCTTTACGCTCAACATTATTTATTATTTATTAGTACTCTATGCATCGACCGACACATAAAAACTGAAGTCCGTCGTGTCATCGTCATCGTAAACAAGCGTGCGATGGCATTGGTATTGCGCCCGACTCTGAATCTACCATCGCTTGGCCAGGCTTACTTATCATACAGGGTATCCAAAAAATAATACAGCCAAACTTCGGAAATCAATACATGTTAAAATAACACCACAAACATTTACAAACAAACGAGTAATAACCAATTAGCGATGTAGAGTCATATTTTTTTAAATGCAGTTTGACAAACTTATGCTGACATTTTATCTTCTTATGCGTCGTATACTGAGGCGGTATAAAGTTGAGACCGTCATTCGAATACAATTTGCTTTGTATGAAGATCTGTACACTCTGACAATAAGTAGCAATTAGCCGTTTGAGTTTTTGTGCACTGATTTGGCGTCCAAGAGATTTAATTATTTATCATGTTTAAGAGCAAAGTGAGAGGTGAAGTACTGAAAGGCCAGGGCCACGAAATTGTTAATTTCGTGTTAAAATTTATGACCGAAAAAGCTGCTGAAGAAATACTTACTATCCCCCTTTGTAAGGTAAGGCAATTTCTTTAGAAAATGTACTTATATTCCTGAATTTTTTTTGCAAAACTATTTAGGTATAAAAAACCAGATAATGATAGGGTTGTTTTTTTATTATCTTCAGGGCTACAATCAAGAACCTTGCTTAAAAATAATTATGTAGATAGGAATACTTTTTATCTTAATTTAAACGAAATAAATTAAAATTAATGATTGACATTTCTAAAAAAGTACACAAACAATACATAATAGCTATTTGTGTATTAAGAGCGCAAAGTGATATATTGTCGCTCTGAGCGAGAAGTTTGACGCGCGACGCGTAGCGAGAGCGGAATGTCACTTGCGCTCGAATTACACACAGGATTTTTCTACAACCGGTGTTTTTATACAAATGTTTGGTAAAAATTAATAATTATTGATAACCTCAAATTTGACAGTTCAGCTTTCAAAACGTGAGCATCAATTTGCGCTACACATGTTTTTGTAGAAATGTTTGTTAAAATGGTATTTACTGCAAAATAAAATAAAAAATTGCTTTAGTACCTATTAATTATTTATTTAAATACTGTCATCTTATGATTTATATCTATGTATAACAAAATCTAAATGTTTCTGGAATTCTTCTAACACTTCCTCCTTCTTTAGTGGTGAAAAGCAAGGCAAAGAATTAAAGGGTATTAAATGTCTGTGTTTGATGACATATATGTAATACTTTGAAACGATTGTATTCAGTCTTCTTCTGGGAAAATAATTATATATGGTCGACATTTGTAGTAGACTTCTTTGAAACTTGAAACAAACCATTCTTTGACATATCTTGGTCGCAGTTTTCAATTAGGGCAGTTAATTATATTAAACTGGAATGGCGTATTTGAACATGGCACAATTCTTTACAAGTATCATATAAATTAAGTAGTGGTGAGAGGTATGAAACTTCTCGTATGGTCTAAATGCTACTATCCGACCGACATCATAGATGTCTTTGTGGCGGATAGCGACTTGCGATGCAAGTACCGAGAGCAGCGACCTCTAGCCCAGGTGGACTAAACTACTGGTATTAAATATGATTTGAACGAAACAACTACTCAGCAGGCAAATACCCCGACCTGCATTGGATTACACCTTAAAATCATAATAGATCGATAGCCAATATCATTTGTTAATTCCTAACCAGACATAGACCGGTTTCGAACTTATTTGTTCTCCTCAGTATGCCATAGGTTATGGAACAGACAAATGATAGTGGCCAACCTGCTAGTCATATACTAACTAAGGTAAATTGAGTAGTGGTGAGAGGTATGAAACTTCTCGTATGGTCTAAATGCTACTATTCGAGCGGCGACCTCTAGCCCAGGTGGACTAAACTACTGTTATTAAATATGATTTGAACGAAACAACTACTCAGCGGGCAAATACCCCGACCTGCATTGGATTACACCTTGCTAACAGCAGCGGGAAGCATGACCTCCTATGTCCAAAACATAATATTCGGCTGTGCTATACGAAAGCTTTATAAATTCATTAAATTGATAAAAATAGCTATTTCTACCACCTTTACTAGCACAAAATTGTTAAAAAATAAAAGATTAGTTACTGCCAACCAATTTTTGAGCTATTTTCCGTAACTAAAGTTGGTAGTTTGTATTTTATTTAACGCAATAATTTGGGCACCAGTGTGATTTATAGATACTGCGAATTATTTACTAAATATAAATTTCTACGACCTTTTGTATAATGAAAGTTTCCGAAAACGATAGATTACTATAAAAATAGCTAATTTTTTATTACTTTATGTAACTAAAGTTGGTAAATTCTGGTAATTGTGATTTATGTATATTTGAATGTATTTTATGCTTCTTTTTTTGAATTATTTACTAGAAAACATATATTTATATTCCTACCGCCTTTAGTAAAATGAAAATATCAGAAAATGGTTTTCATGGTAACTAAGCGTTTCCTTTGTCGCTCGGCGAGCGACTGTATTGTTGCTTGAAATTAATATGCCAATATAACAAATTAAAACAACACTTTAAAGCACATGTTACTAAAGAATAAATTAAACAACTACCACTTCTAGCTAATACTAAGTATATCACAAGGTGCAAAGTAAAATGTGGCTAAGGTATTTTGCTTACTCGAAACGGACGAGAAACTTACACACAGCCAAAATTTCTTAAAGATTTTTATTCAGTTATAAAACTGATTTTAGTGTAATTTGCTCCCCAGAATGAATAAAACATTTCGTCTGTAATACACTTATTTGACTTCATCTCGCCCTCGCCTTCATCAAATGAGCTCTGGTAAGAATATATCCCCTAAATCTAAAAACAGCAACCAAATTAATCTACTTTAAACTAATAAAGCGCTTATATTCCTGCAGAGATAAAGTCAATTTATGATTGTGCATTATGAAAATAATAAGAAATTAATATAGTTTAATCCATCCTACCCAAATTAACTTTTGTTATCAGAAACGCACACTTTTTAGGCATCGTTTCATCATTTTGATCTTCTAATACGGCCTAATCTGTTATTAATAAATTACTTAAATTCCTCAAAATACTTAGTATCACATTTACAATCCGGGATTTAGCGGGATAAAGCACAAAGCTGAACATTAAGTTATCTTTCATATAAGGAAGTTGGTTCGACATACCATCGGCACATTCCCAACCATTATAAAGCCTCTTTATCAAAGCTGCCCGAAAACCTTTTATACTTTACAGCTTTCATACAAGGGACGTGTTATATATATGACTAAGTAAGAATTCAATTAAAATGTTTAAAGAAAAATATGTTGGCGAACCCGCTCGTGTATTTTGTAAACAAGGATGTTCTTTGATCTCAACAATTTTATTTAACAATTGTAAAAGACTTGTTTGACTTTTCTGTACGATTTATAGGGAATATCTATTTACTTATGACGTCAGGAGATAAGTTCACCACATCAGTACTTACAGCACTGGTATCACTAATTTGTAAATTTTTAAGTTCCCCACTTTGTGAAAGTATGAATCTTTAAAGTGTTCACATCGCAAATTTTTTTGTATTTGCAAACAAGTGCTCTTATCCACTAGAGCTCATCAGTCTCGGTTTTCAACCCGTCGTCGCACAGTGGGCCAGAATTAATTTTTAGCAGGACAAAACTTAATTGTGTAAGAATTAATTTTGGGAAAAACTTCTTTATTAGTATCTACAGAAATGGTCAGTGCATAACGATATTAATTTGAGAATTCCTAAAAATAAATCATTTGGGAATAGTGCTGGAGTGGGTTGGACCCTTTGATGTGAAGATAACGCTGACGTAGTTTTTCACGAAACACCAAAACACTATATACTGCACTCGACGCGCGTTTCGCCAACCAAGTTGGCATCATCTGGAGATGATTAAAACTAAACTAGAATCTACCCTATTTATATCTAAACTACTGTCACGGTTCGGGGAACCGTGACACACTCATCAATAAAGGGGTTATTTGTGAAGTTCTCAGCATTATAGAAAATCATCCCTCACAGACGTTTGATAAAGAAGAAATTGATCCTCTTAACAAGGGATTAAATTTTGCTTTACCTGCTTCAGAAGGCACTTTAGATTATAGTGTTGAAAGTTCAATTCAATACCTTCCTGACTTCTCTAAAAGATTTGTCAGAGAAGCTTGCAGAAATCAAATCTCGACAAATATTGTCAGTAACAGAAACAGAACGTCAAAATCTACAAAAGACAGAAAAATTATCAAGTTGATCAGTTGATAAGGGCAATAATGTTGTTATTTTAGATAAAGAGGACTGTCAAGAAAGGGTAGACAATCTGATTAGTAATGGTTCTTATAAAAAACTTTCTACAAATCCATTACCAAAAATGATTACCAAAGTAAGAAATGTACTTAAATCCCTACAATAACCTTATTACTCCAGCTTTAAATAGAAAGTTATATGTATCTAACCCAAGTGTCCTAGATTGCTTGCCTAAGATACATAAATCAGGAAAGTCGGTACGTCCTATTGTTTCTGCAATCAGATTGCCGACATACCACCTATCAAAATGGTGACAGAAGAGTTCGAAAATTTACCTATTGCACCACCTAGTTTCTCTGTGATTAATACCAATGATTTCATTAATAAGGTGAAAAACATTCAGCGTTCCGATACCACAGACCTTGGGCTACCTTAAGGATCTACCAGAATTAAACAATCTCAGTCAAGATGTAGTATCTTCAACTCACTAAACTTTGCATAAAACTGTTTTTGATCCACCAATAGTTTTTCGAACAAGATGAAGGAACAGCAATGGGTAACTCTTCATTGCCAGTCTCTTCATGAACAGATTCGACACGGAAGCAAAAGAAGAATTCGAGTAATTCCCCAGGGTTTGGCTTAGGTATGTCGATGATATTTTTGCAGTATTCGATACAAATTTGCTGATATTGACAACTTTGTATCTAAATTAAACAGTCATTTAGCGTCAGTTAAATTCACATATGAAATTGAAAACTCTGTACAACTACCATTTTTAGATGTATTAATAATAAGAAATAGTGAAAATAAGTTAGAATTCGACATATACAGGGTTAGTCATCTAAAATTGACACACCCATTGCTTTTAATTTTCATCGAATCGAAAAATTCAAAAAAGGATTTTACACGGTTTTTAACAAATTTTTAGAATAATAAACGAATTTTAAAAATGTCCTCAAATTGTAAGGGTGCGAAAAAAAATATTTTTAAATGCAATACCTTATATTTTTTACTTCTGATCACAAAAATGTATGATTATTGTATGTTTGCAAGTATAGTTCTTGAGATATTAGTAAAGATATATTGTCACTTCAACGGGACATACAATACCATAGATCAGGAGAGCCATGATCCGAAATGGTTTAAAGAAACAATAAGTAGTTTGTTTGACAGGTCTCACGTAAGATTATTATTTTATTAAGACACTTTAAATTCCAAAATATTTGGTGTTTCTAATTGCTGATATGGGATATTCTTTTACCGAAAGAAAAGCAATATTGGAAATTTGCCTTACCAGAAACAAAAGCAAATCTTTAGCTAAAAGAGAATATGTAAGGAAATTTCCCCAGGGACGCGTTCCTTCCAAGTGTACACACCTTCTCTAATATTTATCACAAGTTTAGGGACGGCGAATCTTTGAAAGAAAAGAAAAGAGAAAAACAGAGGCCCAAAACAGGACAAGGTATGGAATTAGACGTTTTACTTTTTTTTTACCGAACACTCCAATAAATCTACAGAGGCTGCTGCAGAGGAATTTAATATTTCTCAAGCAAATATAAGTAGCATATTAAAACGTCACAAATATAAGATTTTGCCAGTTCAGCTTTTAACTGAAAATTACTTTGCCTACAGGAGAGCTTTTTTATGGAGAGATGCTCGATAGGTTAGAAAAGGATAATAATTTTTTAAAAACCGTATTTTAGACCTATGAAAGTAGCTTTTCAACTGCCGGACTTTTTAATAGGGGAAAAATTGGCATTATTGGGCGCCCGAAAATCCTCTTATTATAAAGATTATAAAAAAAACAAGGATATAATACAGTAAATGTGTGGTGTGGTATTCATCAAAACACAGTTGTAGGCCCCGTATTCATTGATGGATTCTTGAATCCAGCGCGTTATTTGATTATTCTTCAGGGTGATGTGGAAAACTATTTAGATAATATTCCCCTTCCAAACAGGAATTCTATTATTTGGAAACAGGACGACGCCCCCCCACACACACTCTGTACGCAACGTAACAGAATATTTGAACGAGAGATATCCACTTTGGGTAGAAAGATACGATTCTATACATTGGCCTGCTAATAGTCCAGACTTGAGTCCTTTGGACTTTTTTCTGTGGAGAACACTAAAACAAAATATTTATGAAAATTCGATTTATAATACTACCGACGAGCTGAAGGAATGCATTAGACAAGTAACAGAAAATGTGTGGCAAAATGATCAATTATTCAGGAATGTGAGAAATGAATTTATAAAAACACAACACCACTTCTATACAAACAAAAGCAAATGATAAACTGAGAATTGTCGCGCATTATTAGTGTTCTTTACTTGCTCACTAATCTTAAATTATTTGTTTTTAGGAATTCTCATATTAATGTCGTTATGCACTGACCATTTCTGTAGATACTAATAAAGAAGTTTTTTCCAAAATTAATTATTACGAATTTAGGTTTTGTCCTGCTAAAAATTAATTCTGTCCCAGTGTGTCGTCTGGGTTCCACAGAAGCGCCACTCTCTGACTCCATCAAGCAGATTTGGACTAACAGTTCTAAGAAACTGTTTTAATGTGAATAAGATCCCAAGAAAAACGCTTAAATGAGGAGTGTTTCAAGGAATTTTGTAACCTTATGTCTGTCAACGTGAGTTATAATCTCCAGCTGTCAACGTGATTATTAATTGTGGTAAATAATTTAGAATTTAGCTTTAATCTAATCAAAATCGATAGGTTATTCCATTATATATGTTGATACGTGCTTGTAATAATAGTGCTAGAGCTTCTACGGTTCATTATGCAGAACGATTTTCCACCGTCGCGGTCGTCACCCAGATCATAAAGATATTTTATACACAAAACAAAGACTTCTTGTGACTGAAAATTTAAATCCATGGAAAAGATGTGTGAGATGTTTTAGTGATATACTGTTCAAAATGAAGAAGTTCTTTTAAGCATCTAGGAATCTTTCTATGCGCACTCGATAAACTGCAGCACAATCAGATTTGTCTCACAACTCGGTGCATAGAATTTGAAAGAGAAACTGACTAAATCCGTTCAGTTCCTAGAAAGTCCATGAGTTACATGATGGTGCTACAGAGCTTCCGCTAGTTTTGTAGATATTTGGAGAAAGTGAATGGTAATCCAAACTGTACAAGCAATAGCCTAAAGCAATCAATCATCAACCTTTACCCCAAGAAGGTTTCCAAAGACGATGGCTAGTAAACCTTTGGTGCAGACTACTTGGCAACTTAGTAATCGGTCCACATAATTTCCTTGATCGTCTTACTGCTGCAACATATTGAGATTTTTTAACTAAAGATTTACCTCCACTACTTGAGGATGTTCCTAATATTAGGCAAGATTTTGATACCAACATGACGGAGCGCCATCGCATTTTGTAATTCAAGTATGTAATTTTCTAAACTAACGTTTTCCACAATGAAGGATTTGAAGGGGGGGGGCTATTCGGTGACCCCCTCAGTTACCTGACATAACACCGGTTAACTTCTTTCTTTGGAGTTTCATAAAAAAAAGTGTCAGGGATCAATTGAAAATCAGGCTGGTATACTTCCCGAAATTCAAGAAGCAATAGTGGGCAAATGCTGCAGCGAATAAGAGATTCTCTTTTACGGCGTGCTAACTTGTGCAATCCAGTTGGGGGTGGATTATTTGAACATCTTCTTTAGTAAATTTAAGAATGAATTTGTTTAATTGCTTATCTTAGATAATAATAATAACAATAATAATAATAATTATAAAAAAAAAGATTCTCTCCGCGGCAAGTACAGACACCGCCTCCGAAAGATTTGGTCTTCCGAACTTTCGGGGAAGAACAAGGTGTCTGCAACTAATATGCTTGCTGTTCCGATTCTGCTCTACTCCTTCGGAGTAGTAAAGTGGAGGGTAGATGAGCTGCGTCAATTAGACAGAGATACCCGCAAGATGATGAATATTCACAGAAGTATTCATCCTAGATCATCCGTTCCTCGTGTGTACCTCCCACGTCAACGGGGGGGCCGAGGACTCTTGAGCCTGGAGTGTACGCATGGCAGAGTAGTACTGAGTATGGCATGTAACATACTCAGGAGCTCAGATCCCCTCTTGCGGTTCGTAAAACATCACGAAACTGTAGGAGTGGGAGCAGGATTGTTCAAGGCAGCAAAAAGAGCCGCAGATGAACTCGGTCTCGCATTTGACATCAGGCGAGGAGGCCGGCGAGGTGCTGATGTTGAGTCAGTCACCGAACTTCAGCCAAATCGTCTGAAAGCCCGAATTAGAGCTGCCGAACAGGAAAATCTGTTTCGGCAGCACGTCGATAAACCCCAGCATGGTGTCTTCTATAAGAACATCGAAACACTGGGTTTATCGACCAGGCTGACCTTCGCCTTTCTAAGGTCAGCAGGGCTTAAGTCGGAGACCGAGGGATTCATTATGGCCTGTCAAGATGGTGTTATCAACACCTTGGTCTACCATAGCCGCGTGTGGCGTGTAGAGGTTCCTGATATCAACTGCAGGACCTGCCATCAGGCGCCGGAATCGCTCATGCACTTACTATCTGCATGCCCTATATATGCGATTTCGGCCTACATCCACCGGCATAATGCGGCGTTACGAGTGCTATACTACCATCTAAGGCACTCGTACGGGGTAGACCAGACACCAGTGCTGCCTTACGTCCCCGGAGATATTGAGTCCGTTGTCGAGAACGAGAAATGCCGGATTTACTGGAACTACTCGTTCCCGACTGTCAGGCTAATCCAAGCCAACAAGCCTGACATAGTCCTCCTCGACCATCAACTCAAGGTGATGTATGTCATCGAGTTCTCGGCACCTGCAGAGAAAAACATCACCTTGAAGGAGGAGGAGAAACGGACCAAATATCGCGATCTCCGGTACGAGCTCCAAGTGCTGTACCCAGGCTACTCGGTAAAAATGGTCGTCCTTATAATCGGTGTACTCGGAGGGATAAAGCCTACGCTACTTTCGGAACTAAAGATCATACCGGCCTGCCAAAAATCAGCTGAGTGGCTGGCAGGCCAAATGCAGAAGGCGGTCATTCTGGGTTCTCTCCGTCTGCTTAGGGCACACGATTCCGGAGCCTACAGTCACTAACCCTGCCCCTGCGGGATGTGGGAGTGGCTGAGGGTTAATGTGCTGGCGCGACTCCCGTGAGGCGTCGGAGGCCACGGGAGGACTGTCCAGCGTCGGGCAACCGGAAAAAAAAATATATTTATAATATCTTTATTAGCTAAAAAGCTACCATTGGATCATAATAATATACCGGGGGTAACAGGATCATGGTACACCCCCTTTTCTCCTTTAGTTTTGAAGATAATTGATTGAAATTTGGGATATCCTATATATATAATAAGCGGCAATTTTTGACATACAAGTGATTTCTTTTTCACTTCCGGCTTCGCCAGAATGTATTAATATTTCAACTTCATCTTTATTATGTAGTAAACCTTGTACATTTAGAGTTCAAATCTGATGCTCATCTGTTCCCCCTGTATATACATTTAATTGCATTTCATGTGAATAATTAATTTTATGCTTTAGGTTATTTAAAATGCACTTGTACCAAGGACATTTAATGCCATATGCCTCAGGATTGTCTTCTATATTTATATTGTATTTCTTTATCGCCTCCACACAATTTATACACTTCTTTCTGCTGAATTACATCTATGATTGTCATGTTCCGAGCCACACTTGTAACACGTAGAATTATTTTTACAATCTTTTGCAAAATGATTAAACCTTAAACATCTATAACATCTGATTACATGCATCAAATCATAAATTTTACCTATCGACCAGCCTATGTTGATTCTTTTCTGTCAACATATGGTAAATATGTTTTTGGGTCAGTTTGTATAATTAATGAAAAGGTCCTAGGGTATTATCATTTTTTATTTTTCTCATTACTTTTAAATGAAATTCTTCTTCTTATTTATTTATTTCATGGTTTTGTCCAATCATCATCTCGGTTAGTTTTTCGTTATCATCCATATCGTCCTCGTTATGTATCCCAATAATTTTTAAACTTCGATATTTTAGTACTGGTTTACTTATGTCATACTTATTAGACATTTCCTCCTGTATTTTATTTTGTATTATATCTCTACCCTTTTCATTTTCGCATTTGATCATCACTTGTGCTTTTGAGATCTCTTATATACCTGCAACTCCGACTGCTAAACTTGCTGGATTAACATTTTGTTTTATATCTTCTTTTGTTATGTTACTCATCTAGTCCACTTTAAATAATATAATAATATAATAATATAATAAAATAATATAATATAATAATATAATATAATAATATAATATAATAATATAATATAATAATATAATAGTATAATAATAATAATAAAATAGTAATGTTCCAAATTATTAATTAATTTTAATTTCACCCTCAAAAACCCACTTTATTGCAACATTTTTTACATTAACTCGATAAGAGAATATTTTGCGGATGAGGCGTGACTTATGATACATCATGTATACAAAAAAATAAATATATTTATAATAAATATCGTCACTGTTTTACATACTAATACTTAAAACTATAACTTAATTTTTAAGCAAATAATTGTTAAATAAATCTCCATGCTCTACTCAAATTGGATCTACAAAATATGTTCAATTAACGTTACTTCAAGCAAAAATTATTTCAGATATCTGACATCGAAGAAAATCATGCCATGCAACATTTCATTTATTCCGGATAATCCAGTCTGGCGCTTGTTAGCTTATTCTAAATCCGTTAGCATCCAAGAGGCCTGTCACACTGCAGAAACAAGGAGTGACGAGGAAACTAAGTTATTATATCCGTAAATCTTTTTTGGGAACTGTCTTATGCGACCAAAGGGAAACAATCTCTAAATTTAATGATCATCTGTCAATATATTTGGCTCTTGTTCCGTCGGTATTCTGAATATGATATATCCATGTTGACAACGTATCAAATATAAATTCTATTTAAGAACTAATGTGAAGATAACATTCAGAGTATCCTCGTCTAAAATTATTGACATCTTATATAATAAAATATAAAATATAAATCTTTATTTGACAATTTATATAATAATCACATTAAATTATATATTATATACAGAGCGTTTCAAAATTTTGTAGCCAAACTCTTACAGTAAGTAGATGGGCTCAATATAATACGAAAATCCTTTTTGGTCAATGATACATATTAAAAGAGTTACACCCTTTCTAAGATGGAGGAAAAAATATTGTTTGTGTCGTAATTTAGAAGCCATAAGAGATACGTATATAAAAATTTAGAGATTACTTTTTGTTTGGGATCTTAACGGTGTGTTACACTTACTTTTTAAGAAAGTGGTCAGGGGCGGTGCACATGGGACTTAGGTTGCGTGTATAAATATTTTTGAATTCGTAGTAGTAGTAATATATATATATATATATATATATATATATATATATATATATATATATATATATATATATATATATATATATATATATATATATATATATATATATATATATATATATATATACATATATATATATATATATATATATATATATATATATATATATATATATATTATATATATATATATATATATTATATATATATATATATATTATATATATATATATATATATTATATATATATATATATATACATATATATTTGCTGTGATGCAAGTCGCTATCCGCCACAGAGACATCTAGGATGTCGGTCGGATAATAGCATTTAGACCATATGAGAAGTTTCATACCTCACACCACTATTCACTTCACCTTAGTTAGTATATAACTAGCAGGTTGGCCACTATCATTTGTCTGTTCCATAACCTATGGCATACTGAAGAGAACAAATAAGTTCGAAGTCGATCTATGTCTGGTTAGGAATTGACAAATGATATTGGCTATCGATCTATCATGATTTGAAGGTGTAATTCAATGCAGGTCGGGGTATTTGCCCGCTGAGTAGTTATTAAATATGATTTGAAGGAAACAACTACTCAGCGGGCAAATACTCCCGACCTGCATTACATTAGTTTAGTCCACCTGGGCTAGGGGTCGCCGCTCTCGGTACTTGCTGTGATGCAAGTCGCTATCCGCCACAGAGACATCTAGAATGTCGGTCGGATAGTAGCATTCAGACCATATGAGGTCGGGGTATTTGCCCGCTGAGTAGTTGTTTCCTTCAAATTATATTTAATTATATATATATATATATATATATATATATATATATATATATATATATATATATATACATATATATATATATATTCAATATTCAATTTTCTTAAACGTTTATTTAGAGATTGTCTAACTTTAAATAACGATTCTCTGTTCTCCCTAATAGATTCCACAGCTTCACAAATTTTTCCCCATAATTCTTCCCGATTATTTGTTATTATTATATACTAAATGCTTACAGTAGCCCCAAAAGTAAAAATCCAAAGGATTTAGGTCAGGACTACGAGGTGGCCAAGGAAATTCACTTCCTTGACCGATCCAATGATGTGGATAGTGCATATTTAGATAATTACGTACTTCTATCGAATAATGTGCTGGGGCCCCATCCTGCATGTACCACATATTATTTCTTAAATTTAATGGAACATAATATAAGAGTTCAGGAAGAATGTTTTCTAAAAAGTCCAGATAGGATTCACCATTTAAATTTGGTGGAAACTGAATCGGCCCTAGTACGCAATCTCCAATGATAGCACACCACACATTTATTCTAAATTCGTGCTGGAAGTGGTTTCCTTTGGATAAATGGGGATTCTCAAGTTCCCACGAATGACTATTTCTCCAATTAAATACTCCACGCCTGGTAAAAGTGGCCTCATCCGTAAATAATATTCATTTCATAAACATAGGGTCGTCATTTTGTTTGTTACGTAAAAATAATGAAAACTGCGACCTTTGTGGAAGATCACGAGGTAACAAATTTTGCACTGGAATAAAGTGATATGGTTTCAGTTTTTCTTTCTTTAACAATCTATGAATTGATGATTGACTTAAACCAGATGCTGCCGATAACCGCCGCGTACTTACTTGCGGATTTTCTGCCACACGAACTAAAACGTCTTCTTCTTGATCCACAGATATTCTTTTTGGACAACCAGCAATATCACGTTTTGGGTGAAATGCACCTGTTTCTCCCACACGATCAGAAAGGTTTTAAATAACCTATGATCAGGCTGCCTTCTGTTTGGATACAGTTCTAAATACCTTCGAGCTACAGCACGGCCACAAAATTTACTTGCGCGTATACACAAACCATGTCTCTCATTTCAGAATTCGAAAATAATGTATGGCGAGGCATTTTTTATAAAACAATATTAGAAATAATTGAAAAACACAACACTTAACTAAATAAAACTTTACGCAACAACTAATTATTGTTTGAAAGATTGATTGTTTGACAGGTACTTTTTGTTTGTATGCCTACTTGATAAATATGCTTCTTTATTTACTGTGATAATGCTGTGTCACAACGCCTACTTTTAAAAAATTATTATTTCAAAAGGCTATTAAAAAATTTGCATGCGACTCTTGATTTGCACTTTTTTCAAATCCTGTTGTACTTAGAGACTTGAAACAAGTATACCTTTTTTATTAAGAAATGATAAAGGACCTAAAGGTTTATGCGAAATCTGCAGTAAATGTACGGGTGAAAAAGTTACGGCCCCTTTAACACATTAAAGGTAGCGTACGTAGCGCTCCTCTAGGAGCTAGACCAAAGTTGAAGGTGTTTTATGATTTCCCACCACAAATAACCCCCACCCACCAATTTTCATAATAAAATGTTAAAAATTGATTAAATTACAAAGGAAAATAAAAAAAATAATTTTAACTCTAACACCCTGTATCTTTTTACTTATCAACATTTCATTAAGGCGTTATTGGCTAAATCTTAATATTTTGACTCCTACTATCTACAGTTAAGTGTTGTACTATTACTTATGAATCGCCCTGTATATACAGTATGTCCGCGGATGGGGTTTACAATAGGTGTAATGGCTGAAATTTTTAACTTTTTGAGAAAATGTTATTCTTTATAAAAGTTTTTGCTTGCCTAAAAAATAGTAGTGACGTTGACAAAAATTATATTTTTTATAGGGGGTGATCAAAAATTACAAAAACTTAAAATTCCGTAAGAGTAAAGTGGTTCTATTTTTTATTTTGGAACAAAATGTGAAATAAAAAGTTGTTTCTAATTATATGGTCTGTCCAAATCCAAAATTTCATTTGATTATTGCAATGTTTCCGAAATTAGTAAAATTTTATTTTAGGAACATCCTGTATAATTCCTGTAATGTTCTTTTTGATTGTTAGGTGCGTTGTTACCTAGGTATGTCTACATATCATGATATATTTGCATTAAAAAAATAATTTTTAAAATGTTTTTTTAGTACAGTGTTATGGAGACGATAAAAGTTCATACCGTTACGTTTTTCAAAAATTTAGTCAGAGATTTCCCAATGTGTATGTTTCGAGAATGGCAGTTCATAAATTGGTCAACAAATTTAAAGAAACTGGTTCAGTGCTTTACGTAAAGAAAGAGAAGAAAAAATATGATCAAAATAACGTCGCCACATTATTAGTGTTGGCATCTGTTGTTGGAAATCCCAAAATTTCATTGGGAAATCGAGCCCAGCATTTGGAGGTGGTTAATAAAAGTTGCATCCAAAAAATTTTGAAAGAAAATAAAATATTTCCATACAAACCACATTTTAACCATACCTTAGAAGAAGGGGATGAAGCAAAAAGACTAAATTTCTGTTTATGGGTAGGAAATGAAATTTTAAGTAGCAACACGAATTTTTATAAATTTATTATGTTCTCTGACAAGTAGACTTTTTAACAAATGGGACTGTAGCTTCACATGTAAGGTATTGGAGTGAGACCAACCCCGAATTTAGAATTTCTACCGGAAGGCAATATTTAAAAAAAGTAAATGTCTGGTGCGCTATTTCGTATCATGGCATAATACGGCCATACTTTTTGAAAATACGTGCAATAGTAACTCTTATTTACATACGCTTAATACATTCTTTTTGATCAGTTAGAAGCCTTGCCGTTGGAATATCGTAATAGAATGTATTTTTTCAGCAGAATGGATGTCCAGCACATCATGCCTGCGTCGTACATAATTGGCTTATAGCAAATTTGGGCAAAGATGGATTGAACGAGGCGGTCCAGTTTTGTGGCCCCAAGAAGTCCAGATTTGACAATTGTGGATACATTTCTCTGGGGGCGTCTAAAACAAATTACCTACCGACAACCCATAGACAACGACGTTGAAATTCTAAAGCAGCGCATTTCGGCAGCAGTGCAATCAATTTCCATTGAGGAAGTTAGAAGTAGTTTTCACAACATTCGAAAACGAATGGAAACATGCGTTCAATTTGGTGGAGGAATTTTTTGAATTGTGATATTTAATAGTCAGAAACTTCAAATATGTATGCACTTTTATAAAATCAAAATTGTTTATCAGGTATTTCTTCTCCTTGTCGAATGCAATTAGCTAAATAAAAATTTGACAAAAACCAACTAGTATTTTACTAAAAATTTACTAATTTCGGAAACATTGCAATATTCAAATGAAATTTTGGATTTGGACAGACCATATAATTAGAAACAACTTTTTTATTTCACATTTTTTTCCAAAATAAAAAATAGAACCAGTTACTCTTACGGAATTTTAAGTTTTTGTAATTTTTGATCGACCCCTTATAAAAAATATAATTTTTGTCAACGTCACTACTATTTTTAGGCAAGCAAAAACTTTTATAAAGAATAACATTTTCTAGAAAAGTTAAAAATTTCAGCCATTCCACCTATTGTAAACCCCATCCGCGGACATACTGTATATATATATATATATATATATATATATATATATATATATATATATATATATATATACAGGGCCTTAAGCGTGAAGTGTGTAGTTATATTTAAACCACCGATTCTTCACATCTGTAGAAACCCTCTGACAAATTTTTTTAATTCCCATATGTCAAAACAAAAAAATACGACAAACCGTTTTGGAACTGCTGGTTACTGGAAATATTCTATATCTTAGCTAAAATGATGTCATGTACTGAAGCAACGATGCCGCATTCCTCATGCAATTCTCTCACCTAGGCCCGATTTTACAATCGTGAGTTAACATAAGTTGGAGGTTATCTAGCATTATATTTTTACAAAAATCGATGAGATTCTAATACAAACCACTTCTACTAAAAGTTACTTTAGCATAAAATATTTGTTGCTATAACCACTTCCAAAACAAATGTAAAATTGAAAAAATTCGAATTCTAAAAGTGTGAGTTTAGCTAACCCACGATTAAAAAAACAAGCCCTTAGTAAGTTCATTCCCGAATTTATAATAACTTTTGGATGAAATAATTACCTACTTAAACGATTAATTACTCCATTTGAAAAGAATTTTTGAAATACCTTTCAATGTGATATGTACAATTTTGACTTTTTCTTGCACCAATCAACATTTCTTTTAAGTATTTCATATGGAATGTACAACTAAAATCAAATTTTCCGATGAACAGTAAACTTTTTAGGGAATCTCGAGAGAATTTAATGTTCCCATCTCATTTATCAAAGTTTATAAAATGATTATTATTTTTAAGAAGTAGGTACTAACCCTCTGCTATTACAATAATTTGAAATGTGTAGGGGTTCAGGGAATGAATCAGCTCTCTACTATTTTAATTGGCCTCTAATAGTAAAACACTGAAGGTGCAACACAATAACAGTCAGGTGATGGAAAACAGTTGCAGTATTTTCACACACTTCTGTCACTTTTACACTGGACATACTTAGCAGTTTTCTTTTTTTCTCCATAATACTCTGAACGGTTAGGAGGGATAGTATATTTTATAAAAAAGATCAATTTTTTCTTGAGAAAACAGCACTTTATTCGGAATAGGCCATTACATGATAAAAATTCAACACGCCATAATGTGAACTGCGATATTAGCGTGGCGTGTCAGATATTTACTACGTTTCCATGGAGTATTCATTTTTTAAACTCTAAAGTTTGATATACGTATCTCTATGGTTTATTACGATTTTAAATTGTAGTATACGCTGAAATATATAGAAGTGGTCCCGAAGGTCTCACAGATCCTACTCGATGTGTGAAAAACAAATAACTAACCAAAAAATTAAAATATAAACAAGTTTATTAATAAAATTACAGTTCAAAAAGTTGATTGAAGATGAAGTTACTTTGTGAAAATCCATTTAAAAAATTATAAACACTTTTTTATTACTTGTCTAATTTTCACTTTATTTGTTATTTTACAACTAGTTTCATCCTATTCGGACATTTTAAAGTAAACTAAGTTGCAGTTGCAATTACAGGCAAAAACTACAAAAAATCTTACAATACAATAAATATGAAATGTTGTTTAAGGCTACGAAAAGTACTAAGATTATTTAATTACTAATAAGTTTATGGATATAATAGAATTTAATAAAAAAAAAATTGAGTATAGCAAAAGTAGTTGTACTAAATTAAGAATGTAATTTAACCGGGGAATGCATTCATGTGTCCAATGACCACGTGACTGCATTCCCTGGTTAAATTAATAATTTCAGTATATATATATATATATATATATATATATATATATATATATATATATATATATATATATATATATATATATATATATATATATATATATATATATATATATATATATCAGGCGTACCCGATGATTGATTGATTTTTTTTTACTGTAATGTAAATAAACCCCGCGTCTAGCTCTTTCTCTGTTCTATTCATTTTCCTGGGTCCTGAATCCCACGCAGGTTGCTATAGTTGCCCGCGTGTGCGATGCTGGACGATGCTCCCATACCGGAGTCATCCAAGTGGAAAGCCACAAGGTGCGACTGGCTCCCTGTCAGTGGTATTCCTTTAGTGTCTTTTTTGAGTTTGTCCATATTTTTATATATATATATATATATATATATATATATATATATATATATATATATATATATATATACATACATATATTTATATAAAAATATATAGAACCACTAGGGTAACTGTAAAGTAAAATGTCTTTAATTATAAACCATAAAATACACAGTATAACTAAAAATGGCAACAATTTTTCTTCAAATAAACAATCTAAACACTTATCTTAATATATAACAACGGTTTCAATAAGTGAATACGATGTAAAAGTTTCCAAGACAATAGTTTTATATGAGTTCAATACTATGGACAAGCAGACAAAAAATCAACTACCATTAACTCGCCAAATTTCCAAAATCCAATATCAAGTTTTTATACTGTACAAAAAACTACCTAAAAAAGAATTGTGCGTATCACAACGTAAGTTTCAAAGTGTACGGTGCCAAAAAAAAATGCACGGTGTCAAAAACGTCTTAAATAAATTAAGAACAAATATTATTTAAAGTTAACCTAAATTACAACTTACCTAGCAAATCTGGACGTTTAGTTTGCCAATAAATCCGATTTATAAATCTAAAGCAATCAATGTGTATTAATTAACAAATGAAGTAATAGACAATTTTATCTGAAACTATTTTAAGCAACCAAAAATCAAATGTACTTTAACAAAAAGTCTATACTTCGGCAATGCCAAATGCTCTTTATTTTCTTGACAGAAAGTAAGGACTATTTAGAAACTCTGGCTATTTAAAGCCAACGAAGTTAACAAATAATAATATGACTAACGTTGTAACCACCAGTTCAACAACGTTAAAATTACTAGATATTTGGAATTTGGACATTTCAAGCAAAGTGATGGTACTTTCACCAATCCAAGTTGGGAGACTAATATTTGTGGACTGACTTTTAAGATATAGTTCTGAGTTAAAGCACAAACAACACTGTTTTTCCTACATCTTTGAAAGGGTGTAACTTCTTTAATATATATTATTGACCAAATATGTGTGTTTTCATTTCATATTGAGCTCGTCTACTTATTGTAAGAGTTTGGCTATATAACTTTGAAACACTATGTATCGGGCAATATTATCTTATCTATTAGACCTAAATTCACATTAATATTTTTTACACCAATATACCTATTGAACTTGTCAAAGAAATAATTGTAAACAAATGGAATGAAATTGAAAAATTTACTAATATTCCACAACAAGAATTTTTAAGAGCTATTGAAATTACTTTAAATTCAACATATTTTCAATATAAAAATGATTTTTAACACAAATCTGGGGAGTCCCCATGGACTCACCCATATCAAGTGTCACTGCAAATTTGGAAGACCTTGAAATCAAAATTCTAAATGAAGTAAATTTTAATATTCTATTTTTCAAACGTTATGTAGATGACTGCCTCACAGCAATTCCGATAGAAAAATTAGATTATATAACAAACGTCTTTAACAGCTATCATCAAAGAATACAATTTACTAACGAAATAGAAAACGATCACAAAATAAATTTTTTAGATTTAACATTGATTCATAAAAATAATAACATCCTAACACAATGGTACACTAAAAGTACTTGATCCGGAAGATATACTATCTCTCTAACAATCCATTATCCCATTAAATCTGTAATAATTGGCATAGCTGACAGAGCTATCAAACTGTCATGCCCTCAATTCGAAATATTTCAATCCAAAAAGCAAAAGTATTAAAAAACAATAATTATCCAGAACAACTAATCAACTCCATTTTAAAAAAATTTCATAATGAAAACCATAACAAAATAAATAAAAACAAATATACAACCTTACCATATATACCCAACCTTTCAGAAAAACTTAACAAATATTTAAACCATTTAGTATTTCAACAGCACATAAACCTTGTAAAAATTTACAACTTCCTTTCACAAATTTAAAAACATCCAGAAAATAAGAAAACCCATGTGGTCTATGAAATTCCATGTAGAATGCTCTTCAGTTTATATTGGACAAACTCTGCAGCATCTTGAAGCTAGAATCAAAGCTCATAAATATACAAAAAATTGTACAACAGCATTAAACAAACATACACAAGAAACAATACATATGTTTAATTTCCCTAATACTAAAGTTTTAAAAACAGAATATAACAATAAAGCCCGTTTGATACATAAAATGATCCAAATTAATAACACAGTAAATGACAGAACCGATATAAGCAATCTACCACAAATGTACAATAGCATTATATAACTTCCCTAAAACAGTACCTCAAACTCAAACAATATAGCTCACATTTATATCAAAAAAATAAATAAACAAACAATAAAAAAAAATTGATTTCTCCTTCTATAACAGTGTTTAAAATTATATAATAACTAATTTTAATAAAAAAATTTTCTTTCAAACGTAAATCCACAACAATTTCATAAACCCACCTTAATAAGTTAAAACTTCCGCCATAAACATATATTCGCAACAAATTAAATATTACCATCTACAACCTACAACAATATTAGTAACCAACACTAAACTAATAACAGTTCTCTACGTCTCAATTCAATATCTACTTTAATAAAACGTCTATTTTCACACAACCATAATATTCAAATATAAAAAACAAACAAAATGGGGAGTACTGCCATTACTATAAAGTCCAAACTTTGTAAAGATTTCGGAATTGTTAAATTTAGAGAAATGTACCAATATCAGAAAAATCGAAATAAAAGTAATATTTTTTACTGGATAACCATGCACTGTCATTTTAAAATAAAGCTGGAGCTATTATAAGTATATAAAAACTTTTTGACTTAAGTTTTGTAATAAAAATATAAATTTTCCTTTAATTATACTATTTTATAGATATTATGTATTTTGTATTGTAATCAATTTTCTGAGGATGGAGAAGATCTTCTCGAAACGTAAAATAATATTATTTTTTTCTCTAATAACCTATAAAAATCATAAAACTCAAGAAAACAAGAAAAGTAATCTTCAGCCTTATAATAATATATTCAGCTAAACAAAATTATTGAATATATACTATGAATTACAAATCATAAGTTTTAGTTTTGTTAAACGTCTAGTACAAAATAAGATATAAGAAAGCGAGGTATAAATTTAAATGCTTGTTGACATTGAAGGATTGGGCCAACTATAACAAAGGAATCTTAAGTGATTTATACATTTCCTTTGTCAGTATGTACTGTTGAAGAAATAGATAGATAACGAGACACCTTTGTAGCAATTGCGCATATTAATTATACTTCGATATCAAAAAGCAAGTGCAATGCCAAACATTCTTTGATTTATGTCATCAATTTTTTACAACTGATCCCATTGGCGCATCCGCCATTTAATAGACATAATATAAACATACTTTTATGTATTTTTTAGGCACAAGCAAGGGGAGGCTGTTAACTAACAACATCTTGTTTAGCAAGCAACATACTTCTTATTCTAGAATTAAATGTGTTCGCAGGCAAATATTTAATATTAGAATTCCAGCTTGTTCCTCATATAAATTGCGTTATATGTAAATGCCGCCTTTGAAAAAGTGGAGGATTTGTGTTTAGGTATTCTAAAATCTTGCTTATACCTAGTGTTTTGAGAATGATTATACATTGAGAATTTGTTACGCAGATAAAGGGCTCATTAGTAGTCATCGCTTTATAAATAAGTCCATATGTGTGCGACATACGCCTGTTTTTCATATTTAGGATAGAATTTTGATTTAAATAGGGAGTAATGTGATTTCGGAAAAGAATATTATGCAAAAAGCGCATGCAAGCATTTTGACCTGTTTGTATTGCATGACATGATGCAACACTAATGAAATTGTTATATACTATATCGCCGTAATCAAGAAGTGAGAGAATAAAACAATTTACAAACGATATTTCGCGACTGATGATATGCAAGTTTTATATAGATGCAAAACCTTTTAGGCGACTAGAAGCCAATTTTATTTTGTTAGCAACATGCGATTGAAAGGTAAGTGCATCGTCCATAATTATATCTAGGTTCTCTGCTTCCTTATTTTGGGTATTTCATCAGTGTCAATGTTAAAGAGTAAAAATTGATCAATTATCCCTGACATGTTTTTGAGCCGTTATCAGTGAAACAGATTTAGTTACATTAATTTTTTAAATTATGATCAAAGAAAATAGATTTTGAAAGACAAAGTGCCAGAAAATCAAAAAATTCATATGCCATTGTGTTTTGAGTGAAAATCTATTAAATAATAAGAAAAAATCAGGTCCCCGTATTTAAAAAATTAAGTGGATGATGGTTCTGAAAGCAAATGAAACGTCGTACAGAAAATTGGTGATCACCTTCAGATAGGAAGGAGAAAAAGTGCTGTGGAAGTGCCCTTAATTTTTTCAAATTTAGTCTCTTCATAATAACTTAATATCAAGAAAAAGCAAAAACTCAAATTTTAGTTTTTTTTAGTAATTTCGAAAATCGAAACAAATTACCACGGATTTGTTCTTTCGTCATATTACTCAGCATAAAATTTCCATAACTTTGCCCCAATTTAACCTTGTTCTGTATCTCATTACCTGGTTCCGAGATACTAATGATGAAGACTTGAATTTATATATATATATATATATATATACATATATATATATATATATATATATATATATATATATATATATATATATATATATATATATATATATATATATATATATATATATATATATATATATATATATATATATATATATATATATATATATATATATATATATATATATATATATATATATATATATATATATATATATATATATATATATATATATATATATATATATATATATATATATATATATATATATATATATATATATATATATATATATATATATATATATATATATATATATATATATATATATATATATATATATATATATATATATATATATATATATATATATATATATATATATATATATATATATATATATATATATATATATATATATATATATATATATATATATATATATATATATATATATATATATATATATATATATATATATATATATATATATATATATATATATATATATATATATATATATATATATATATATATATATATATATATATATATATATATATATATATATATATATATATATATATATATATATATATATATATATATATATATATATATATATATATATATATATATATATATATATATATATATATATATATATATATATATATATATATATATATATATATATATATATATATATATATATATATATATAT
>JANEYF010004130.1:0-58047 GCA_029963845.1 Rhamnusium bicolor
ATGCCTAGAGTACTAATAAATAATAAATAATATTGAGCGTAAATAGTAAAAAACGACCGTACGCTGATAAAGTGCATAAATTTATCGGCGAATTTCTGGATTTATTCTATGATGGATGTAAAATAATTTGCTGATTGCCTGTGATGTTCCCCTGCGCCTATTGGATAAACCAGCATTTCGGGATTTCTGGAATAAATACAATCCCCAGGTGAATTTACCAAGTCGTTCATCATTACGTAGATATGTACCAAGTATTCGTGAAGACATTGTAAAATAGGATTAAATGTGCATTAAAAAAATACACGGCTGTGGTTAAGTATTGACGAGACGACAGATTGTAAAAAAATTCTATTTTAAATGTTATAGTACGTGTACTCGACCCTGTTAAACCAACATTTTCACTTTTACTAGCTAGCAAAAGACTAACTGCGTGTACTGGCGAAACAATTACGCGGGTGGTGTTGGAGACTTTCGAAAAATTTGAACTGTCAACAAGTCAAGTGTTGATGTTTGTGACCGACGGTGCTGCGACAATGCGTTTGGTGGGCCGTTTTCTTCAAAGAGACGATTGTAGGTTTTTACATGTTACGTGTAAAGTGCATGCGTTCCATTTTGTAGCAGAAACGATTCGAAAATGTTTTCCAGAGGTAGATGCATTAATAGCAAATACAAAAAAAGTATTTCTTAAATCTCCTAAACGGCTTCGGGCATTTCACACACTGTGTCCTGGTATTCCGGAACCACCAGAGCTGATTCTTACACGTTGGGGAACGTGGTTGAAGGCAGCTTTTTATTATGCTGAATATTTTCAACAAATAAAAGCTGTGATACTACAGTTCAACCCTAACGAGGCTGCAGCTATTAAGGAAAGCCAGACAAGCTTCCAAGATGTTTCCCTTGAAATTAAAAACTATTTATAACAATTATAGAGGACTACACGACGCAATAGAAAAATTGTAAAATACTTCGTTGTCGTTAGTGGAATCGCTGCAAATAGTGGACGACGTAAATACACAGCTACAGACTATAAATGGCGCAAAAATAGGCCCGTTATTGAAAAATTTGAGTGTGTATTACGGAAAGATCCTGATTTTACCAAATTATGAAAAATTTGTGATGGTGCATCTACAGCTGCGTTAAGTGAGTTCACAGAGTGTTTTACTTATGCTTGTATTACTTCCGTAGATGTCGAACGGTCTTTTTCAAAATACAAACATATTTTTTCACCACAGCAAACATCGCTTACTGAAACAACTGTAGAAACATATCTGATGCTACAC
This sequence comes from Rhamnusium bicolor, assembly GCA_029963845.1. NCBI lineage: Eukaryota > Metazoa > Arthropoda > Insecta > Coleoptera > Cerambycidae > Rhamnusium > Rhamnusium bicolor. The sequence continues at coordinate 1,281 of JANEYF010004130.1, forward strand.
AGTTATTATAGAAGTGCTACAGTTTGTGATAACGACAACCAAGCTACTTCATAAATCTGCTTAAGAAGGTGAGTTTTGTACATATTTTTATAAAGTGTACCAGTATTAATAAAATTTATTTTCATTTATTTTATTTATTTATTATTAGTTATCACTTAGATATACAATGTACATGTGTGAACGTCATTTAACAGTTTAATAATAATGTGCAGCACTAAGCTTACAAAATATAAGGAAATACATAAAAAAAGAATTTAAAGCGAACGAAATAGTACAAAAACATACATCACAATATATAAAATATTTTTATTTTTATTATTGTACTTATTCAAGTATTATGATGCATACCCAGTACGTCTCTGTAGGATTAATGATCTTGGCCAGGCTTATTTATGTGTACGAATGAAATAACAATTATTCTAACTAAATTATACAATATTTTTATATGTATGTACCAGTGTTGAGCATGTTATGTTTTTTTCACCCATCTATATTTCAGAAATTACTTATTACGTAGATCACATATGGAAGAAGTAAATATCCGATTCTTAAGAAATAAAAGTAGACGTACCATAAAGATCGACACTGTGACCGTAGTATAATATAATATCTCAGTTTTCATATCATAAATTCTTATAAATACCAGCGTTACGCGTGAAGGTTCTCAAATTTCAACCAAACAAATCAAGACCTTCTCACATAATTCTTCTTGACATTACTTGGGGGGGGGGGGGGTTAGAAATTGCATTTTGTGCTACTACTAATAACTGATCAATTTTGGAAAGCGTTTTGGTAATTACAGAAGACATTACAAATTCTGGAACATCCTTTTTGTGTTTGAGCAAAATCCATAACTTGATAAGTGGAATAACCCTCAGAATAAGCCCTAAAAACATCTGTTGTATTTTTTCCAGCATATTTTTCATAGTGAGGCACCTGCGCGCGGCGTTAGGAGATAAGTTAACCCCCTGTCTGGATAATTTTGCTGATGTCCACTTTCTTGTCGAGTAAATCATTAGTGTTCATCATATCGTAGAAACTTATCGACTCGAGCAAATCTGTATTTGATTCCAAGTTGGTTGCGTGGAAGCATGTCAGACAGCTTTTATGTTATCCATGGCTAATGAATAATTTTTGTGTCGATTCTCCTAAGCAATTTCGTTAAGTTTGGTGTCGCTGTGAAATATCAATATCAATTCTAAAATACATGAGCTTTCCGGGTGTACTAATGATTACAGCCCCGTGGTACTTCCAGGTTTCAATAGGTTATAACTATTACGGAGGTACCTGAAATGGTAGGTAATAAAGGGACACGGGCGTATTAACAGTAATCTTCTAATAATTGTCTATTTCGTTCTTTGACCACAACAAATTTTGTTTGTCATAAATATCAGTAACACATTTCTTTCTCCAATTTTAATGACCTCGGAGGTCATGTTCACTAACGAAATTTAATACTCGTACTACAGTCCAACCTTGAATTAAAATTGCTTAATACCTGATACCAACAGTAAATACATACGAAAGGCATATTTATAACCTGGTACATTCATTTTATAATATACATATTGGCCACTCTTATGGAACTTTTGGCAGCGCTTTTTTGTAGTTCATTAGTTCTTAATAGATGACACAGGTATCCTTATTTGAAGGAGTAACTTGAAAAATATACAAAAACAAATTAAGGTCGTATTAGGATTTTCAGCTCTTAAGTGACTCGATTGATGGGAAAGGCTTGTTGACGTGTATATTTTCTAGAAATTTTAATAACATTCGTGTTGGCCATCTGGTGATTGAAGACAACTCAGTATTGCCACCTGGTGGTTGAGGACAATTTAAGCGCTGCCAATTTTTATATAAGACTGGCCAATATGTATATTATAAAACAAAAGAGTGGTACTACCAGCTTACATTTCTGCACCTTAATAGCCTATAAGGCTATTAAGGTGCCTATAAGGCACTTATAAGGTGTTCAATATATTTGCAAGAAAATGTAACCATAACAACCTAAACAATACTACACTGGATCAAATTGTATTTTTGAATTTGAAATAATCTTTTTGAAATTATTTTTATATTGTACAATTTCACAACTAGTTTACTTTCAAATAAACTTGTCTAATGGTGAACATTAAGTTATGTGTATATTTTGTTGTTTGGATCTTTATGCGTCTCAATTAGTAGCCGTACGAATCAAATACTGAAAAGTAAATAGTAACGTCAACTTTAAGCAATGGCGAGTACTGGACAATGTTTCATTTTTACATATTATTATTGTATTCATTGATACTATAAATGAAGTGCTGCAATATAGCAGTACACAAATAGGTCGTACCTAATTTGATATACGCGCAAAGATCTAAACAACAAACTATATTTTAGTTTTCTCCACTGTTGTTTCATATCTATTATCTATTATTTAAACTGGACTTATCTAGACTAATTTATCTACTACTTCAAGTAGAAGACTGTTTTTTTTATCCCAACTGTAATTAATTGTACACTTTATCACATTTGTACTATATTTTGTTAAAACACTTGAAATTGTCCAACTAGCTTTAAAGGTTGAAAGTACGAAAGTTCTGAAGGACCACATAACATTTGTTTTTAAACCTTGTAATTTGAACATTTTTCTTGAAATATCGACGTTTAATATAGACAGATACGATTGTTAAGTTGAATGTCAAGAAAAAAAGTTGAAATTTCAATTACATGGCCCCTTTTCTTAACGAGACTTGATATTTCAGCTTTTTTCTTGAAATATCAACTCTCGCTACATGCTTCTTACGTTGAAATTTAAAGAAATAAGTTGAAATTTCAAATTTAAGAAACATAATATGAGACCCTTCAGAGCTTTAGTATTTACGGTATTCCGTGTGAGTGTAATAAACATTATGTGGGAGAGTCATCCAGACCCCTCAGTGTAAGCTTAGGTGAGCATAAACGTTATATTAGAGTGGGTGCAACAGAAAAACTGAAAATTTGCGAACATGCTTGGGAAAATTGATAGAATAAAATGAGATTCGGCAAAAATGTTAATGAAAGAAGCAGACAGCAAAAAAAGAAAAATTAAGGAATCGGCAATAATATTATTGAATGTAGAAAAATGTTTATCCCATTGCTCTGTGGATTTTGGTACAACGTGGTTACCGATGTTCAAAGAAGAATTGAACAAAATTAACATTGTATTATTTTCAAGTTTCAGCAGTTCTATGTAAGTATCTATGGATTTATATAAATAAATAACATATGTATCAAGTTTCACGTTTGACATATTCCAAAAAAGATAATAACTTTGAAAAGGGAAACAGATTCATTTTCCGAAACGTTAGGGCATTATATTATTATTTTTGTATCTCATATTAGTTGTCAAAAAACACCCTTCGGCTAATCTTTTGACGTAAAATCACAAGCGTAGAGGTTTATTTTTTCAGTAACATACTGAGTCATTAACTACATTTTTTAAATAACGAAGAATTATTCATGTGGTAGTAAGTCCCAAAGAAGAAAAGAGAAAAATTTAAAGAATGCTACAAATAGCGTTCAGACAATATTTAAAGAACTCAGGTTTCGCGGTAAAAAACTAGTTAGGTATCTTAGTCATGTGAGGGACCTGTGTTGGATTTAGATGTAGTGCTTGCTAATTAGCATTATATTATGACTCAAATGGAGCTGTAAAACTCCCTATCATTAATTTAAAAAAAATTAAAAGAAGCAGATTGTACGAAAAGATTTCCGATAGGCGCTTATATGATTTAGTACCTAGAGACGGAACTCATGAAGTTAAAGCATTGTAATTAACTAAGAACCAAGGCCAGTTGTTATAGATACGATTGGCAATTAGGGAGAAACAACCGAACTGAGGAAGTAGAAAATTTATAGTGCGAGCTCAGCAATTGATAGCGCTTAATTATTGAACTGCTACCACGTAGGTGTTAAATCTACGCCTTTGTTGTGTCGTTATTTCTCCAATGGAACTAAAAGGCAACGCTTCGCAGTATCAACTATTAATCACTGATAAGGTGTTATTTACAAGATTTTCAATTAACTGAATCAAAATAATAAAAGATGTGAGCAAATGGAAGTAAAAACTGTTATTTAAATTCCGCCGAAATTATGTGAAATAGGAAATACACTCGATTAACTCTGTTAATTAAATTATCGAGACTCTAGATAGTAAAGAGTTAGATACAAGGTACTTATTTTTTATTATTTTATAATTTTTCAAATACTCCTTTCCTACCTTATGTACTATATGTTTATTAACGAAAAAAAGTAATAAATCCTGAAGTGGGTTGGAACACTGACGTAATTTTTCACGAAATACCAAAACACCATATACTGCACTCAACGCGCGTTTCGTCAACCAAGCTGGCATCATCTGGAGATGATTAAAACTGAACTTTGAGTACTGAACTGAACTGCTGAGTAATAAATCATCGAATGACACCCTGTCTATGGGCGTCGTATCTTTTCTTTGCGAATTGTTACTGCCATGAAAACATTAAAATTTGAAGACAGCATAGCATTTTAGGGAAGTGCGTATAAATCTGAAAATTTTTAATATAATATATACCTACACTATTAAATCGTTAACATATCCGTGCACGTGTACACTCAACTGAATTAGGAGAATTGGCTAGTACAAACCACTGAGCGTGGAAATAAGATTTATTATATAGTTTTAGCTTCCTATTACTAAATATACAGACAAAACCAGGAATATGTGTCGACACCAGCTTTACATTGGATACAAGACACCACTGTCACATTTTAAGTCACGAAATAGCGCATCTGCACGTGACGTCACGTTTTTCAAGGTTACTGTCTGGAGGATAAACAAATAACAAATTATAACCTCACTTCAGTTCCGTATAATTATATAAAAAATATCGTTGTACTTACTTAATAACTTTCTCAATTTATATTTCCTTATATTTTTAATTAAAATACCAAGCCAATTTTTTGCTACGGTGCGGTGGTGGGTTGTGGAAGTAAAATGCCAGAGGCAGTACCAGTTTTTATAGAATTCCATCAGTCTTTGATAATCATAAACAATATAATCAATTGGCGTGTGATAATAATCACTATATATGATTAAAACCAAATTTTCTTACACAGCAAACACAGGAATACCCTTACAATAAAATATTACAACCAGTCACTACTACAGTATGTGACTAAATGGCATTAGAGGTTATGGCCCCTGTTTTATTTCAACTTCAAGCAAGTTAGCCACACCCATAAGGTCATGTACCGCAGATGCTCTATTCAGTGTTGCCAATCAGCGGATAATTATCCGAAAGGCGGATAATCAGGTAGACTGTCGGATCTAATTTGGATATTATTTTAAAGGAGGTAATTTCGGATAATTGGGACTAAAATTGAAACAATCGATTAAATTCATAAATCGCAACAGTGCAAAACGAAAATATCCAATACCCTTGATGATCGGTTAACTTTTCCGTAAGTGCCTAAAATCGAAAGCATTCAGCTGGTCAAGAATTGTTGTCCTTCCATAACTTCATATGAATCATTTGTTTTGTTTGTCTGGTTCTGGGTTCTTGTATAGTTTGAATGAAACCAAATCATATATTTTACATTAGTCAGGTGCAAGAAATAAATCGTAATTGTTTTATTTTTTTACTGTGCTTTAAAACACAAAACTGAAAACAAACCTTCTCGTTGCCAACTGTTTAGCATTATTCTACTACAAATTATATAAACCTAAATATGACCAAAAACAAAAAACACCAAATTTACCATTTTTCCGATATTTGAGGAAACTTAAGTAAATAACCTCAAATAGACGCATAGTTAACGAAGGTAAGTTGTTTACCTATTTATTTTTGTGAATAAATGTGTATTAAAATGTTATCTTTTAACAAAAAAATCTAAAAACCCAGTTTTTTATTTGGAAACCTATCATTGCAACCATATGCACATATTTTAAATCAATTTTTAAGTTGGTAAAGCGGATAATTTCGGATATTTTCGAGTTAGGATAATTTTATTATTAATGGCAACACTGGCTCTATTACAAAGCGTAACGATCTTTATGAACTCGATATCGTTATATTTAATACATACACGGGTGGGTACATAACCAGATTGTAAATCAATGTCTAAGATATAGGACGTAAATAACCAGTCGAAATTCTCTGCGCCTATGGCCGCAGGTGAGCATCTCCAATTTATAAAATTATAAGCTGTTTGTTACGTTATAATTTTTAGGTTATGTTGCAAATAAAATTAAGCATGTCTCAACATTTTCCCTAACACTGTTTAGAAAATAGAATTAATTTAGAAATGTTTTATGTTATATATGTGGTTAGTGAAAATCATATTTGCAATAAAGGTAAAGGTAAAACACACTGCAAAATAAAAACAAGAGGCTAGCCGAGGGGTTACCATTGTCTTTGTCAGAAGTTATATGTTTTACAAATACAATGGTAACACCTTTGTTGAACATATTTGTATAGGATAATTCACCTGTGATGATTCTTAATCCAAAACTCTCCAAAAGACGAATACTGAAGAGTATAACAACCAATTAGCACACATCCAACAAAACACATATGAACTTACGGCCACAAAAGCTTGTACTTACACGTGTTTAAACCGCCTTACAACATATAAATAAACCCTCGCCTCACACTCCTCCCGTCTTAAAAAAATATCTCGCATGAAAACAGGAACGCTGTGTAAGAAAGGATGGTAGGAAACAACAACACAGGATGGTGTAAAGCAGTGTGTACACGTCTGAAGATCTGTCTTCGAGAAATAGCTACAACGATTGGAACAGAATCGCCTCATGAATATTCATGGATACATTGTGCACAGAATTCAACCTCTTGTTCAAACAAGCCTCTCCTGAATGACCCCTCTATTTACCAGCCATTGCCTGTGTTCGCACTCGACAACGTAAGGTCAGAATCAACGTTAAACCTTTCTATTTTAAATCACCACGGTCGGTTAATATCATGAGATACGCATTGCACGTTAAAAATAATATTTACCAACCCTTCGTATAAATTACAATGTAGAACAGGATACTAAACCTCTAATATATGCGACTAAATCTCTGTAGGGGGCAGTTCAAACATTTAAATTTGTTTAAACTGAAGACTAAAGTACTGTCAATACCTGCATTTTATATTTTCCATTTCGATATCATTTTACATGTTTACAAATTGATTAAGGAGGTTCCAATATGCAGATTTTATCGAGTTTAAATAAAATTGTACAAAATTTTGAAAATGTACAAAAAAAAATTCATAACTTATTTTTGCTACCAAAATTATGGATTTCGTAAAATATTTTAAATTGAAAGTATTGTAAAATAAAGGAAAAATCAGATGAACATGATACACATACATATTTATTTTATTTGGATATATGTAGATATGATACTTATATAAGGCCACTATACTACAAGCGTATTGCAAAAAAATGCACACCATTCTATATTATTTCGATTCCATTTTATAAGTACGTCTAATTTAATATGTTAATATGTTTTATTTTGTAATTTTATAATTTTAACTAAAAGTGAACCGTGCCATATTCCCCAAAAAGAAACAAGACACAGCTACGGATACCAGTGTTTTGGAATTACTGTTCTTCATCGGCGCACTGGAGCTTAAGTACTGGAATATGGAATCGAGCATATCAGAAACAACTAGAATATTAAGCCACTGCCCTATAAATTATTTAAAAAAATGTATTAAGTATGCCTCTGCGCCTACAGGTTTATTCCATGAAAATATATAAACAGAAAACTGTCGTGTTTGAAATTATTAAAAAAGGAATAAAAAAAAAATTCTCTAATTTTGAGAACGAAATCAGGGTGTTCCGCTACATATCGATCTCTAATTATACTTGTACATAAATATTGCACAATACGAGACGTTGAAGTGGAAAATAAAACCTGCAAAGAAAAGAGTGCAAATGATTGTTTCTCCTGCTTTTACTTCGAGCACGCGCAATGCGCACGCCATGCATGAGTCATGTCACGACGAACGTCTAGCTAGACTTTTTAGTTTTATATTGTGGTTGTGTATTATTGTGTTGTCTAGTTAATATTCGCAAACCACGGCAAAAATGTCAAGATATATATCAGGTTTTATGTAAATTCTAAACTAAACAGTCATGGGTGGCCACCTGCCCGCCTGTAGTTTCAGATTTCAAAGAAAAGAAAGGTATATTAATTGATTATCAGAATAGTCGGTTAATCAAATAACCGGTTAATAGGAAACCGGTTATTCGAATAACCGGTAAATCGGATAACCGGATAACCGAATAATCGAATAACCGGTTAACTGAGTAACCGGTTCTCGGTTTTGTACAAAACCGCGAATAATCCAAAACCGATTAATGGGTTATCTAGAAAACCGTTTTCAGTTGCCAGCACTACTTTTTACCCATCATTTGGTTGTACCTGATATACGAGTACTCCATTCCATAAGCTATGCTACTCGAACAATAATTCCGAAACGTTGCTGCACCACAAGGTATACGGCATGATTTCATTTTTGTTCATTACTGGACCCCTCGAACTCTCTGTATAATTTTAATTGTAAAAATAACACAAAATTATTCTATCTGGTGAAAACATCGCATTCTGATTTTTATTTTTTATAAACGACAAATACTTAATACTAATTCAATATGTAATTGGCGTAAGCACCAATTCCTATCACGTTGAGTAAGGAACAAAGAACTTTGACTTTTGCATTAGGGTAATGAACCATTGAATACAATTAATAAATAAGCATATTATCTGGTTTTTTAAGTTCCTTATTGGTTTTAAACATATTAATAAAACTTGTTTACACATATAATTTTAAAGACAAATATTCTACGCCGTCTACGTTATGTTATCTCTCTGAAAATCTTATTCGACCCACGCTGGAAGTTTAATAGGCGTAATTAAATTTAATTTACATATGTTTTCATTGTAATTTTATTATAAATGTTGTGGAAATAGGTATTATAAATAACCACTATGAAAATATCTACATCATTGTACTATTCATGTCCTTGTTCTAAAATACACTTAATTACTTATTTAAGTTGTGCGCTGGAGTTGATATACACTGTCCGACATTAAAATTACATACTGCAAAAATAATGATTCTCGATACGTTGGAATTTACATTATCTACCCACGGTGATATAACTGTCCCCCTTATAAAAATAAAAGCGATGATTAATGAGGGGTCAGTTCTGAGGAATGATATTTTCGTGGTGATATTCATATATTTCAAATTATGCCAACAACGACATACTCTCAGAAGAGTACGTACTGAATGTCTTGTAATGGATACTGTTTTTGAAAAATTTTTGACGTCACGCGATGTTTTAAAAAATATATATTCACCAGTAATTAAAGAGGATATACATGGATTTCATTTTTTAAAAACGATGTTGACGAAAATCTGGACATCAAGTTGAGCTGTGCGGACGTCGGACAACGGCATCGCGCACAGCTTCAAAATGTTCAGGGGTGGTTATAGGCTGCTTCCAATCTCTTGGTTTTTGAATGATGGTTGATCCTGTTTCCCTACACCTCTGTACCCCCGATTTTTAAAAAAAATTGCTAGGTGCATGCGCCACTCGCCGAATTTTGAACAGATATACAAACACCGCCTTGCAACTCTGTATCAATCATTGACTATATAAAATCATGAAAATTCAGATTATATTATTTTATTGGCATATCAATACTTGACACTGTATGTATATAAGGGGTATCTTACGACGCCCTCTTGTAAGTTGTGTTTGGGGCCGCCGTCACTTTACTCCTTTTACCCCTTAGTCCAATCAAGCAATCAATCGAAACAATACATTTAAATATTATGTACAAAATAATCATTTCGACATCCACGCCCAGAGCCAGTTAAACATCCACGGTGCGATGTGCCACCGTGGCAACTGAAGGGCTGGATAGGGACGAAGTCGATTTGATATCTAAAAATTAAACTTAAAATACTAATACCTATCCTAAATTAAAAAGGATGTAATAAATGCATGTCATTAAAAACGTATGCCTTGGTTAAAAATAACAAAATACGATTAAAAATAATTAATAAAAATGGTTAAAAAAGTTATGATTAAAAAGATATTTCGCTAATAAATTTGGTATACCTGAGAAAATCCCAATCTCAAAAACCCTTCTTAAGAAAATTTGTCTGATGAACGGCTATGTCACACCGTTTAATTTTTGACTTTTAACAATTTCTAATTTGATCGAAAAGTTGTATTTACTTAATATAATGAATTTTTCAATAAACAACTATAAAAAAAATTTTGAAGGAAAAAAAGGAAGAAAAAGAAAAGAAGAAAAAGATTAATTTGGAATTTTGGTGGGGTTGGTCTACAAGGGTTGTCGAAATATAGGCAACGGAATAGTAATTTGCTTTTTTTTTAGTCAGGTTCTCAACTAAAATTACTTTTTTTCACAAGCTATTCATCCATATTTATTCTCTAGAGAAATTTGTTCTATATTAGTTTACTGGTCGGTTCAGTTATAAGGAGAATCAGTGTATTTATTATTAGTAGCGAACATTTTGCGTTAACGGGTTTAATTACTCAAATAACAATCCTTGAAAATCACTGTTCAAATCGGTTTTTTGTATATCTGCGTTTTACAACCAAGCCATAAATGGTTAAATAAATATTTATTCTCGTCTTGCTATTTTAATTTTTTACTTAAACTTATTTGCATAAAAGTTGTTGTAAACGTTGTTTATTATCAGTATAAACAAGTAACTTGTACAAGCATATAGCTCCTAGAAATACCCCATCGTGTACATATATTTGCCGGCCAACCAGTGATTAATTATTTGTTCTTTTCTCTTTCGTTCCCTTATCTCGGCAATGACTTTTAGCGGTCAGGGTCATTAGAAGTAATTGAGTTTTATTTCTATTTATTCCACGACAAACATCAGAGCAAATGAGGAATAAATTGTTTTAATTAGAAATTTCTTGATTATGTATCTATGTATCATTTGTTCTGTAATTCAATTATCCATCCATCACTCATCATCTTATAAACGATCATAATTAAAACATTTCGAATGATATGTAATTAGATATTCAAATTATTAGGAAAAGCGTACTCACTACATATACATACATATATCTATTATTGTATATACACTGTACTTTCGATTTTTGTCCATATCGTGGTCCGGAATATTCGGATAATTGAATAAGTGCCATTGTTTTCAAATATGTGGCCGCGTCCCACACAGTTTTTTTTTGGATATAAGGGAGGGGGTACCAATGTCACCCCACAGCAACCGGGGCGGCGCGCGGCGGCACAAGGTCATATATTTTATATGAACGACTTAAAGTATATGCCTTCGGAAAATGCAAGCTACAACATTTTCTTAGGGTGGTGTGAAGGACAGTGGCACGGGCTTCCACCCAAACCGTTTGGGTTCAAAACTGGATAGGACCAAATCGATGAGTCATAGTGGATGAGAGAACCTACTCATGTCACCATCATCGAAAGAAATGTAAAACTGGGAGTTTCGTGTATATACGATGTAAGCACATTGAAGATCCCTATTCTACGACATAGTGAGGGATCAACAAAATGTCCAGGTATGGGGTGCCAGTACTCACAAGCAGTTGCCTTGGTAGCGGAAATAGGCAGATGGTAAATAAGTGTATCACAACCATGTAAAACAGATAGAAGGATGCTTGTTTGATTTTACAGACGCCTACATCGAAAGATTTGTTTCCAAACTTCCGAACAAGGTGTTAGCAATTGGTGATGCAACCGAACCCAATTTTTTAAAATGCAGAACACAAATCCCGAAACCAGCTTCTTAGGCCCAATATCTGACTTAATCTCATAAAAATGATAGAGTTAGGGTTACATCCAGGGTTACTATGGCGTACTTGTACACTTGTGTTTGATTAATTGTGGTAATCCCCACAGTTACATAATAATAGAAGTTCTCTAGCCAGATAGTCGGAGGAACTCTTAAAGTCATCCAAACGGAAATAAAAAAAATCTACCTAATTTGTATTTTATCAGGTGTTACATAATTTAATTCAGGGCAATCATTTTTTACAAATAAATCTATGCCTTTTTCTAGAAAATTAGAGTAGGCTATGACTTCACTCGCACGTTATTAGTGATAGCTGATATCAGAATTTTTTGAAGGTTAGCATTATATAATCAAGCTATGCAGCTATCATATCATTCTGTCATTTTATGGCATACGCTAGTCTCAAGAAATTTCAGTTGCCCATCAGTAATACCAATGTTTAAGTTAAAATCATAGCCTACTTCAATTTTTTTCTCGATCATACGGTATACTCCTGTTCTTTGATTCTATTTTCAAATTCAGGTTCGGCTGAGCCATAGAATAATGCTGGAAACTGAACAGCATAAAAACTTGCCGAACACGCCGACATCGAATAGAAATATCGCTGCATCACTATTGGCGCCTAATAAATATATTTGCCATTCCGGTTCTACTCTCTTTAGTAGACGAGTTAAACCAATAAGACACATATACCCACAAATTATGACATATTCACAAGAGAATACATTCCAGATGGTCCGTTCTCATGTGTACCTCCCACGTCAAAGGGAGGCCGAGAACTATCGAGACTAGACGGCTAGGAATCTACACACAGCAAATTAGTTCTGTCTATGTAACATACTTAGAAGGTCGGATCCAGTTCTGCGGTTGTCAAAATATCATGAAACCACACTAATGGGCAAACAGGATGATCAAAGAAGCAAACAGATACACATGAACTCGGTCTCGTATTCCACTCCAGACGTGGAGCCCGGGGCGGTACTGATGTAGAGTCAGTTACTGAACTTCAGGCAAATCGTCTGAAAGCCTGAAGCAAATCTGCTGAAAAGGGAAACCTGTTCCGGTATCACGTTGATAAACCCCAGCACGATGTCCTCTGTATAAATATTGGGTCAGAACACAAGGAACGTCAGCCTGGTATTAAGTTGGAGACGAGAGACTTTGTTCTGGTATGTTAAGATGGTATCATCAAAACATTGGTCTACCGTAGCCGCGCGACGGGTGTAGAGCTTTCTAAACACCATCTGCAGGACATATTGCACTACATCTTTTGGCAGCAGAATTAGTATAAGTAATCTTTTTCGAATTTCAGTTTTTGTATCTTATATCCACCACTAATGGATCCGGTTGATACAGAAGTATGGTAACTTTAGAAATATAAACATAGTATGTTGTTCTTTACTGTATCATATCTTAATCCTGAAGTGGGTTGGAACCTTTGGAGATGATTTACGAAAACTCAGTTGTTTTTAATCATCTCCAGATTATGCCAACTTGGTTGGCAAAACGCGCGTCGAGTGCAGTATATGGTGTTTTGTAGAAAACTACGTCAGCGATCTTAATCCCAATTTAATATAGTTATTAACGCAAACCTTGTGTAAAACTTAAATTTTGAACTTAGACTAGTTTTGCTTCAAAAAGGCATTCTGCATATCCTATACACTATTTCGACCTGTATACACCAATATAACGCAGGTTACGAGCACTACGTTGTCATCTTACACACTCGCACGGGTTAGCCCAAACAGTTGGGTAACCCAAAATAATAAATTGCTTATTGATAGAAATACATAAATATAAATTAATTTTGAACACGACTGTACAGATATATACCATTTAATTACAGTTTTATTTCTGTTTGCTATTACATACTTCAATTAAAAGCTATTTGAAATTAAAAACATCTATGTAAAAACGTAAAATCCATTATTTAATTCCAATTAACCAAATTAATAACATCTAATTAAAGCAAGCGGACTGGTCAAGGTGAAATCAGAGAAAACTGTTTTCATTTGTTATTCATTCATGTACATGCATTGCGACGGCGAATGTACTACAGAATTTAATCTATACTGTTTGATTAGGATAATCATGCACCGAACATCCATTATTAATAAGCGGCAAGTGAATTGGAATTGTACAATTGTGGACTGATAGTGGGCCGTCACATGCTTAATGACATGTGATTGATGAATAATGAAACTTGCAACTGGAAGTAGATTACGTTTTGATTATCGGACACTGATTTTACGACCTGACCCCTGGGAAAATTAACGGGATCCAACTGTACCCTTCACCGCCTCGCTCTAATTATCCAAGAACACTCAGATTAAAGACGCTAATGAAATTAATTCTAATAAAACGATACGATAAGAACGTTTGTTCTTGTAATTAATTGAGCTGTAAAATATTCACTGTCTAACTCAAGAACGGTTATCTATTTGAATTGTTGTAATGAACGCTAAAATGAACATTTTCTTGCCGAAATTCATTTACTAATCACGTTGGCGCATGTAATCTTTATTCAGTTATTTATTTTAACTTGCATTTGCAAATACTCAATTTAATTAACATCGGCATTTTAGCTGAAGGTTTTGATGCCGACACTGAATCTAACTGTACCAAATTGAGAGATTTAACATTACGTGACTGTGTGTTTAAACTTGTTCTAAAACTGTAAATTAATTCAGACAATAATTAAGATTATGATCCCATAATCTTTTGAAAATAGCTGAGGCAAGTCCTATACAGCGGGTTTCATCAAAATCAAAGTGCAAACGATTGTATAGACGATAAAAAATATATTTTTAGTAGATCGCCAAGAGAGCAGCACACACTGGGTTTTAGACAAATTTGTGGCAAACAGTAACGTTTCAAAAGATCAATCTTATTTAAAAATAAATATAGTTTAAAAAAACTAAAAAACACGCTTTTAAAGCACATCAAACTAAAAAGTGAAAAATAATTATTAATATAAACTGAAAATAATAATGAACGAAAAATACTAGTATTATTGTGAAAAAAGCGTGGGGTGCTTTGTGCAATATTTTTCGTATATCGAGCACCCCACGCTTTTTTCACAATAATACTAGTATTTTTCGTTCATTATTATTTTCAGTTTATATTAATAATTATTTTTCACTTTTTAGTTTGATGTGCTTTAAAAGCGTGTTTTTTTAGTTTTTTTAAACTATATTTATTTTTAACTTTTTTAGTTTGATGTGCTATGAAAGCGTGTTTTTTAGTTGTTTTAAACTATATTTATATTGCTTATTGATGCTGATATTATAACATATTACGATCCAACAGATATTTCTGAAAAAAAAAAAAATTATTTCAGCCGTGAGGTTCGAACTCACGCCGGAGGAGTCTGTCGTTTCGCGTCGACTGCCTTAACCCACTCGACCACCGGGCTAATTAACAATTATGGAATCTACTGACATATTAAGCCTTTGCTTTCACGCAGGGATACGTGAGGAAAGGATTGGCGATCCTGAACAGGATAATGATATAAACTTATCAAATTATTGTATTGTTACCGGTTCTTAATAAGTGTACAAAGTTTCAATTAAATCTGTCCGTTTAAAGTGGGTTAAAATCGAGTCCAAAGAGTCGGTTACAAACAAACAAGCAAACAAACAAACAAACAAGCAAACATACAGGTGAAGCTAATAAAAGCGTGTTAATATTTCACTTCAAAATCTTGCAGAGATAAAAAGAAATAAAGTATTATTTTATTAAACTTTAGCTATTTATTTATTTATTTACAAAAACCAATCAGTGATGCCAGGAGATAAGCTCAAAGTTGATTGTGTAACCTCTGGAAATGGGCCCAACAAAAAATAGAAGATATTTTTTAACACGCTTTTATTAGCTTCACTTGTATGTTTGCTTGTTTGTTTGTTTGTTTGCTTGTTTGTTTGTAACCGACTCTTTGGACTCGATTTTAACCCACTTTAAACGGACAGATTTAATTGAAACTTTGTACACTTATTAAGAACCGGTAACAATACAATAATTTGATAAGTTTATATCATTATCCTGTTCAGGATCGCCAATCCTTTCCTCACGTATCCCTGCGTGAAAGCAAAGGCTTAATATGTCAGTAGATTCCATAATTGTTAATTAGCCCGGTGGTCGAGTGGGTTAAGGCAGTCGACGCGAAACGACAGACTCCTCCGGCGTGAGTTCGAACCTCACGGCTGAAATAATTTTTTTTTTTTTTTCAGAAATATCTGTTGGATCGTAATATGTTATAATATCAGCATCAATAAGCAATATAAATATAGTTTAAAACAACTAAAAAACACGCTTTCATAGCACATCAAACTAAAAAGTTAAAAATAAATATAGTTTAAAGAAACTAAAAAACACGCTTTTAAAGCACATCAAACTAAAAAGTGAAAAAATAATTATTAATATAAACTGAAAATAATAATGAACGAAAAATACTAGTATTATTGTGAAAAAAGCGTGGGGTGCTCGATATACGAAAAATATTGCACAAAGCACCCCACGCTTTTTTCACAATAATACTAGTATTTTTCGTTCATTATTATTTTCAGTTTATATTAATAATTATTTTTCACTTTTTAGTTTGATGTGCTTTAAAAGCGTGTTTTTTAGTTTTTTTAAACTATATTTATTTTAACACGCTTTTATTAGCTTCACTTGTATGTTTGTTTGTTTGTTTGTTTGTAACCGACTCTTTGGACTCGATTTTGACCCACTTTAAACGGACAGATTTAATTGAAACTTTGTACACTTACGAAGAACCGGTAACAATACAATAATTTGATAAGTTTATATCATTATCCTGATCAGGATCGCCAGTCCTTTCCTCACGTATCCTCTGCGTGAGAGCAAGAGGCTTAATATTGTAAGTATATTCCGTGATTCTCAGTTCGGTCGTTGGCGGAGCGGGCAAGTCTTAGTCGACGCGAAACGACGGACTCTTCGGGCGTGAGTTCAAATCCCATGGTTGAAATAAAAAAATTTTTTTTTTTTCAGAAATATCTGTTGGATCGTAATATGTTATAATATCAGCATCAATAAGCAATATAAATATAGTTTAAAAAGAAACTAAAAAACACGCTTTCATAGTACATCAAACTAAAAAAGTAAAAAATAAATATAGTTTAAAAAAACTAAAAAACACGCTTTTAAAGCACATCAAACTAAAAAGTGAAAAATAATTATTAATATAAACTGAAAACAATAATGAACGAAAAATATTAGTATTATTGTGAAAAAAGCGTGGGGCGCTTTGTGCCATATTTTTCGTATATCGAGCTTTTTTCACAACAATACTAGTATTTTTCGTTCATTATTGTTTTCAGTTTATATTAATAATTATTTTTCACTTTTTAGTTTGATGTGCTTTAAAAGCGTGTTTTTTAGTTTTTTAAACTATATTTAATTTTAACTTTGTTTTGTTTGCCACTGAAGCAACATTTTATTAAAAATGTATGTTAATCGTCATAATTTTCATTATTACGATACAATCAATTCTTACATCTCCCGAACAAATAGTCAAACAAGATGCTGGTTGAACGTTTGGGGAGGAATTGTTGTGGATTATATGATAGGAATAGGATCACATTTTTTTGATAAATGTGTGAATGGTCAAATTTATTTGGATTTTTTGAAAGACTACATAGAAGAATCACTGGAGGCTATCCCCAAGAATATTGGGGTGAGAATGTGGTACCTTTTGTTCTACACAATTTAGTATCATCCATGTATGTAGTATAATATATAATACATATGATCCATTTGTGAAACTATTTTTTACGGTTTTCATTTGCTATCAGTTCAGTCTATTATCAGTAAATGAGTCAGCTGTTTATAGAGCTTAAACGAAGTATGCCGTAACTTGTTGATTTAATCTAAAATGTTCTATGAAACCACATTCCATTCCAAAACACATTATATTTAAGAGTAAACACTGAATGATATAAAAAAGCGCAATAAAATATAATTTAATGAAAAATAAAACATGGCAAACATGTGTACGAAACCATGATAAATTATTGTTGACGACTTCCTTCTTAAATAAAGTTATTAAGTATTAACGTATTTTATCCACACCAGTGATAATTTTAGTTTACGGTCAGAAAACTTCTTTTATATATGGCGATTCCATATTAAGCTAGTTATATGTCACCTTATGGGGAGCTAACCGAAGCTAATAAAACGCAGCTAGTTTATTGGTCTCCGACAATCAGCACATGTCGATCGACAGTTCCGTTTTTAGAACCATTTAATCTACAACGACCGGTCACAATTTGTACGTCTATGAATAATATAATGACAAACGAAGTACGTGGGCTGTACCGGTAATGTTACCATTATATCTGTACCCTGTAACAAAACAGACGATCTTATTTTCGCCTCATAAATTGTACTTAACTTGGTCGTTTCAAAAGATACAGATGCGGTAAAATACGGTATTAGTTGGCGTTCAAATACACATTAAATCCAAACATTTAATAACAAATTTCATTAACATTTATATAATGCTTATACAATGGGCCTTTTCACAAATTTTTTTTATTGCTTTATGTGATAGTGTTTTATAAAAAAAACTTGCCGTATTTTTTTTTTTTTGAGCACGATTTCTATCGAAAAAAAAATAACAAAAGTGCCGAAATAATGCGCGCGCTTTTACGTGACGTCACGCAACCCACCTTAGTGACGTCAAAGGGACTACGACCTTGAACATGACACATCGGAATATTGCAAAGTTGGTTCCCTGCTTTTTGACAGTTGATGTCGAAATTGACTTTGACAGTCGTTGCTTTTTAGTTTGGATTGTTGTGTGTGGAATATGTTTAAAAAGTGCTTTGTACCAACATGTACAAATAACAACATGAATTGTCCAGTCAAAATTTTCGTTTACGTTCCACCAGATGAAAATAGACGAAAAGCATGGTTTAAAATAGCCAAAGTTGAGAAGCAGTTGACGAAAACGAGAAACATTTACTGTTGTGAAGATCATTTTGATGTAAGAAAAGTAGTTGTATTTAGAAATTGATGCTAAATTATTGAAATTTTACAGTTAAAAGAAGATTCAGAAAACTGGTGTTACTATAAAACCATTGGTTCCAAACTTATTCTTAAAAAAGATGCTGTGCCCCATCGCAACTTGGAAGCAAAGGTTGGACACGTTCAGTCTCCAGACCAGTCGTCACAATTAACGCCATCAGCAAGAAAAAGAAAGAGTGAAACCGTAATAAGTCTATCGTCCATTAGAAGTGCAAAGAAACAGTTATTTAGTGTACATGATGACATACCATCCACTTCTAGACAACAGCAGACTCGACTTACTCCTACAAAAGACAAACATACGATTGTTGCTCATCCTCCATCGGGATATTTTAATGTTACTCCACAAAGATTAAGTGTTGCTGTACAAGTCGACATACCTGTTAGAGAAGCAAAACATGTACAAAAAAGTAGTGTTGCTCTACAAGTCAGCATGCCAGCTAACGAAAAAAAACATTTTCGCAGTGTTGGTGTCAATACTCGCATTAGACAAACTGACAAAGCAAGTTCACCAGTGAAACTTCCTAAAGCAAAACATAAAATTACTGTGAAAGTTATATCTCCAGTGAAATCTGAGTCTGTTTCTTCCTCTGCCAACACCAACAGTTATGATTCGATATCTAGCATCGAAGAACATTTAAAGGTACCATCCATGGGAAGAAGAAATTCAACAGAATATTTATGTGAAAAGAAGAGCAGGTTCTATTTAGGATTGCCGGAACATGTTTACCAGGTTGTTAAGTTTATTGTTGAAGTGGAAAAAATTCATCACGTTGATGTTTTAATTACGTTAAAGAAAATCAGAACAGATGATGTATATGCTCGGCTTGCTGATGACTTTGAGATGAGCGTTACTTATATTCACAATATATTTACCAGATCAATACCTATCATTGCAGGAGCTTTACAAGAACTCATTTTTTGGCCAAGTTCTATAGAAATTAAGAAACGATTACCAATTCCATTTAGAGTACGTTACAAAAATGTTGTATCAATTATTGATTGTTTGGAAATCGAAATAGAGAAACCTTCAAATCCTATTTATCAAGCAATGACCTGGTCTGATTATAAGAAATGTAATACTTTGAAATTTTTAATATCTTCAACCCCAGATGGCATGATCACCTTCATCTCCGGTGCTTTTGGTGGAAGAGCTTCAGATAAGGAGATAATTTCACAAAGCAATTTTTTGAATGAGTTGCCAAATGCATGTGCAGTTATGGCTGATAAAGGATTTAAGCAAATTGATTTTATGTTAGCAAAAAAAAACTGCTTTTTAGTTAGGCCACCGAGTGTTGAAGAAGGGCAAATCTTATCAAAGGAAAAAATAAATGAAAGTAAGAGGATTGCATCTTTGCGTATACATATTGAACGTGTCATAAGAAGGTTAAGAGAATTTGCATCACTGGACATTCACGCTAGAGTGAACACAAATCTTTTATACCTCGTAAACCACATGATGTTAATAGCTTGTGGCATTATTAATGTTCAAGGTCCGTTGATAAAAAAATAATGTGCTATATTTTTAAGGGTGTTATTTTATCGGTCACCAATTTAATGTGATTTTAATTATCAAATAATTAGATTTGTTCTCAGAATGATAGGTCTATCACCAACTTGTTAACACCAAACTATTTCAAAACGATTATCTATAAATGTATGGCAATCGGATGATGATCTGTAATTGTTGTGATAAACAGGTATGTCTGTCCTAATTGGAAGTTAAATAAATATAGAAATTTCTTAAAGACTTGTATTTATTAAAAATTTAAATATGAAAACTATGTACGTTATGTATGGACATAACTAATAGTAAACTAACGGTAAATCTAAAAATAATAATTGAACAAAACATTTAGTTATGCGAAAGAACTCACTGAATAATAAGAGCTGGTTTTGATTTTATGGGCGCCCTCTTTTCCTTTTTTGGCCAATAGGCACATTTTTTGCCTCAAGCGGGCAAAAAAGAATAAAACATACATCGTAATAAGGTTCTGAAACATTTTATTTGGTGATAGGTCTATTATTTTGAGAACATAGTTATTATTCCTAACGTAAAACAGATTCATTGGACATAAGTTACGATGATTATTCGTTTATTTTGGATACAAACTGTTATAAATTTGGATAGACATGTTTGGAGACGCTTATGTTAATGCGAGATAAAAAATAATTTCTGTGATTGAATTTCATAATCAGAGGATGACAAAAATTTATTATGGTGACAAATAAATTTATTCTCTATTTTTAATGTAATCATTTGCTTTCATAAACTATTTTTTTACACTGTTAGTAAGGGCAAATTTATGTCATTTGAATATAATAATAAAAATAATATAATGAAAACAATAGTTTTTTAATGTTATTTTGATAAAAGCTCATCCCTATTCCCTTATGGAAAAAAGTACAATGTTTATAAAACATTTTATTCAATAACAAAAATTTAAGAATACAGAACTTTATACTACATAAACATATACTACTCACAGGGAAAAATGTGTGTGATATTTTACCACAACTGTAGAAAATTGTACTCCAAATTGGTCTTAAAAAAGTGACAGGAACAATTTGTGCAAATAAATAATACATTTTTTGGAGCAATGATTTCGTACAGTTTATGCATTAACATTGTAACTTAAAAATCACATAAATTGATTTCTTTACAAATTTGAATTATGGTTGCATAAAAATACATCATTTTATTCCACTTGTGGAACAGATTAAGTTAGTTCCTACAATTTGTGTAAAATTTTTAAATATATTGTGAAGGTTTCCTAAACAAACTTTCGCATCTAAACCTCTTCACTTGTAAAACATATTTACAAAAAAATAGTGCTCTTAAATGACACAATGTTTATAGTTTTTTAAGAGAGTATGTTTTTAGTTTTCCACAATTTCTAAATGAGAAATCTACAGATTGCGTAATTTCGCGACACGCGTTACCTATATGCTTAACGTGGCGGGCGCGACCTCTACAATTTTTTAACCAATAGCAGTATAGAATGATTATCTTTATGTGAAACAAATGAAACAATCATGCAAAATTTTATAACAATATCGCCAAATTCATTGTGAATAGTAGTATGTTATTAAATTACCCAGTTTGTGAGGGCGGCATCGATAAAATTAGGCATAGATTACTATTATTGTTTAACGGAAATAAATACGTTGGGGCCCATACTTTGACAAATTTGTCAGTATCCGTTTATAAAATCACATCTTTATGTTACACAATTTGTACAAACCTTTTAAACAGTTACTTAAAACTAACTGTAAATAGAATGGTAACAAAATATATAGTTTAGGGACACGCTTAACAATAAATTAAGCCTAATTTGCTATAACTTGTTGAATAAAAATAAATAAATTTGACTCTAAATTTCGCGAATTTGTTAGTCGAAGTTTCCAACAAATTCATTGTAACTAAATCTTTATATTGGATACATAAAACGTACAAGAATTATGCACAATTAAAATGTATAAAACTATATAACGTTGTGCCTTGAAATTATACAATTGTTTAAAAAAATGCAACAAGACGTTGTTCCACAACATTGTGCAAAATGTTCCAAAGGGATTCTCTCTGTGTAGAATGTTACAACTTGGGAAATATCGCAACTTTCCAAAATGATTGAGCCGCTTCCATCAAATTAAAACAAATATTTTCGTCAAAAGCAACTTCTTTAATTTGTAAGTCCCTGCTTTGTTCAAAATTAGGTGCCGCAACACAAAACAAACCCCTTGTCCTTTTACTGAATAGCATTTGCAGTTGCATTTGCGCTAAGTATTTTTGGTTCACTATACCATCACTTATATAATTTTTAATAGTTTTTTCTGAATATGGACACTTCACTTCGATGCAATGTTCATCAGTGAGTCCATCAGGCGAAACACCAAACAACGGAAAGTCCTTATCCAATAATAGCCCACACTTCTGGATTTTTAACTTCCTTATTTTTTTCCATTTCTTTTAAAACTTTGTCCTCCAGTAACAGTCCTCGTTTAATCGGTTCTGTAACGATTGGTTTTGTTGCACCCAAAATTTTTTCCATTAGAGCACCCTCAGTCGTTTGACACCTGGAAGCCTCAAATAGTCGGGAAGCAGTGATCCTACCAAATCTCAGTTCGTACCAAACTGTTGATTTGTACTGGTCCCTGGTAAGCAATTCTCCCCTCTGACAATCAACATCTGTCATAGTACGCTTCATGAACTCTATGAAGTCATCCGCAGTTATCAAATTGTCGTTTTCTTTGAATTTTAAAGCTAGCTGGTACATTGATGTATTCAAAAACGCTGGTGCCTTCACATAACTAAAAATACCGCCGCTTGCGTTCAGGGTTTTTACTTTTTCTAGAAAAATTCCAGTCTTTGGCCTCAAATCAGGGATTTTCTTCCCAGTCAGTGCCTGCAGGTCCATTACTTTTGTCTCCTTCACTGCTTTGGACAAGGCAGATTTCCTCCAGTAGCAATCTTGCGAAGTTACTGATGGTTCTTCACTACGACGGTGAACCCACATCAAAAATGCTATTGCATGTTTACATCCACCTGAAAATAAATAAAAATTTGAATGTCACCGTTGGAAACTAAAACAGAAACTCACCTGCTGAAGCTGAACAGTCAAGGCACTTGCATTCCAGTATTTTTTCTTCCTGTTCCTCGACTTTCATTATAATACTATAATTTTTCTTGTGTACACTGTGTTCTGGTGTAATTCTACCTTTTACTACACAAATTGCTCCATCACGCTTTACTTGCACATAAGCAACTGCGTTGTCACCGTACGATGCTCTTGTTGACCTGGAAATTATTAGACATTAGTAAGTATAATTGAAATAGGAAAAAATATTGTAACAACAATTATTGCATGTTAAAATAATGGTAGTTCCATTATATTTATAAATAAATTACACGAAAATAAGATTACTACTGACTTACCGTTTTGTTTTAATATTCCTGACTTCTGCTGATAAATAATCCAAATTTGACATGTAAAACTCGTCCACCATAATAAAGTCAACTTTCGGCAGATTTTCTGCATTTCCTTTAGAAAATCCTGGCTCCATTTTCTTCCAATAATGTGCAGAAACAAAGCAAAACACAATTCGTAAATGAACACGCCGAACATAACCACAAAACTAACCGTAAACAATGTAAAATGTGTCAGTTGTGGTGTGATGTTAGGCGTTCTGGCAAATGCTACCAACATGATTCCGGTCTGTGTGACGTCACTCAGCTTCAAGGTCAAATGAGTGTTCAGATTGCCATTATAAATGTTTATTTTTTTTATTAAACAATGGGAGACTTATATTTCAAACAGAGTTGCACAAGGTGAATATCTATCAGTTAGCTTTCAAATAAACATATTTGTTTTGAGATTTAAGAAGTAGTGAAAAGGCCCATTGTTAACTAATGACGAAACATTTTATTTTTTCATTGACCATATTTTTAATATGGTGTGCCTTCTTGGATTTATATAATACATATTAACATTAAAAAAATGCAAGAAAGGGGAATTAGAAGAACATTTAGAGGGTTAGAACCAAAGTATCTTGTGGCTATATCATTTGGTTTGGACAATATTGTAACAGGCAAAGTTAATGCAAAATTGACATATTATTCCAAAAAGTTTAGAAGACAGTATGTGAAACATGCAATATTATACAGGGTGATTCAAAATAAGCATAATTCCGTACCTATCAATTGTGTAACTTGGTATACACCACATAAATAAGGAAATCTCCGAGTTTTAGAAGGTTACCGCAAGATGGCTCTAATGTTGTTATTGCTCCACGGCAGAGAGTCTGTAAAAAAATACAAGGTAAGACTCCGCTTCATTGGCATTTGAACGTTGGTGGTTCCCACAACGAGGTGTTTCCTCGTCGTTGAATTGGTCGCAGTAGACCTCATTATTTAGTGCTCTACGGACTCTTAGATCACCGGATTTTATGCTGTGCAACTTTTCGTTTTGGGGTGCTTCAAGGAATAATCCGTCCGATCTTGCATTTTTATCCGGCGCGAAGTAATAGCGACAGTGGAACCATCTCGCGCTGACTTTCTGAAACTCAGAGATATCCTCTTTCAAGTGGTGTATGCCAAGTTAATACACAGCACTTATTTTATAATATACATTTTTGCCAGTCCTATATAAGTATTGGCAGCGCTTAAATTGTCCTCAACCACCAGGTTGCCAACACGGATATTATTAACATTTATAGAAAATATACAAGTTCAACGAGCCTTTCCTATCAATCGAGTTAGAGTTTACTTAGGAGCTGAAAATTCTAATAGGACCTTACTTTATTATTGCAAATTTTTCAAGTTACTCCTTCTAATAACGATATCTGAACTATTATGAACTAATGAACTAAAAAAAAACCGCTGCCAAAAGTTCCGTAAGAGTGGCAAAGATGTATATTATAAAATAAATGTACACAGTTAAAAGGTTATGCTCATTTATTTGATATCGGATGAATAATTTTGAATTACCCTGTACTTAAAACTTCACCACAATTTGGGCGATTGCCTAAAATGATGATTTTTATGTTCCTTGGAACACATGCTGTTGAATCAAGTTTGGTTCAATAAAGTTCTTAATCAATTAATTATGAAGAAGGACCTAAAACATTCAACATGATCAGATTCCCACACTCAAAAATAGGATTTAAAAAAAAATTGTGCCACTGACCGCTTTGGTAGGTTGAGTAAAGGTGTAGGGATTGTGTTATTGATTAAATTGCCACATTATAAAAACTATTGTTACATGCTGAGTAGCGTCCAATTAATTCATAATTTTGCATGAACGAAATATTGATAGAAATAAACAAACGGAAGAAAAATAAAAATCGGTCAAACAAATCGATAATTAAAATCATCATCAGCATTATCAGTTTCTCTTTCAACATGGTTATTATAATTTACATCATCATTCCTCACCAGTCTTAGTCTTCGTATTTTAAAGGATTACACGTAGTACATATGAGGCTATTTATGCACCGACAAAATGGTAGCTGGCAATTGTAGGGACAGGTTGCCTGTCTTTTCAGTCAGTTTACAATTGATTGCTTAAAATTTATCATTTTTAATTTCTACTTCATTGTAGTTATTATCATACCAATCATCATTTCTCACAAGTCTGCTCCTCGCTTTTTAAAAGTATGTTTGAGACTCTTCTTTGCGCATTGACAGAATGGTAGCAACTTTCAGTTGCAGGTGAATAATTTTAACACAGTACACCTTTTTCCTATCTTCCCTCTCCCATTTCCCTTAATGAATTGCAAAAACCGCAATATATCGACCAACTTAGAAATACAATTTTCTTTGTACTTTGGAAGAAAAATACAAGCTTTCTGTTGAAACCTGTCAACATGTTCTATACTCATGATGAAACTGACGACTGATACACTTAGTATATACTAATGTATTCATTATCTGTTTAACCTTTCCAAATGATATTAAAGATAATTTGTCTAAAAATTTTGAATTAATCATTGCAAAGAGTATTAGCTGTTAAAAAGATTGCTGCATCTCTAGATGAAGAAAAATGACTTACTTGGATTGTATATATTTATTCTAAATGGATGTCTTTCTGTGAGTAGGAAAGGAAAAACAAAAAAGTATACCAGATTTCAAGTGATGAGTTTATTCACTCGTACTATATACATCCAACTTGAAGACTAGGAATGTAAATGACTTAAATTTGTATTATTTTACACAATCAGAGGTGAAAGACAAACATCAATTACCTTCTAATAGAGACAGCGATCTGGTGAAGGTGTTTTTTTAAAGACACACAATTAGCCAGATTGGTAAAGGGTGAAACTGACAAAAGTAAGATAAAAAAGAACATTTGATTGTGGATTTGTCCTTGATATGGAAAAGATCCATATGCTTATTACGTCTACAACTGTTGAAACAGTTGCACGCTACCATTCTGTCAGTTCATAAAAAATAGCCTCAAATGCACTAACTTTCACGAAGGTACGATTGTTATTTTTTTTCCAATCTGCATATTGAGTAGTGGTGAGAGGTAGGAAACTTTCCGTATGATCTAAATGCTACTATCCGACAGACATCATGGATGTCTCTGTGGCGGATAGCGACTTGCGAAGCAAGTACCGAGAACGGCGACCTCTGGCCCTGGTGGACTAAACTACTGTTATTAAATATGATTTGAACGAAACAACTACTCAGTGGGCAAATACCCGGACCTGCATTGGATTACACCTTCAAATCATGATAGATCGATAGCCAATATCATTTGTCAATTCCTAACCAGACATAGATCGATTTCGAACTTATTTGTTCTCTTCAGTATGCCATAGGTTATGGAACAGACAAATGATAGTGGCCAACCTGCTAGTCATATACTAACTAAGGTAAATTGAGTAGTGGTGAGAGGTATGAAACTTCTCGTATGGTCTAAATGCTACTATCCGACCGACATCATAAATGTCTCTGTGGCGGATAGCGACTTGCGAATCAAGTACCGAGAGCGGCGACCTCTAGCCCAGGTGGACTAAACTATTGTTATTAAAATATGATTTGAACGAAGCAACCACTCAGTGGGCAAATACCCCGACCTGCATTGGATTACACCTTCAAATCATGATAGATCGAGAGCCAATATCATTTGTCAATTCCTAGCCAATCATTTGTCTGTTCCATAACCTATGGCATACTGAGGAGAACAAATAAGTTCGAAACCGGTCTATGTCCGGTTAGGAATTGACAAATGATATTGGCTATCGATCTATCATGATTTGAAGGTGCAATCCAATGCAAGTCGGGGTATTTGCCCGCTGAGTAGTTGTTTCGTTCAAATCATATTTAATAACAATCTGCATATCTCATCCAAATAAAAATTAAGTTCTTGTATTTATTTTGTTGAATTTATGTTAAATGTCATTTTTATAATATAATGTGACAATAATTTCCATGTAAATTATTTAATCAACTTATTATTACTCCTTTTACCAGCAAAAACGATTAGTAACATTCATCACATTGGCGCCATTCTTGAGAATAACACATCCGAATGTGGCATCATTTTGACGCTGAGTATCGAAAATTTCAAATATTTTTTGACAACACACATATCAGTTGTGAGCCAGTTTATTTTGCTGATAATGAGTGATTTTAAATAAATCAGTTGTTGACTAAGTACCCTGGCAGAGAATAACTTGAAGTGGTGGTCGCGACTGACATCGGTATTACCCTTTTTCTCACTGAAAAGAGGCTGAAAGCAAGTGAAGAGGATCGTTAAATCTCATCTCATCAGCTTCATAAAGCTTGCGTACATGTATTATGCAAAAACGCTGCAAGATAGATATCCTAACAGGTTAAAACTAATCTTTAATTGGTCAATTACAATATGATTGTGATTCAATAAAAAATGTACAAAATTTTTGCAACAACAAATGTCGAGGTAGTATGAAAAAAGTTTGGTATTTGCGTCTAGTAATATAGTAATAATACTTTATTTTATAAGCGGGTTACTTGATTGATATTTATTTTTACGGGCATAATACAATTCTTACATATTGACACAATAATGCATTATCCTTGATTCATTTCTAGTTACAAATAGCCATTAAAATGGCAAACTAATTAATTGCAAAATAACGTCACTACAAGCTCTCTCAAGGAACCTAGTGAAATGAAAATGCATCGGTCAGACACGATTTTCAAAATTTTTGGAATATGACTCAGCAAAGGCCATCAAAAAAAGTCGCACGCACCTACAGCCATAAATTCGGAATTAATCTACAAAAATCTGCAAAGAATGTAAGAATTGTTGAAATAGTAAAAACTATCATTAACGAAACACTGGAAAATACTAGATAGTTTGTAACAAAGTATGCAGCAGTATATTGAAACGATGTAAAGCTAATGTTTCCACAACTATATTTATTAATGATAAGAACTGGAGCCACAATTTAATTCCAGAATGCAAAACGGTTTTAGCAGAGTGATGGTACCTATACATATCGTCATGTTCATCCAAAAAACTCCAAACCTAAAAGGCTGGAATAGTTTTGGGACTGATTTTGAGATCCAAAGAGGGTTGAATATCATTGCAAAACAAAGCTAAGTTGGGTTTGAAATCGTTCGAAACCGACTCGAAACAAAAAACTGGCATGGTCCAGATTTTATCCAATGAAATAACATCTACAGGGGATTAGATTGGTCAATAACAAAGTAAGAAAAAATGTACAATCTTGGTTACATCAGTCTAAAATGTTCGATGAAATTATGTAGAAGTGTATCAGGGCAATATGATGGCAGAAGTATAATGAGAGATGTTATACTGAGTAGGCCATGATTTGTTATTAATAGATAAGTACCGATAGTGGATGTGTCCGTTAATTTTAAATGTGTAGCCCTTTGGAACACAGTATTTTCAGGAACACAAATTGTTTTACCTATGGTGTTTAATTTAATTTTAAAATTTAATTTTAAATAAAATTTTTCATTTCTATATTTATGTTGGCTTAGCATAGCTGTACAATGTGTAAACTCTGTTATCTTGAGTATCTAAAACTGTATATATTATCTAGTGAGGAGTCTTAACAGTTAGGCGTACATAATGATGAATTAACGGAGACAGCGTCTGTATAGAATAAGTGATGGCTTAGAACTCAGTTGTATGTAAATCAGTGCATTAGGAAGGAATCTAGAAAGAAACAAGGTAGTTTATTGGCCAGTTATTTCAGGCATTCCAGCAGCGCACTTACTTATACCATTTGTAGTCTACGGTGATATTTTTGCGGAATGGGGATATATCTCTGCCAGGAAGCGAAGGAGAGATAGAGCTCGCATGATTTACATTAAGACCATTAGGAAGATAAAGAGGTAGATAATGCGAGGCTTCGGTTATACACAGTTGCTTGTCTAGCTATGCTATGTCATTTAACAGTGGTGTATAATGCATATTCTATTTTAAAATCAAGAAGGCGACGGGCGCCAATATAAATCCAAAGATAACAATTTTTAAATTATTGTGCAAAATTGTGCATAAAAAGGAAGATCGCATGAGATTAGCTGTGCTGGAGCCAGTTTAAATAGAAACAAGGAACGTGTTGGGCTTGACCGCTTTTGTAGGAGGCCAACATTAAATATCAATTGTTTTTTATTATTGCCTTAACATTAAAAATGAACATTGCAATATAAAAAACGTCTGCTTCTTTGATTCCTTTACCGACGCCAAAGAAGCAGACGTCTTTTATGTTGCAAATAAACTTTACATCGTATCGGTGTCAGCTAAGTAGTGTAAGATTTTCAGTCCTAAGTGTTAAATAAAACCACGTATGCAGCTTCCACGAGGATTATTTCTTGGAAATTCTATCACACTTAATTTAACATGATTTCCATTACATTCGCTACTTTTAATATATTTGTTTCATATTTTAATGACATTTGATAAAATATATTTCTTTTTTGAATTAAAAAAAATACATTCATACGGTACGTACATTTCCTTTGTCAATATGAAGCGGGAAAATGATCTATTCTGACTTGCTGAAAACGTCGGAGTTAAGATTAATTTCCTCACGGAAAAATGCAAATCTATAGAATCTTTTGTGTTTCAGACGGTTTAATTGATGGATGGCTGTGACTTAATTTTAATGAAAATTTTAATATTGCTACATTGCCACTATAAGCCACGTTTAGAAATGGAGGAAAGAAAAAAATAATAAACCGCTGCCAATTATTACTTGGGGATCAAAACTTCCTCACCGTAGTAAAACTCGATGTGTGGTGTTTATAATAAAAGTAATTTTCGAAGTTTCAAAAAAGTCACATTGGTGGAATGTCAATAATATTTTTTTTAGACATTGGGACCGATTTTGTTCATCAACGAGCTCAAATCTCTTCCTTGACATCTAGAATGTGTGTATCAAATTTGAAAGCTTTATCTCAAAAACTGTAGCTGCTATTGCGAACCACACAGACAGAAAATTTTTTCTGTCTGAAATTTTAGGTATCGTCATAATTCGTCCAGAAATGCAATAAAAATTTTCAAAATTTTTTTCACGAATACATAACTTCCTCACTTTGAGGGGTGAGGAAGTAAAAAGTAATAATTCTTGACGTATCAATATATCAAATTCATTGTCCTACATAATCGTTTCAAGATTTTAGTAACAGACAATGTAATTTAAAAGTTCAAAGACCCCAAGATAAACATAGGAGCAGGTATGTATATTAATCTAATACCTACGGAAAAAAAAACGAATATTGTTTCGTCGTGATAAAATTTAAAATAAAAAAAAACATTTTTAAAGAATTCTAATGGGAGGCTTCTAGTTAATAATAATAATTAATAATAATCGGTTTAATTTATTGTAGTTACATAACAAACTTTAACAAGATGTATTACGGGTGTATAAATTAAACAAATATAATAAATAAAAACACTAGCAGGAATGGAATTTGTACCATAAAACAAGTATGTGTGTATAAAATTAGGTAGAATCGGAATAAGTTTATAATTTCAACGAACTTTCGCTGTTAAAAAATCATGATATTGTGTACTTAATTAAATGATCAGTGATCGATCACTGATCACAACACTAAATTTACACGTTTATTAAGCAAATTTGTCATAAACTTATCTAGACTGCATTCCAGTAGGTATGTGTTCCGTTCGAGGATAAATTCAAGGTTTCGTCTACAGCACCAATTACTCCATATATTAAATAAAACACCCGTTGCACACTTCAAAATTTTTCCGGCCTTATAGGCATTCTCTACAGGGAGAAACAGTTAGGTTTAGAGCCACGAGAGAATACCCGCAGGGTGGGGTTCTCTCCCCCCTTTTGTGGTCACTTCTTGTGGACGACCTACTGGCTATTCTCACACTGTGGGAGGTTGAGGTTCTAGCATATGCAGATTATGTAGTCATACTAGTCAGAGAAAACTCTGAAGGAGTAATATCAAATACCCTTCAACAGACACTGGACGCAGTGAGTAACTGGTGTGACAGGGAACAGATGTCTGTAAACCCTCAAAAAACAGTAATAGTACCATTCACCCGGAAAAGGAAGCTGGAGGACTTAAGACCTCCCACCTTAATGGGTGAAACTATTCCATTTGCGGAGGAGGTGAAATATCTAGGAATCACTCTGGATAAATCACTTAATTGGAACTCCCATCTGGAAAAGGTAATCCACAAAGCAAAGCTGTCCTTATGGACATGCAGTCGTATTTGTGGCAAATCCTGGGGCATGGGTCCCCAACAAATTTACTGG
Organism: Rhamnusium bicolor; assembly: GCA_029963845.1. NCBI lineage: Eukaryota > Metazoa > Arthropoda > Insecta > Coleoptera > Cerambycidae > Rhamnusium > Rhamnusium bicolor. The sequence continues at coordinate 33,425 of JANEYF010004130.1, forward strand.
ATCTATATCACGGTCATCAGACCAATGATAATATACGGATCCATTGTTTGGTGGCCGAAAGGATCACAACGGACGGCCAAATCCAAACTCTCTGGACTGCAGAGATTAGCATGCATGACCATAACGGGAGCAATTAGCACCACACCGTTAGCTGCAATGGAAATCCTTCTGGATTTACCCACTCTTCATATATATCTGGAGAGAGAGGCCAGGTGGGCAACCTACAGACTGCAACAAGCGGCCATTAATATGCCGCAGACTAGTATCATGGAGCGGAACAGGTTGCTGGATGACATAGAGCATCACAGCATCCTGGGAATGCGCTCGGATATTACGCCTACCATGACCAACTACGAGCTGACCTTCAATATCCTTTCTCCAGAAAGAGATGAGTGGGATCGGAATAAAGCCGACCTACTGAAGGCAGACAGTTGTTGGTTTACAGACGGCTCCAAAACTCCCGAGGGAACAGGAGCCGGAGTACATAGCTACAGACCAAGGGTGAGGATATTCTCAAACCTAGGTACTCATGCAACTGTTTTTCAGGCTGAGGTTCATGCCATTGAACTATGTGTACGAAGGCTGGAATATATCGACGCTTAAGAAACAATACCTCGTATCTCTATTTTTGTCAAAACTCGGTTTAGAATTTTAAATTAATGTCCACTCCTATGTCCAACAGTTCCCAATATCTTATATCTCTAAGATTAACATTAATAACAAAAACTCTACTTAAAAGAATACCTCGTATAATAGCAAATAATAAAATAACTCGTATCTCCATGACCTTATACAGGGTTTGGAGATACATGGTATTCTGGCAGGAATGTCACATGTGGGAGGGACATACGAGTAATTATTTTTGTTTGGATTTGTCAGTTGTGAAAGCAACAGGTTATCTTTTCTGAATGTTTCTTTTATTGCGATTTGTGATAAAAAAAGTAAAGTGGCGTAAAATGGAGGGAATGCAAGATGATGGAATATTTAATGATGAGGAGATCATGGAGGCGTTCAGAACAAATGAATATGGAGTGACACTTCAGGGTAAGTTTATTTATGTTTACTGAGACAAGAGCTGTTTAATCAAGTTTAGGTCAGTTTTAACTATGAAGAACAATTTAGCAATAATTTTCATTATAAAATTTATTATTATGCAATGATTGTCGTACAATTTGAGACTTGTTCCGTGTTTTCTCACTTCTACCAAGGTATACCTCAAAATGGGCAACATGTCGAACACCTATTATAAATTTTTCTAATGAATTATTTGAGGAAACCTCTTTTTTTAAGTTTATTCTTGAATTTGATATTTATTTATAAAACGAAAATGGTTGCAATTAACCATAGGAAAGTACTTACAAAAAATTTTCGATTTTCATTTCTACATCACATCGTTGAAAAATATACAGGGTGTTCCATTTGAAAAAAATTGAGAAAATTCAATTTAAAAAGTTCTTAATTGAAAAATAGTTTTTGGCCGCCCTGCACATTTTTAGGAAATGAAAATGATTCAAAAACATTAATTAGATGTCTCGTAACTGGTATTCACATAAGTTTTTCTTAAAACCCATAATTGTGACTGGTGATTTTTTTAATATCCATCTGCAGATTGCCTTATTTCAACAAAAAAATTCATTACATCAAAGTGGTTGGGAGATAGCCAATAATAATATAGGAATGAATAGAGCCTAGAAAGAGGCTTCAAAAAATGCACTGATGTACATAGCATTCCATTTTAAAAAAAAGGCACTTGGTCCTGTAATTTCGTCTTGGCTCGCCCTGTATGTTCGAAAATAATTTCCAGTTATAGACTTTTTTATCTAGTTTACTTACAATTTTAAAAAAAGTTCTAGCTATCGTAGAACTCGAGATATCGAAGTCCGACGCACTATTGCCCCACCCGGTATAATAAGAAAAAGAAAATGTTCACTAATGACTCTTAGAATACGGTCATGCAAAAAAGAGTGATTTACACACTTGTTATATAAATAACTATTTTGCTTTAATAAGTATTAAGTGGGTTGTATATTGACATTTTATTTTTTAGGACAATCTCACATTCCAAACAATAATGACCACATTGTTTTCGGAATTGACAAAGATGTTTGGCATGATATGCAAACAGGCGTCGTGTCCATTCCTAGCTGTGTTAATCAAATTGAATTTAGCATCACTGAAAACCATGGGGACTTACTGGAAACATTTTCTTATGAAGATAAGAACTCGGCTATTTATAATAATGAAATGGATATGGAGGTAAACCATACTGTTGAACAAGAAATGTGTGACTTGGATGAAAGTAATGTCCAGAAAAGTGATGATGATTATAGTGATTCTGATTTATTACCATTGGCGAGATTTGTTAAACTCAAACTAAAAAGAAAAAATATTGCAGATACAAAAGAATGGAAAATCGAAAAAAATAAAAAATTGAGAATGGATGGTCGTGAATATCTTGGATATAGAAGGCCGAAAAACAGTAACAAAGTGTATCATGACACAGTTAGAGGTGCGAGAAAAATCAAAGAGTCATGCAATTCAGAGGTATGCAAAAAAATCTACAAAAAGATTTTGTAATGAAATAAATGAAGAAGAAAGATTAGCTCAGTATGAAAAGTTCTGGAATAATATGAATTGGGATCAGAGAAAAGTGTATATTTCTTCTCTGGTTGACTGTCATTCTGCTATTAGAAAGAGAACAGAAGCTGACATATCAAGGAGAAGCACTACGTTAATATACCACCTAAAAATTGGAGGAACTAGAAAACAAGTTTGTAAAAGAACTTTTCTGAATTCTTTTAGTTTAGGTGAGTGGTCAGTAAGAAGCTGGGTAATGGGAAAAAAAGATGATGCAGGAATTCATCTTAGTAGAGAAAAAAGAAATATAGAAAGGAGTGAAACTTTAAGAAAAACCAAGAAAAAAGAAGCGAAAGAATGTTTAGTCACCTATTTAGAGAATATTCCTAAATTGCCATCACATTACTGCAGGAAACAAACTGATAAACTCTACCTAGAAATTTTTTTACAACTATGACACAGTTTTTTAATCATTATGTGGAATATTGTAGAGAAAAGCAGGTGTCACATTTAAGCAGACAAGTGTTTGATAAAACTGTATCTAAAATGAAGATTTCCATATTTACACCGAAAAAAGACGCATGTGATACTTGTGTAAAACATAACAATGGTAATATATCAGAAGAAGAATACAAACTACATATCGAAAGGAAAGAACTGGCAAGAGAGAAGAAAATCGAGGACAAGAAGAACGCTGAAGAGGGAAAATGTTTTGTGGTTACTGCAGATCTACAAGCTGTAAAGTTGGCACTCTTTTTTAATGTTAGTGCTTTATATTATAAAACGAAATTGTGCGTTCATAACTATACTGTATACGACTTAACCACTCATGATGTCACTTGTTACTGGTGGAATGAATCGGAGGGGTGAGCTAGTAGCTTCAGTTTTTGCCAGCTGTCTTTTAGATTTTCTCAACAGATATAAAGACTCTGGAAAACCCGTTATAATTTGGACTGATGGTTGCACGTACTAAAACCGTAATTGTGTAATATCGAGTGCCCTGCTAAGGTTTTCTGTTAATAATAACGTTGTAATAGAGCACAAATATTTAGAACGGGGTCATACTCAAATGGAGTGTGACTCCGTTCATGCGAGTTATACATCTTCCTTCCGATTATGTTGCTGGCACAAAAGAAGCACGAAAAAACCCACGACCCTACGAGGTCAAATACCTAACACACGATTTTTTTGCAGATTATGCAAGTAATAAGGTCTGTACATCAATTAGACCTGGTTCCCTCACAGTAACTGAAATAAGATGTCTTAAGTATTTACCCGAGGGTAAAATTATGTACAAGAGCAATTTTTCAGAAGACTACAAAGAATTACCTCAAAGAATAAAAAGTTTAAACGAAAATCTCAAGTATTTGCCACCCAAATTGTACAAAGGTCCACTAAAAATTAAAAATACTAAATGGCAACACCTCCAACAACTCAAAAGTGTGTTAATCAAAGAATGTCACTATTTTTATGACAATCTTCCACATCATTAACTTTGTTATTAATGTTAATTTTGTTTGTACCACTATAATTTTAGTTAATTTCGGTACTACTTTGTGTTCCTTAAAAAAATAACACTTACCACTGTAGCTTTAGTTAACTTGACAACTATTTTGTGTTCATTTTTGTTAAATAAATATTACCACTGTAATGTAAGATTTATTTGAAATTCCTTTCACTTCTGCTTTTTGTTAAATAAAATCAGTAAAAATATACGTAACTAATACCTTTTATCTCCCTTTTTTGAAATATGTTAAAATCTAATACCTCGTATATCCATTTCAAAAGTAAAAAAAAATGAAAAAACATTATACTTTCAATACAACACCTTAATTTAATAAAAAAATATTAAAGATAAAAATAACATGTAGGTTTCATATCTATTAATAAGAAAAATTAGTTTTCTTCGTCTCCTGTAAAACTGCTAATTTGGAGATAAGAGGTATTGTTTCTTAAGCGTCGATATGCATCTTACATGCAGATCAATAAAAATTTTCTCAGATAGCCAAGCATAAAAGCTCTTGGCTCCTACCTGTGTAACTCCAAAACGGTATGGAATTGTCAGAAAGCTCTAAATCATTTGAGCAAAAACAACAAAGTGACTCTGGTCTGGATACCCGGCCACTCTGGTATGGAAGGTAACGAAATAGCGGACTCCTTAGCCAGAGAAGGAGCGGGATCCATCGGACCAGCACCAATACTTGGCATATCCTCAAGTACTGCCAAGATGGCTATCTCAACCTGGGCTGAAAGGAAAACTCTCCAGTATTGGCAAGAGTTACCAGGATTAGTTCATTCGAAGGCGTTTATAAAATAACCTTTGAAATCAAGAGCTAAGAAACTTTTAGAGCTAAACAGGATAGACCTGAAAACTCTAACAGGCCTATATACCGGGCACTGCCGACTAAACTATCATCTGCATAAACTCGGCCTAGTGGAAAACGCCGAGTGCCGTCTATGCCTGGAGGATGATGAGAAGGCAGACCACATCTTATGCACCTGTCCCGCTGAGGAGAGGATCCGATTCTCAATATTTGGCAAAGGGAAACTGCTGCCAGAGGATCTGGACACATTCTCACCCAATAAAGTTATCAGTTTCATTAAGAGACTGAACTCATTGGGTGAAATGTAATTAGGCGTGAGCCACAATAGGCCTGCTGATGGCCGCAGTGGAGGGTCTACTGAAACCCACTCACAACAAACCTAACCTAACCTAACCTATAGGCATTCTTATCAAATCCAGGCGTAAAGTTTAAACCCAAAGTGATTTAGGTATATTTCTTAAATATAGAACCTTCAGACATTTTCCCCGATTTCCTCTTTATCAAAAAAAAAAAACATCTACGTTGTACTCTATTTGCAACAAAGAGCATCCTCCTTACAAATACTTATTTTACGATAAGGTTAAAACTACCCTTAAGATAAATGTATATCTTCTACTTAAAAGTTGCAGTTAAATTTACTATTATAACTGAGGGTGAAAGAAACTTGACATGCATTAATGTCAATCATTAGATAGCATTATCTCGAACTAAATAGATATATATAAATCGGTCAATATATCTATTTAATAATTCGATTACACAATATTTGTGATATTATAGTTGGTAATTAATAATTTAACGAAGTTATAACGAGTATCATTAATGGATCATGAATTAAAGATCTATGTAAATGTATTATAATTAACATAGTATGCAAGTGAATTAGTACCACATTTAATGAAATTTACTTTACTTACCGTTCGTTCTTAATCTAATGATATTTATTATTTGTTTATGCATATACGTTGTGAATTAATTAAGAACTGATTTGTATAAATCTGTCACATTGGTGTTATCTAAGTTGTTTCAATTTGTTGGAGGTAGGACAAGAAAAATTAATCAAAATGAAATACGTCATTATCAAGAGCACCATTTATGGGATCGGGACGAGGGGGCACTTACTTGCCTTGAACTTAACTTTCATGTCCGGCTTTATGAATAGAGCCCTAGCCTAGCAGTTAATGTCACAATATCGTCGCAACAGCTGATCGGTAAACAATTAGATGTATTTCCATGTGTATATATTAGTTTGGGATTAATTTCAAAAATAATGCACGGTGGTTATAAAATCGCATTTGTTTAGTTATATTTATCATCAATGTTTTCTTAAAAACTGAGTTCAATGGAAAATTCTCTAAATATCTAATAAATTAGTTCTACTTTCATTAATTGTAGACAAAGCTTAAATTCGTACATATAAAGATCATGGCGGCGTACTTTAATTACACAAAAATTAATACTGAAAAGGAATCTCCTATTTAACACATTTTCTTTCACGATATCTTTTAAGAAAGGCCGCGACAATATTTTGTACTAAAATATTTTGCTCTCTTCATATATTCTCAATGTTATTGTATACTTCAATTAATAATAAACGAAAGATAAAATGTCTCTCAATTCTATAGGAATGTGGGTAGTTTTCTTTTTTGAAAAATTTTCACGAATATCACCGCCAGTTTCGATTTTTATTGGCGATTTTGGTTGATTATCTTTTAATACTAATTTTGTTAGTTTTGTAGAAGATCTATAATTTAAAGCAGGCCCGTTTGAATGCAGTGTATCGAACGAAGATAGAGGGCAGATATACGACATGCGCCAAGAACTACGCATATCAACACGTTTCCAGCGACCAGCAGGTTACCTTGGTTCATTGCTAGGCACAGTAATCGGTGGCCTCTAGGCGCAACTATCCTGCTAGGTACGTTTTATCGGGAAGCTTTTCTGTGGCTTTGTTTTGTGCATTTACTGCGTTCCAAGTTATAGATACTTTTATTAGCTTTACTGTGCTATTACTGCGTATTTATACAGCCAACTTATTTTTTTATTTTGATGTGGTGTGATGGAAGCGACAAAGAAAAAAGCTGGTCGCGTTGTTCAAAAAGTTGTAAAAAATGAAAGGAAGACTGGAATATTGGAACATTTTTTTCAAAGGTAAGTAACTTTATCTGTGCAAAATATAAATTTGTTATTTACACTAATCTTAACTCCAGTCAAATTAAAGGGGTTTCGTAATAATAAAAAATACTTAATATGCGCAAATCATATTTTTTGCATTTTGCAAGGCGTTTTCTGATGTTATAAAAAATCCATAAGTTGTTTTTAGCAAGAATATTATGAATGCAAAACAAAAAACCGCTGCCAATTACTTGGTGCTCAGAACTTCTTCACCGTAGTAAAACTCGACGTGGAGTTTATAATAAAAATAGTTTTTGACGTTTCAAAAGTCACATTGGTGGAATGTCAAATATATTTTTTAGACATTGGGACCGATTTTGCACATCAACGAATTCAGTCTCTTCCTTGACCTCTAGAATGTGTGTACCAAATTTGAAAGCGTTATCTCAAAGACTGTAGTTGCTATCGCAAACCATACAGACAGACACACACACAGACAGAAAATATTTTCTGTCTATAATTTTGTGTTTCTTCATAATTCGTCGAGATTCATCCAGAAATACAATACAAATTTTTTCACGAATACATAACTTCCTCACTTTGAGGTGTGAGTAAGTCATTTATACTAAATTTAATTATTACAAATGACATCGATATATTGTTTTTACATGGAAAAAAAAGATTACATTTTCAACGATTTTTCTCTTTTAATATATTTTACTTCCCACACCACGTCATGTGAGTAGAAGCACTGTATCGGCAATTATTCTAAAATATCGAGAAAATAATACGATGTATGTGTGTTTTGTTTGTCAGTTTAAAATTTCTGTTAATAAATTAATAGATACTATAGAGGATTTATTAATAATGCATGTGTATGTTGATAACCATAAACAATTGATAATGGACATGATATAAGAGGTAAGTTCCTGTAATTTCTTTATAACAAATATCATAGTCGGAAGCCGTGATGAGGGATTGGATATAATAACGAATGAAACGTTTGCTAAGTGATCTTTCCTGTCCTAGGTGAACATTAAAGCATAAATAATTAACAATATCGACTTAATACACATGCTGTTCAATGTGAACTTCTGACCTTTATGATGATGCATTAGTAGTGTCACTCTTGTTTCTTTACAGTAAATTACATTGTGTACTTATCCAAGTCAATTTTAATGGTCGAGGTTGTATTTAATAATTGCAATAAAGGTTTAAAAGCACAGCACTCGCAGATCATGACTTATAGCTGCAAATTACACCTTTTAAATTAAATTATGGCATGGTTTGTTGAGCCTGACAAGGTCAAAATGCACCAAGACATTTGTAATAATGGTTTTGCTGTGCTGCCGTGCAATTACAGTGTTATTTGCGCCGACGACGGCGAATGAAATCTCAGTAATCCAAAAAAGAAAGGCTCGAAACAAAGGGAAGGTGAATACGATCGAGTTAGCGGTGACTGCTACGTGCCACACTGGGCTGGAATGCAAAAGAACATTTAACCGATGGTTACTTAAGTAAAAACCAGATGGGTGCAAAACGAAACCAAGTAATGCGTTAATATTTTCTAATTAACATTTGATTGAGGAAACAGCCAAGTACGTATGTATATAATTATTTTTTGATCCATATAACAGAGCATTTCTTAGCAGTTGCCGAAAAACAACAAGAAAAAAGAGAACAATTATTTTTTATGATAAATCAAAAAGAAAAATTCTCATAAAATTCCTTTATTACGGTTTCGTGAACAAATTAATTACTTCACATCATCAGACACAGGACTACAATAGAAAATGAGTATGGTGGTTACATACATACATAAATAAATGTTAATAAAACTTAAAAAACAAGGAATACAGAAAACAATTATTTCAATTTTTTACTAGTAAAAACTAATTGGTAAAAAAATCTTTAATAACATTTTTGTACAAGAAAGATTGAAATTATTCAAATTGAACAGGATTACGTTAGTTTCAAATTATAAATTAGAATAATGTAAAATTTAAACAATTAAAATGTGTAAAAAAGGAGGTTCATTTTTATATAATACTTACATTTTTATAAATAAAAAACCAGGGTCGTCAAATTAAAATTAAAATAGTTTTGCAACATAGTCAAATAATCTGTAAATGTAAGATATAAAATTTTTGGTATCTAATTAACTTTTTAATAAAAATTTCTAAAATTTAACGTGCTTGTTCTTTTAAACACATACATACACTACAAGTTAAAATCTAATAGGGGATAAATAATTTTTTAAAAAAAGGAATAGATTAAAAAATAGTGCCCTCTAACGGACTATCTTAGAACTAACGTAAAATAAAATTAGCATTAAAGTAGAAAACTATGTGTGCACCAGGTTTCTTTTTTACAATACTGGAGTTAATTTTATTTCCACTGCAGATGGTGACAGCGGTGAAATTGCATTTGAACGTGGTGGAAATATTAACTTATACGAAATTGAGGTTATTTTATAATATCGTGCACGTGGAACAGGTTTCAGTAGAAAAAATTACAACAATACAAAATAAATCAGACAACCACAGAGAAAGTCAATGACGATTGAAATTGGATCTGTGAGTTCAGAGATAATGTGTTGGGATCTCTTGAATCTTTCAGGATTTCTAAACTTTCAAGGTTATTAATTAAATTTCCTCGGTTGCCCAAATGTAATATTTTAAGAGTATTATCAAATGTGTGATTATTATCTACAAGATGTTTGGCGAAATGTGAAAAACCTGAGGATGAGCTAATACATCGGACATGTTCTTTTAACCGTGTTTTAAAATTTCTATATGTGCAACCAATATATGTGCCGTTGCATGTGTTACACGAAAGTTTATAAACCCCACATCTATCTAGTGGATCTATTTGATCTTTACCATTGACAAACAACTTTTCTATAGAGTTAGTTGATTTAAAGGAGATATGAAAAATATTTTTAAAGCAGTTAGAAATTTTGTATGAAACCGGGCCTATGAACGTAAGAGACCGATATGGAATTTCAGTTGGAACTTCTCTGTATGTATTTATGTACACTGTATTTTGGACATATTTATTTAATCTTTTTGTTAGTAATGTATCAATTAAAGTAGTGTTATAGTGATGAGTGACCGCTATTTGTTTAATAACCGAAAGTTCCTGATTGTAATTATTTATAGATAAAGGTACTTTTAATAATCTATTAATATAACAATTAAAAGCTGCCACCTTATGTGAAAAGGGATGCAGGGAAGTATTATCAATAACTACACCAGTGTGTGTAGATTTTCTATAGATATTAAAATAATGTTTGTTATCTTCTAAAGTTATATTTAAATCTAAAAAAGTTTATTGACCTGTTATTGTTTTGTATTTCTAGTGTGAATTTAATTGTTGTGTGAATAGAGTTGACATAATTTAAAAAGGTTGGTAATAGGTCTGGGGGACCTGACCAAAGAATCAAAATGTCATCAACATAACGATAATAATATTGTATATACTGGGTAAATGGGTTGTTTTTTAGAATGTGTGTTGATTCTAGGTAATGCATAAAAATATCTGCTAAAATAGGAGATAAAGGACTTCCCATTGCTAGACCAGTCTTTTGTACAAAGGTGTCATTATTGAAGTTAAAAAAGTTTTGTTCTAAACAAATTGTTAATAAGTTAGATATATCCACAATATTATTATCTGAGTAATCACTATCAAACAATTTTTCATTAACAAGAGTGATTACCTCTCTAACCGGTATATTGGTAAAAAGATTGGATACGTCCAATGATATTAACATATCCTCATTATTTATATTTATAGTATTGATTTTATTAATTAATTCAATACTATTTTTAACGATATAAGAAAAGTGTCCTGAATATAAATCTTTTAATACTTTATTTAACCACTTAGACAATTTGTATGTGGGTGAGTTGTTATAAGCAACTACTGGTCTAAAAGGGATGTCTGAAAATATATAATTATTTTTTAATTTCATGATTTACATTTTAAACATGAATCATGAATAAAAACCGCATCTAAGGTAGTCATTTCAAGAATATCAGTGGCGGAATCAGCTCGTGTGCAACCACTGCGACCACATCAATATTTCCATGTACAATACAAAACAGACAATAACACTGACGTGGTTTCCACAAAATGCACTCGACGAGCGTTTCGCCAACTAAACTGACATCATTTTTAGTTTTTTCATGCACCATTGTAGATAAATACGATAGTAACAATGAGCGCGTTTAGCGAACACAACTGCTGAAAATAGTTGGGAGGTTGACCGGCAGCAATTCGCCGAACGAGACAATTGACTATGCGCTAACTGGAAATTGCGGCTCAATGTGGACATCGACAAATTTTACGTTGTTTTTAATCAGCACAGGTAATATAAGCACAGATAATATCTTGCGTTCAACGAAATTACACCTGTTAACAGTAATAATAACTAAACGGGTTGCGCGCTAATTCTCAGTAGTTGTATTCGCCAAATGCGCCAAATGATATTTAGAAACAATTGAATTTTCCAGGCATTGGGCATGGCTTACCTTGAATATTTTTTATTCTTATTTTCACATTCGTTGGTCGCTCTATCTTGTTATGCATGAATTCCCTTTTTTATTTTCTCAAAAATAGTGCGTTGTTTTAAAGAAAATACAAGACACATTTTTAATTTAGTACATTTTGCTATTTAAGGATTATTATACAGGTTTCATCAAAATCGCCAATTTTTAAAACTTTTTAATCAAAAACGCATAGCACCCCCATTGTAATATACCTCGCTACACGTAAGAAAAATCTGAAAAGTATATAGCCTCCAACGAGTGGCTTGCATCTCAAGTTTTGTATTTTTCTCCAATATTTCTTAAAAAAAAAACAAGAAAAAAACTTATTTCTGCTTTACACACCCTATATCTTGTGATGGGCTCATTTTTGAACACGTGATCATGAATTGTTCTAAATGATTTGGAGTCAGATTCCGGCACCTGTCATTAAAAATTCATATATAGTCTGAGAGCGACCTACGTATCCGGAGAGTATTTAAAATACCGAGTTTTAAAACGTTCGATTGTCGTATACACAAAACATTTGTGCAGCATTTGCAATAAAGTTCTGTGCCATTAAACTCTAGTTCCGGGTTATTTTGTATTCATCCGTTCACAATATTTCGCGAAGGAACCCGTCGATACATATTTTTCCACAATAGCACAATAAAACGCCTAAGGCTCTATCAATCGAAATGCAAATGTAAATTGATTGTCTTTGTCGCAAACTCACACGTGTCTTCAGTTGCGACGTATGTAGGTATAGGCTTTTCAATTTATAACAGACCTTTTACGATCGTAAAAAAACCCACATTTAATTTAGCGCTTTGTTATTTAGTTTTTGGTGATGTATGGGTGTAATTAAGGAAAGTACTAATTTTCTACATTTAAAAAAAGATAACAATATAGCTTAAATTTGTAATATGACGGCACCCACATTTATAAAAGTTTTATTTTTATTTATTCACTGTTTTAATTAATTGCGCGATTACATAAATGTGTTGTATTTTTCAAGGTATTAGTAATACACAATAAAATAACACGGGAGAAGGTTATTTATTAATTCCTAAAAAAATCGTGTAGCATTGCACTTCACAACATTTATTATCATTTTACTAGTTGTACGCGAGTCCGTCACTGGAATGACTACCTGAGATGCGGTCTTTGTTCATCACTAAGAACAGAGTTATGAAACTAATAGTATAAATATCTTCTCGCCAAAAGTACAATTAAAGTACATTACAATCTTCCTGCATTCGCGGTTTCCATGTGTTACAATTAAACGCCACAGTTGATACAACCCTCTGTATCCTTGAGGATACCTCAAGGTACCTTATGCGAGAGAGACCTACACATTTACGGACAATGGACACACACCCAACAGCCGAGTATACTAGATTTAATTTCTGGTTTAAAAAAATCCGACCAAGGATTGAACCCGGGATTCCAAGGTGAGGTAGGTATCTTTACTGCTCGACCACGAAGCCACTATAATACTTACTTTCAACAGGTGGCGTGTTTAAATATAATAATTTAAGAGATTAACACAGATGCATAGGATTACAACATTTACACCCTTCTTCCACAATATAGCAAATGACCCCGGATCTCAGGTCGCCATTCCAGAGATGGACTTTATTCAGTGTATAAAATAAAACGATTTTATTTTTAAAAATTTTTTATTTTTTTTACTAGTATTTATTTGTAGAGAAAAAAAAATATAAGTGTGAAAGTTAGTTACTTGCAAAACTCCTAAATTATTGTTTGCTCTACAAAATGAAATTGTCTTTACACATTCTCAAGACATCTAAGAACATAAACAAACATATGATGTAACGAAAGCACTTTATAAAAAAAAAAAAAGGTCGAGAAATATTACCTGCTATCATGTGCCTTAGTTATTATTTACGCTTTGATAGAAACTCGTGTATATCGTTAAAGTCGCGAGCTGTTCCTTCGAAACATACAGTGCTCTCGTGGATTGAAGATTTTCCGGAATTAATTTTACGTCGTAGAACTATTCTGCAGAAGCTGTGAAAAACAGTTTAATGAAAACGTAAGTCGGACGTTAGGAAACATATTTATGTTTACGTGGTAAATCACTATCAAGTGACAGTAAACCAAATTTTAATTTTGATTTGGTAGGTGATGGTTTTATGTAATATACCGTGGACAAAACTAGATAGCTCTGTTTTTCGAAAGAAGATATACTTATATTTTCTGAGATAAATGGAAAATACATTTGGCTTTGTGTGGATGAAACAACCAATGCTTGTGACACCAAGGTAGTGAATGTGATAGTAGGTGGCATAGTGGAGGATTATTCAATGTGCCGACATTTAATTGTATCTAAAGTACTAGACGCTACTAATTCAATAACTGCAGCTGATTTATAAGTTTGAAAACATTTTGAGGCGAAAAATATGACCAAAATTTCGATAGATGTGGAAAAATGTTAACAGAAACATACCGCAACATGGTTCGGATGACGTGCTTAGCTCACGAACTACTTACAGTTGTTGAAACTATTAGAAATCACATTGCATCCACCAATTAATATATCCACACCTCATATGTCTTATTTATAACCATTTTGCTGCCACTTAACTTTGAATGTTCCTGAATCCATTGAATACAATTTCAAGGTAAGATATATTATTACTGTGCATGAAAATGATATTGTTCATATCGCCTAGATCCAATCTTGGTGCTATGACGACCTCAGATCCGGGGTCTGCAAATGAGTTACAGGGAACTATGGTAAACGATAATAACTAGAGCCCGTATCTCGGATGACATTTTCAGAGAGGGGTTCTGAATTACCCGATACTAGTAATGCAATATACAGATATTTGGCATTTTCTATTGAAAATTAATTTTAAAAAAAGTAAAAATTAAATATATATTGCATATGGGGTCGGAACTTTTTTTATTCGATTCGCCGGGAAAAATTCTGCGGGGTAATGTGGTTCTAGGAGGAAAACCAACCTTCTGTCTCCCATAGATTGAACATTTTATCATTTTGACATGATTATGGTATATATAATGGCATTTATGATTTAAGAATCGTCTGATTTCGTTCAATTTGTTCGATGCCTCTCGTCGATTTAACAATCTTCTAATTTCGATTACTTTTTGCTGTGCCTTATGTTTTTAGACATTTGTATTGGTAACCTTTATGAGCAAAAACCAAGTTGATATCTCAGTGAATCTAAGAGATATTGAGGAATCCGTGAAAACACGTTTTACCCCTTTTCACTCCCTTAGGGGTCGTAATAATATTGGCAGTGACGCACTACGTATAATCTCCTCCAGTTGAATCAATAATAAACCACAAAAAGATGTATGAATTTTTATAATTTCGTACCACCTTCCCTTGCCACTTCTGGCTTTTATGTCAATGTCATTCGAGATACGGGCTCTAATAACTAATCTGTCTTCCCCATTCAAATTATTCGAGGATGACTCTGATTTGTTTCTAATCGCTGTGCTATAATCAGTGCCCAACACATTTAAAAAGATGGTGTAAATACCTAAGGTGTATTGAGGTAAAATCATAGTCGATTAGCGCCATTTAAATTTGCATACATTAAGAAACAATGGAAATGAGGCCTCAGCAACTGAATTGGGTACTGAGAGTAATGAAGTCTAATATACAGATTATCTGTGTAATCACGCCCCCTGGAGCGGCGGTAATGAATTAATTTCGTGCGCTGCGAGGAAACAAGGTACCGCTTTGTCATTCCATTTTAATCCTATTTAATTGTGTTTTAATCCAGAGGCGCAACTATGCGACAATCTCATTAATGATTCCCGTCATTACAATTTTACACACAAGATCTGCAGTAACGACAGGTACTTGTGCTATGACAAAATTCACTTCCGCTTATTAACCACTAATGAATTAATCTCCAGGGATTCAACTTACCACCACGCGGTTTATGTAAGATTTAAAGGCATTAACAGAACAGGATAATCGCATATATGGTAGACAGGTTTTATATGTAGAATACTAAATGTCGTTTACGTTTTAGATGGGGGCATATCTCGCCATGAACAAACTAGCATAATAAATAAGGTGATTTCATACAAATTAATCAAGCCGAAAAAAATTTTGTTCTACAATTTCGATTATTTTCGGTAGATATAATATGTTGAAAGTATGTGTCGCATTAAACACAAATTTTTGTATTTTCTTGACAAGCAAATTTTGAAATACAGCTTTTTAAAAAAAAATTACCAATTTACTTTTACAAGCAACTTTCAATCATCCAATATCACTGGTTCTAAAATATTTTTTTTATCCAATTTCACGATAGAAGTTGGAATTATTTGGTATCATTTTTTCTCAAAAAATATTTTTTAAAAATTTTCAGACGCAATTTCTTCAACGTTCTGTAACAATTTGGTCCATCACTGTACCAAATTTTAAAAATCTGTCTCGGATAGATGTTCGTCTCATTAACACATTCAATTTAAACGAAAAAGAAATAATTTATTTTAATTAAAAATAAATAAAATAAATAAGATAAACAAGCTACATAAAGTAAAAGAGACCAATGAGACAAATGAGATAAATAAAGTTTGTTTCTCGGCCATTTTCAATTGATATGATTGACAACCGTTTGTGTCAGTAACAGTTAATCTGACGAGAAATTTTCAAGAATTTTTTCCACACATTTCCAAACAATTTTAATTTGAAACATTTTTTGATTTCATGCAATTTTTTGAGCTACTTCGAGACGAGCCCTCCCCTGGTGCACCAATTTGACCGACATTCAATGGGGTTCGTTCTTGGATCTTTCAGATATTATGTAATGTTTCAGATGTGCATGTAGAGACGCGTTTGAAAAAAATCGGGTTACAACAATAACCAGCGACACAGACTCACACAGGTAAATAGACAGCCTGCCGATTCGAATAAATTTTCTACATTTCGGTGTCAAAACGTCCATTTTCATCATAATCTCATACGATATGGTGTCTAGTCAATGTTCCAGTTTGTTCAGTGCTACCGTTTCTGTTAATTGTTTATGCCTTGTTTGTTTATATATGTAAAATTGTCAATTTACAACCACAAGGAAAATCTAAATTAAACGGCTCTGAGGATATCTTTTAAATAATAATGAACGTCGACCATTTGAAATAGAATTTTCTTTGTTTTTACTACTCAAAAATTTACAATGTAAAAAATATAAAGAAGGGTCGCCAAACAGTTTTTGGAATTTATATACCTTTGCTTTGAAATCAACAGTCCCCGGATCTCAGGTCTTCATTCCAGGGACGGACTTATTTAGCGCATAAAATAAAACAAACTGATATTTTGTTACTTGCTGGTTTATTTGTAAAGAACAAAATTATGATCACATGTGTGAAAGTTATTTACTTGCATAACTCCTAAATAATCTTTTGCTCCACAAAATCAATTTGTCCTTACACATTTTCACTACACCTACTAAAACGTAAACAAGCATATGATGTAACGTGCCTTAATTAGACTGAACACGCCACAATGTCACAGTATGTATTACGATTTTGATAGAAACGCATGTGTACCTTTAATTATTAAATATGTCACGACCGTTCCTTCGAAATATACAATACTCTCGTGGATAGCACTTTAGCTTCGTAGAACTTTTCTGCGAAAGCTGTGAAAAATACTTTCGTGGAAATGCAAGTCAGACGTTAGAAAATATATGTCATCTACAAATCATAAAAAGTGTGTGCGTGATAGTAAACTGATGGCGACAGTAAACGAAATTTCAATTTAGATTTGGTAAGTAAAAGTGATGGTAGGGAGTAATATACCGTAGCTAAAATTATTTTTAGACAGTTTCTGCGAAATTGCGTTAATGGTCAATACAAAAACATTGAAGTGCAAACAGAATCAACGTTCAGAAAAAATATTTACTGAGCTAAATGAAAAACATATTTGGCTTTATGTGGATGTTACAAACATTTCACAATTTTGATTATATTTTTCGCCCCATAAGGTTTTCAAACTTGATTACACTAAATTGTTGAATTAGTAACTTTGATATAATTAAGCCTAATTATATGAAGGCCGCTGGGAGGTAGCATCGTATCATTATTATATCTTTCACGCCGTTAAATTAGTAGTAAAACAGTTGGATCCAAATTTGTCAGTTGCAATTCTCACGCTTAATGGATGTTTAGAGACCCAGTTATTAAAGAAAATTTAGAATATATACATGGAAATTTGACACGAATACCTTTAACCATACGCAATGTTCAACGAAATCCAAAGTGTAAGTAATTAATGCAATCTAGGTGTTGCCGAGACAGTAAAGGACAAATTGAAAACAGTTTTAAAAAAACAACCCATTTTTTTTACATCTGTGTATGTGAAACTCTTAAATGGCGAAGTAGACTTTTCTATAGCAGACGTAAATGTCCCGCCTCTAAAATAATTTAACTACAGTTAGATATCGATGTATCTTTATATTTTTTGCAAATATATTTTTTTACGTTTTTTTTTTTGTGTAAAAGTATTCAGTTATTTTTGTTATTTAACACTACCTATTTCAAATATGCGCCAGTTACATCAGTAAACGATGAACGGTTTTTTCACAATGTAAGTGGATATTTAGTGAATGGCGCCGGAGTTTAACTTCGGATTATTAGGACAAATATAAAATATATTTCTATTCTAAACGGTACGAACCATAAACCACACATATATATATATATATATATATATATATATATATATATATATATATATATATATATATATATATATTTTATATATATATATATATATATATATATATATATATATATATATATATATATATATATATATATATATATATATATATATATTTGTGCTAGTGTTGCATCCACCGATTAATATATTCACACCTCATATAGCTTGTTCAGAACAATTTAGCCGCCATTTAATCTTGAACGTTACGAAATTCACTAAATACAATTACAAGGTAAGATATTGTATTGTTGTGTATGAAAATGATGATAATTGTTCATATCGCCTAGATCCAATCTTGGTTTTGACGCCATGACAACCTCGGATTTTGGGTCTGGAAATTAGCAAAGTCAGTTGTATTTTTTGTTGATAAGAGGAGAATTAATAATAAATTGAAGGAGAATTGCAAGAAAATACCTTTGAAAGATGTACCGCACATGCATAAGAATATGTATCTGTGCAATTCGATTTCACTGTTATCACCAAAAACGAATTCAGATTTCGGATGAGGATACTTATTGAGAGATTGAGCCAAACCACTAGATACACGACTAGCGGTATGAGCAGTTTACAGTCACCCGTCTGATGCCAGCACGATGCATGGGGCGATCGCAGTGCGAATGTCGATGCGATACTGAA
Organism: Rhamnusium bicolor; assembly: GCA_029963845.1. Lineage (NCBI taxonomy): Eukaryota > Metazoa > Arthropoda > Insecta > Coleoptera > Cerambycidae > Rhamnusium > Rhamnusium bicolor. Next base: position 52,336 of record JANEYF010004130.1, read on the forward strand.
ATCTGTTAGCTAGTTTGTTGTCTCGTTGTCTGCTCCTCTCAGTGCTTTGGTAAGCGCCCTAACTCTTATATGCAATCGTTAACTTTCATTCGGACTTCGTATTCAGCCAGGCGGCCACTCGTAGTTTACCCTAATTTTTACTATGTTTCTAATGGTACGGTTTGTACTGTATATGGGATGGTACAATCCCTATGATTGACATTAACAGCAAATCTCGTATAAGAATATTGCAACAATCAAAAAGTTATTAAACAAGTGGCTGCAGTGACTAGCAGTTTTAATTTATTAGGCGTTGCTCAATTTATATTTGCATAAACCTTTTAATCCGCTGTATCTTTGCCAATCAGAGAAAGATTTAAAAATAGTATAGGTACTTGTATTATGTTTGGTTTTTAAGCTGAATCTCAGCGGCCATCATAATTGTAGTTGTTTTTAGGAGATTCAACGCAGTATTTTTAACGGAAAAACAATGATTATTTTATTTATTTTTATTTGCTGCGGATCAAAATTAGAGAACTTATATAACTGGCAAGTTTCTACATAAACACAGTAATACGAACAAGTATGTGCAGAGGCCTTCATAAATGATTAAAAACCACATGATCAATTGGTACCTTTTATCTCGTGATTTTGTGTCTCATATTACGACAGTACCTAATGAGAATCTTTGCACATAGGCATGTGTCTAAAGAATAGTTTTCTATATTTTGCTGACAGCACGACACGACGAGGCTGTTAAAGGGACCTAATTGGTCACGTGGTTTTCGATCATTTATGAAGATCCATTATATCTACCATATATTACATATATAACAACGGCCCTAACATGAATTCTTGAGGTGCACCTCTGGTTATCTGTAATACATCTGCATTATATCTTGCAACCATCCCTAGTGACCTGAACCTACTACAGATTGGTGTTTAAATCATATGCAAGATCAAACATCGTAGTATTAGACCACATAGAAAAAAATAGTTCAAGAATCCAAAGCATCGTTCATTTAATATTATCCCGCATAATTCAAATTCGGCAAGCACATTGACCGGTTTATTGTTTCGAAATGAATACGAACAGAAAGTGCATACATTAATATTGTTAGTTTGTTACGAATTAGCACGTTTACATGCTAATGTAATGTGTAAACCGTATGTTAATTCAAATTAAGTATGTGGGTGAGTGTTAACGGTAAAATTGATTTAGGATAAATATCGTCAACCAACTGTTGAGAAATAAGAGATTTTACTGTGTAAAGCACACATTAATAAAAATCACCACAAATAATTGACACTGTTACATTAGGTATGTATATATTTATGGCATTTATTCGAAGTTGTAAATAAAGTATATACATACATAGTTTATTTATTTACCCATTCAAATAATTTAATGACAATTTCGTTTTAAATGGATCGTAACCCATAAATCAGATTTTAAAAAAATGCACTTTCATTGACGATTTAAAACTGAATGTAGAGTCTTGACTTTTAATATAGGGCTTACCCAGGGCGTTGTAAAATTTGCTACTGAGGCGTCAGAGCAAGTACGCCACAGCATTCAGAGGAAATCGAGCACACATCAAATTGTTTGAAAATATTAAAACCTTACCTTTAGGAAACGAAACTCAATTTCATAAATACGAGTGCAGTGGCATCAACGATCTGGAATTCACTGGTGCAGATTGCAGCAAACTGCATACTGATGTTTAGATAAATTAACATGCCTGTCCCTGCACAATACCCTCCGAGTCACAACACAAAACCAGTTTCGCACATACCGTACAGACATCATATTCATCGAGTGTTTTGAAAAAAGCACAATGGCTAAAATCAAATACCTATATTTAACCGTTACAGTTTTTGCTGAACGCTGGTGGGAAAATGGCTTTTAAAATGACAGCATTAACATGTGATTATACACTTTTTAATGCTTTCACATGTGTAGCAATGATAATATCTGTCCAACGGCGCGACGTATATGTTTACGTTGCGAGCATAATAGATGTCAAAAAGTTTATTTGAACACTTTTCAGCTCTGAATAAACTAGATGGCAGGTGTTACAGATCTTGTTTTCAGATCTTGTTTTCTTGAAAAGCAAGAGAATGAGTGGCACCATCGTATCAACCCGGCGACATTGAACTAACAATGATTGAGAATAAACACATATCCTCTTCCAATTTTATTCTTTCCGATTCAATTTAATATACATATATCCTAAAATTGCACTGAGCAAATGTTTGAGTTTCAATGTTTCAAAGAAAAGGTAAATCGAACATTCTAAAATAAATGAAAATGTCACATCAAATTTAAAAATATAACAGACGTTTATTAAACCTAACATACACATGAAATATAGATAGATAGATAAAAACAATGTAAGTACAAAGCTCTAAACAGTATGTTAGGAACAGCTTATTTTCATAACGCAACACAAAACATTTATTGAGATCGAGATGACATTTAATTCGTTTTAATAAACTCTTTTAAAAACCGTATATTTATTTTTAGCAAAATACAATTTCGGTAATTCAAATACATGATATATATAGGGGATATATTTTTTTAGTGATAGAAAATTATGCAATTACTCCATAAAAAGTATTTGCCGAAATTGCGTTTTAAAAATAGGCTCCTCATATCAAGAGTAGGATTATATTAATAAATACATTTTTTTTATATAGTTCTGATGTTTTCATTAAGTGGCCAACATAAATCTGTAAATAGCTCTTAAACTTTTTTCTATTCATAATAATGAAAAACGAAATCTACTACACATATCATTTTAAATGCAGATATAAGTAGATGAAATTACAGGTTAAACTAATATCTACTATATTATGTTCGAAATTAAATGCGAACATAGCTAGTGCCACCGGCACGGAATGGTAGTGTGTGTCCGCGTTTTTTTATCAGTATAACCCTTGCCCCTGCAGCTTTAGCTTTAGAATCGGGAGTTATTTAATTTCTGTGGTGTAAATATTCAAAATAATATATCAAGATGAGAATTATTATCTAAATATAATTTAAAATATATTATAAGTAGAGTTGGCAAGTCGTGTGGCTATTCAGTGGTGCAACATCAGGTAGATAGATATCTGGTGAGGCAATGACCGGCTGGCGGACAAATCGAAGCGAGCCGTTAGACTAGTTGTATGTCGTAGTGTTTACACACTAATTTATTTCTCTCCGTTGTATTTTATGTTGTTGTATTGTTGATAATTTTATTTGTTGTATTTTATTGTTGATATTAATTTAATAATAAAAAAGTCAGCCGTGCGCAAGGAAAAAAAAACGGCCATACGCTGACAAAATGAATAAATTTATCAACGAATTCCCGAATTTATTCTATAATGGTGCTACAATAATTTGTAAGGTTTGCGAGACAGACCTGATCTGCTGGGATAAATATGATTGTATACTTTACTTAAATACTGTGCAGCAAAAAAAAGTAAAAAAAATTGCGTGCCTTCGAAAACACAGTTTATGTTCGATTTACTGTTAATGCTGATTGCCTGTGATTGCCGCTGAACATATTCGATTTTGGGAGTTCTGGAATAAATACAATCCCCAGGTGACGTTACCAAGTCTCGCAACGTTTCGTAACTATGTACCAACTGTACGTGAGGACATTGTATATAAGATCAAATGTGTATTAAAAAATACACGGCTGTGGTTATGTGCTGAGATGACAGATCGTAAAAAAAAATCTATTGTAAATGCTGGAGACGTTAGAAAAATTTAATCTGTCAACAAGTCAAGTGTTGATGTTTGTGACTGATGGTGCCGCGACAATGCGTTTGGTAGGTCGTTCTCTTCAAGAACCCGGTTGTGGGTTGGTATGTGTTATGTGTAAAGTGCACGCTTTACATCTTGTGGCAGAAACTATTCGACAAGCTGTTCCAGAGGTAGATGCATTAATAGCAAGTACAAAAAAAGTGTTCCTTAAATTTCCTAAACGTCTTCGCGCATTTCATAGCAAGTGTCCCGGTATTCCCGAACCACCACAGTCGATTCTTACACGTTGGGGAACATGGTTGAAGGCAGCTATTTATTATGCTGAATATTTACAACAAATAAAAACTGTGATGCTACAATTCAATCTTGACGAAGCCGCAGCTATTAAGGAGAGCCAGACAAAATCGAAGATATTTTCGTTGAAACAGCTTTAAAAAACTATTCACAAGAACTATAATCGACTACATGATGCCAGACAAAACTTACAAAACAGTGCGTTGTCGTTAGCGGAGTCACTGCAAATAGTGGACGAAGTAAATGGGATGCTACACTCTACAGGTGACGCAAAAAATGAGCCCGTTAGAGAAAAGTTCGCACGTGTGTTAAAGCAAGACATCGGTTTTACCAGATTAAGACAAATTTGTGGTGGTACTGATGGTGCAACCCCAGATCCGTTAAGTGCGTTCAGACTATTTTAAGTATGCCTGTATTACATCAATAGATGTCTTACGGTCGTTCTCAAAATATAAGCATATTTTTTCATCACAGCGAACATTACTCACGGAGACAACCATAGAAACATACCTGATGCTGCAAAATTTTTACAGATCTTCTCCAGTTTAAGCTAGTTCATCAAGTTAGAAACATTGTAACCTACTAGATGCTGGGACACCAGAAGTTGTAAGTGAAGACTTGGAAGGGTCATCCAATAACAGCATTAGTGACTTATTAGACGATAGTATAGTAGATGGAGGCAAAAAACTGGAAGAGTTACCTTAATAAAAATATTGTAAATAACTTAGAATCTAATAAGGAAAGTGACACAAATTTAAACAATCAATTTAACTCGGTGAATAGTGAAATGAAGGATGCTTTCTTATACCCAAAACTATCCCAGATATCATTACTGATGTAAACTACAAACATACACTGATCATAATACGTCAAAACATTCAGTGCTTGTCAAATAAAATGTTAAACTTAGACAAAATTCTTAGTAATAATAAGTATAACTGATCTGACTGATTAAATCTTGTTTATTATAAAACTTTAATCGTTGTAATGTACAGGCCTCCCTCTGGGGACTTCAACATAGTTTTGAATTTATATTATGGTTTATATATATATATATATATATATATATATATATATATATATATATATATATATATATATATATATATATATATATATATATATATATATATATATATATATATATATATATATATATATATATATATATATATATATATATATATATATATATGATTAAATATGATTTGAAGGAAACAACTACTCAGCGGGCAAATACCCCGACCTGCATTGAATTACACCTTCAAATCATGATAGATCGATAGCCAATATCATTTGTCAATTCCTAACCAGACACAGATCGATTTCGAACTTTTTGTTCTCTTCAGTATGCCATAGGTTATGGAACAAATGATAGTGGCCGACCTGCTAGTTATATACTAACTAAGGTGAAGTGAATAGTGGTGAGATGTATGAAACTTCTCATATGGTCTGAATGCTACTATCCGACCGACATCCTAGATGTCTCTGTGGCGGATAGCGACTTGCGTCACAGCAAGTACCGACAGCGGCGACCCCTAGCCCAGGTGGACTAAACTAATGTGATTAAATATGATTTGAAGGAAACAACTACTCAGCGGGCAAATACCCCGATCTGCATTGAATTACACCTTCAAATCATGATAGATCGATAGCCAATATCATTTGTCAATTCCTAACCAGAT